>VZTZ01104341.1:116094-263111 GCA_013400955.1 Drymodes brunneopygia
CCTCTCCGAACCTCTCCTCTCCAAACCTCTCCTCTCCTCTCCGAACCTCTCCTCTCCGAACCTCTCCGAACCTCTCCTTTCTGCACCTCTCCGAACCTCTCCTCTCCGAACCTCTCCGAACCTCTCCTCTCCGAACTTCTCCGAACCTCTCCTCTCCGAACCTCTCCTCTCCAAACCTCTCTGAAGCTCTTTTTTTGTTTAAGTGACTTTGTGATTTTCATTTTGCAGAGACATTTAAATACTTCTCTAAGCATCTCCACTTCCTGTAAAATACTGGATTATGGAAATTTACTTGGTTTCGTGAATAAGAAAAAAATTTGGCCTTACTTTTGAGATACCACAGTTTAAAGCAAGTTGTGGGAAGTATTTTGTGATGTTTTTGTCACAGAAAAATGTTAGAAGTACCTTTTGTAAATAACATATGTACGGGAACCATTAAGGTACATTCTTAGAGTGTTTAAATGGATATATATCAACTCCAAAATACTTTCAAGACTATGATATGTTGAATGTTGTATTCAGTGGGTATTCAGAAGTCTGTAATTTATGAAGTTCCTTCCATTAAATGCAGTTCTTCAATGAGGCATCATCAGGATACTGATAACATTTTTGTTACCAATAACTAGAGACGTGAAGGGTACAAAACAATGTGAGAGTTAATTGGAGTATAGTTTGGCTAGTAGCTAAATCATGCTCATTTGTTGTCTTTTGTTTTCAGCACCTGATTTCCCCCAGTTCTATGTATCTGTAAAACATAGCTCGTGCTAGCACAGTGTGGCAATTCCATTTTACCTTAGTGGTAAGGTCACTTACAAGGTTAAAACCAACAGACCTGGGATTGTGTCTGTAAGAAATAATCGGAATGTAAGACTCTATGTACTAACACAAAAGATCCATCCAGTTCAGCACCCTGATACCTATCACAGGTCCATAATGTCTTACTGTAGAGCGAAGAAAATGGGAAACGTGGCACAGCAATAGTCATTGGGAGCTTTCATGGCCAGCTTTGTTGGGACAAGGAAGATTTCAGCCTTGGTTGTAAAATACTGGCAGCATGACCTGAGCTGCCCAGATGTTCAGAGCCCACGTTCATTACCTGTGCACACCTGCCAGGGGGTTGTGGCTGCAGGCCACAAATACATTGGTGTTGCTGAATTCTGTGTTAACCTGAACTCAGAATTTTCAAGAAGAGGTTGTTAGTGTATGTGATCAAACAGAACAAACACTAAGTCTGTGTAAAACCTCAAGTCATCAGCAGTGTGTGCTCTAGATACCTACGGAGTCTTCAGCACAGACTTGATGTGCTTAAGGACTGTATCCCAAAATAAGGTCTAGCTGGCAGCTTTGTGTGGGTACACTCAGCCTAGAAAATTTGGAGAGAGGAATATGCCCACAAAAATACCCAAAATGTAATAGCACTTGTAATAATAACTCTGGGAATTAATCTCATTATTTGAAATTACTACTATTTTGTAAGTATAAACCATAGTAGATTGTACTGAAGTATAATATATAAAATTGGAAAGATTGATGGAAAACTCTTCTGAAAACAGGAAAAACCAGTGTTTTTTTCTCCTTTTTGCCATATAGTTACTTTGTACCATAACTCTTAGGTGGCCATTCCTGTTTTCAAGACTGGCACATTTTTTCTCACTTGTTTAGGTCATAGATAAGGACCAAACTGGATCTTGGATTAGCAGTGCTTTCTAAGAACAAGGAAACATAAAGTAAGATCAATGATATTTACATAAGACTGAGAATCTTGAGCTTTTGTTCTTAGTGTATTTTTCTGTGAAATTAGTTCGTAAATATAGTTATTCTAAATAGACATATTCAAAACAACTTGTCAGTTGAGTGAGCATTTCCAGCAAAACAATTTCTCATATTTCCTGAAAATGATGCTTCAACCCCAGCTTGCCACCCTCCTTTGCAGCTGAAGGAGTAATAAACTAGACGTCCAAGCATTCTCAAGTGCAACAGAAGATTTAATGGAGTGCACTTTTAGAGCAGTCGGTCAATTTTCACTTGTGATATAGCAAAGTCAGAAGTTTCAAAGATAAAATTTAAACCGTTGGTGCACATCAGGTTTTTCTAATATATGTATGTAGAGAAGGTTAAAGCCCAGCTTTGAAATTTGTTCTCTTGTTTATCTGGTTCATATGCTTAGTGTTGTGTACTTCAGGTTTTGATTTGATTGTACAACAGGGTATGTGTTGAGTGGGAGGAAGAAAGGACTTTATCTCTATTTGGTTTTAATCTGCAAAAAGGTTCCATAAGATACTATAATACAGAAGTCTAGGACTCATCATTATATGGCTTATTTAGCTTCCAGAGAATTAACATGGGAATGAGCTGTATTTTTACCCAGGTCATCAAGGAATGATGATCAATAACAACAAAGAATTTTTTTCGAGACGCCAAAGGCAAATAAGTTAGCTTCCTCTTTCAAAAGATCCATCAGTGTTTCAGATTCTATTTCACTCATGTTAGAGCCATCTCTCTTCTGTCAGGGTAGCTCCTTAATTGATTTGTTTTTCCTCTCTCCCACATTGTACTCATCAGCTCTCCTGAGGTTTGTGCTTATTTATTTAAACCACCCAAGAATAAAATATTAGGTTCTGAATGAGAAGATGGAAATCACAGTATTTAAGAATGCTTCTTTGAGATGTAATGTTGTAGGACTATTAAAATGTGAAAGCTGGTGCATCAAGCAGGTGTTGATTTGACAGCTTATGTCCATGACTGCAGAAACCCAGTGGATATAAAGGATTACTACTTCACAAAACCTTAAAACCCTAGAAAGGTGGGATCTTGTTCATTTTTTCATCAGCAGGATATGCATCACAGGTGTATGCAAACTGTACCATGCCTCTCTACCTTCTTATCAGTAAAGACTTAATAACACTGTTGCTTGTCCTTTATTGGATTTTTATTTTAAATGCTTGTTGAGAAAATCATTAAAAGACCTTATCTTTAAAACCAATTCTTTACAAGGATCGATTTGGATTTTAAGTACAGTTTTGCCCTGAAACTGGTGCAATGCAGGACAAGTATATTGAATAAGATGGTGTTCTGGGGGTTATCTATGCATGCCGCAAAACATAGATTTAGTGGGGAGACAGAATGAGCACTGGGACATGATATGGTTTCTGTCCCCATGAGGTTAGGTTTTGAGCCACTCATAGTGACAGATGAAACTTTACTGTTATTCATTTATATCTATACCCATATTATTTTCCTACATTTATCCAGATAAAATCACTTGCTATGCTTTGTTCTTCATACCTTTGGATACTTATGAAAAGAAGGCAATGATGGACAGCTGTCAGTTAAGTTATACTTAAAGAGTGTGAGATATACATTTTTTCAGTACAAGTGAACATCTTAGTTAAACGTAATTCTGGTGTTGGTCTGTAAAATGTGAAGTTCTTTATTGGTGTGTGTTATTTGAATATATTCAGTATTAATTGAATTATTCAATGCTAAGTTCCTTACTCAAGTAATTACAAAGTAATTTATTCTAAAAAACTCAATCCTTCACACCTGAGCACATATATATAACTAATCAAAGCTAAGAAATGCAACAAAACTTGCATGCACACAAAATAATTTCTTTATTATGGCATTCTTACTGTCAAGCAAAAATAATGGGAATTAATGAGTCATCATTCTAGCCTATTATATCTCTATATTTATTATTATTATTTCTATTAGTAAAATAATGCTTTATTTGGATCTTTATTTTTTTATGTACACTTGTTTATATTTATGAAGCTTGAACTAAAAGTGTGTGACTAAAAGTGATTAATTTAGAGAAAGGGATTTTCTATCTCTATATGCTAAATAAAGACTTAAAGTATACTGACACAGTAAATTATGAGAAGAGGAAGAAGAAAATAGTGCTTGTCTAGAAGAACCAGTGGAATTCTATCTTGTGCTTTTCACTAAATGAATGCTCCCTTCCTATTAATTTGTCCCTTTTGTCCAGTATTTGAGTTCTACCTTCCCAATATCTTCTCAATACCTGCCTCTCTCATTTTCAGTCAAACCACCAGAAAATTCTTTTTCTATCCGACTTGTTCAGAAAAAGGCACTTTCAGTGTGGAATTAATTGTCTATTGATTGTAAAAGAAGGATGTTTTCTGTTTTTCTTCAAGAATCTGGAACTTGGTTATGTAGTGGAAGAAAGACCTGTGTATTAAAACTGCTTTATCTTTTGTAGAAAGATGGGTAGGCAGGAGTTGTTGAATAAAAATGGAGACTCTCATCATTAGGACATCTGAGTGCTGTCTCAAAAAATGTAATTCTCCCTTTTCTCTGTCACAGTCTAGCATTGAGCGTATCACTCAGACTCGGTATTTCAGAGATGATTGCTCATCTCCCTGACAAAGTTTGAATACCTGAGTCAAAGCACAAGCAGAAAAAAACCTTTTTGTTTTTCTTTTTTCTCCCAAGTAAATATTGTGAGAACATCTTAGAATAAAGCAGAGCAGGCTAATTGGGTCTGATAAAGAGAAGCTATGCTGCAAGTACAAGCTACAGACAGACCTGTCCCCTTTTTGTGTTTGGTTTGGTTTTCGTGGGGCTAACTGCAGAGAGGTATTCAACACACATGCGGTGTTGTCTTTGATGTCCTCTGCAGTCAGTGAGGACTTTAGGCCAGAAGGCCCTTTAGACCATTTAAGTGAAATTTCTCTAAAAGGTCATTGACTTCATCCCCTTCCTCTGTAAAAAAAATACAGAAAAGCTAATTGGGTTAATTTAGTCAGTTAAGTTAAATATACTTAAATGTGGCCTCCTAAGCAGTTAGGTTTTGTTTCCTTTTTCTACAGTCCTCTGATCCTAATGCAGGATAATACCCAACTTTTCATTCATTATAGGCTTTCCCTTGGGGCTGTAAACTGTGTTAGTAGGTGAATGTTGCTAAGGGATTGTACTGTTGAAGCATAAAGAGTTTAGGCACAGCACTGAGCTACTATGGTGTAAGCTAAGGTTTGTTATCTGAGTGACAATAACTGATCAAGTTATGTTTTTCAATGGTGGTTGTGTTTTACTTCCTTATACATTAAATCTCGAAAGGTGTTTGGCTGGCTATGCTTCATGATTGACTTCTGTAGTCTTTGCTCGGATTGCTCAGCTGTTCCTTCTGTTTGAGCCACAACAGCAGCTTGGCCATGTTTTAAGAGGATTGGAAAATCGATCTGGCATCATTAAAAGCAACCAAACAAAAAACTCTGGCTCAGGAATGTTTGTTTAGTTGAAGCAGTTCCTCAGCCTGTGCGTGGCCATACTTGTACTTGCCAGGATGACAAAGCAGGTGTGGAAGGTTATTGGAGCTGTTGAGCTTCTGAGTGATGGCCACAAAAAAACAGCCTCAGTGAGCAAGTCCTGAGACCAGGGGAAAAACTCTGTGTATCCTGACGGAGTTAGTGTCGGTTTTTGCCTTAATGTTTCTTTGAATGGTGTGATATTTAACATCTAAGAGACTGTCTATTCCTTTTCCACTTTCAGCTGTGAGTACTAGGGATCTCTTCTCTAGAGCTTAAACAAATTTAAGTGCCACAAGCCTTGCTTGCCACCACTGTCTTCTCCAGGAAACCACTCATTCTTCCTCCTTCCTTTGCACCCACACCGATTTCTGTCACTGGATGAGGTGAACCCTCATTAAGGAAGCTTGCCTAGCTGAAGGTTGCCCACTGCTTTTACAGAAATAGTTCCCTAGCAATTTATTGACTGGCCAAGGTTGAAATCCAAGAGGTGCCACTTCAAGGAAAGAAAAGGGAATATATGGCATGTCTGGAGAGAGACAGGAGAAAATGGGTTAGATGTGGGGGGATGGTTGCAGCAATGACTTGGCTCCGTTAAAAAAAAAGAAAAGAGAATCTGTCAAACTGCAAGCTTAGTTTTCAGCTGGATCAACTCGCTGGACAGACTTGCAGTGCGACTGCTCAGCTTCTTGCCCTTGGCTTGAGCTGACTCAGAGCCGTGTGCCCAGACTCCACCTTGAGGTCACGCAGCCAGTGCGGGATGGGCTGGGGAGCAGCGCCCCAGGGAAAAGGGGCTGCAGTGCCTGCCAGGCGAGCACGGTCAGAGCAGATGTCGCTGTGCTGGATGTTTTTGTGGCTGGTTACCCTTCCGTTTCTTCTGAAAGTGGCAAACTCGTGCTTGCAAGAATTTGGGATTCCAGTTACTTCTCAGTGTTGCAGAACTTTTACAATTCCCTGAATTTTGCTTTCGCGATAGCAGTTGCAAAGCTTGGTGAAACGTATTACCTTTAGTGTGCCATGCAAGTAATGAAAATTCTGCAGCAGAGTAAGGTTGTGTTTTCCTTGTCCACCTTGATTATACTGTAACATGCTCTGAGGCTGTTGCACAAACCCAGCTGGAAGATGCAGGTGACATACAAGTGTAGTTAAAAAGTATAATTATTTCTAAGTATTCTGGTTGTTCACTGAGTGGGCAGTGGGCAGGGAGTGGGATGAGACAGGATGTCTCCTTATAGTTGAGCTTGCTTTAAGCTTCATGTCATTTAAAATGCTGATATTCCTAAATATTATTTTTAGCCCCTCTAATGGAATTAAAGTTCAGAGTATAAGTGCTGTCAATATCGTTCAGGTAGAAAAACTTAGGCTTTAATTACTTTTGGTTTCAGTTTAGCAAGCAGGAGCAAATTTCGTTTTGCGTGTGTTTATGTAAAGGTGGGAAAACTGATAAGGAAAGTAAACTGCGTTGCTCTCTGAGTCCTTCCAACATATAAATAAAAAACTGTTAGGAAATAAAAATATCTATTAATACTAAAGACTACTAGGCTAGTGCTGTGTTATGAAAGTATTTGGGAACATAGAGATAGTAATTGAGTGAGAGTTTAGAAAGCAGCTGAGTGCTTTAAGTGCCCAAAATCCAATGCTCTCAGTTCTTTGTGTGTGTGTAAGCCCCTTGTTTAGCTTATATTAAGTAAAAATACTCTCTCATCTATTTAGATATAGGTAATAATTAATAAATTTGTTATTTCTCTATGGTAAATATTATTATAAAATACTAGACTATGTATCCAGCATTTTAAAGACAATTTTATTTAGTAGATTTAATATACTCATTACAAAATCTGCATTTGTATGCAGTTTGAAAACATGAAATAGCTTAAAATATTGGTTATCCAGGGGTGTAGCACACAAAAATTAAAATTGCCTGAGTGTACATTCAGATGACTCATTGTTTTAACAGGTGCATGTAGCAATAAGTTTTTAAGCTATACTTAGCTTCTAAACCAGTGCAGTTTAATGGTATTGCCAGCCATTGACATTGGTCCTTCATTTAGTTAAAGAAACCCAAACCAGAACATTATTAAATAAATAATTTGAAAGTAGAAAACAAGATTACGGTCGGCCAAAAAAAAAAAAGCAACCTATTGATTATTGCCTAGAAACTCAGTCCAATATATTCAAATTTACTTACTTGCCAACAAAGTATTTAAAACAAACCCAAAACCAAACAATGAACATTTTAGACTACTTATGTGAAAATTACTAAGTCAAATAAACTTTCACTGTGCCAATTTTTATTGAGTGCTACACTTTAGTAAGAGCAGAATCAAATTGTAAAATTGTCCACTATTATTGCCCCTTCCACTCTTCCTCAGTCCCAACATTATTTTAACAGCCAACCTGGCCTAGACACTGGGTTCTTTCACACAGAAAACAGGGAATAAAAGATTCTGGTTTTGATTTTTCACAAGACAAAAGTAAATAAATAAAGTATACATTTAAGGATAGAAAGTTGCCTCAGAAAGTTCTGTAAGGTCTACATTTTCTTTTTTTAGAAGTAAGGCACTTTTTCCTTAGATTTATGTGACAGAGTAATCTTTCTTTAAATGTCTAGATGCAAAGAAACCCTACACTCTTATTTCAGAGGGATTACATTAGCTGATAATTATTAACATTTTCTTGGAATTACTAATATGTGTAGGTCATTCATTTTATTTTTCTGAGAAAAAGCAATTCTGTTCTCTTCAATTTTACTCTTCTGACAAAAGTGAAATGATATGTAAGATCATGTCCACGAAAATAATCAGCACTGATAGTTACCATTGGTTTTTTCAATGTTCTACCAATACTGACTTTGCCAATAATACATAATCGGTCTTTCTAAAGGGATGATTTCCTAAAAATAATGCAATACAGATTTTACTGAAAAGATAATGCAATTTTGTCTCAAAGTTATATTACTTCCAAATAAAAGTTACTCTGGTGTTTTGTAATTCCTACAATGAAAAGTCATTAGAGATAGGTATGAAACTGTCATAGTGTAATGAGGCAGAGATGAATATTCAAATGTATGAAGAGTCAGAGAAAATGCCATGAACAGTAGTGACTATTAGCTGTCACAACAAAAAGACCATTCATTGTAGATTATATAGACATTAATCATAAACCTTCTATCCATAGGGCTGAGAACAATATGAAAATTCTCTTATCTGTTGAGAGCAAAAAAATGCCAGTAGCGACATGCGTCTTCTAGATAGGAACATTAATTGTTGAGAAGAGAGTGAAATACTGAAAAATATAGTATTCTATGATTCTTTAAAAAACATGCTGTGAGTTAGACGACTGTTGTTTTTTGGCCAAAATCTGGATGTTTTTTTCACAATTTACAGTTACTTACAAACAAATTTATATTTTTCTTTAGTCTACAGGGGACAGGATTTAAAACACACAAACAAAAACCCCAGCCAACTGAAGATATCTAAAGTATTGTGGTTTGTGTTTTGTTTTGTGTTAATTTTAATTGTTTAGAAGGGTAAATTAGATGGTATAGTCCAGGATATAATGTAAGTACTAGACTGGACAGGTTGATGTTGATTGCAAAAAGAACTGTGAAAGGTTGAAATGAGAACTGCTTAGCAGAAAATTAAAGAAACTAGAGTCACTGCTTGCCCAAGTGTCCAAGACAGTTTGAACTAATCTGTACTTAATTCTTTATCCTGAGGCTGAAAGTTCTCATTGACAAAGATACTCGTGTTGGTATAGTAAGCTTTTGTAAAGCACCTGATGCAGTACTGCATGGTATTCTGATTTCTGAAATCTATCTCCTTGCTAAGTCAACATGGTCCATATCAAATGCATTTCAGACTGATCGACTGACAGATCATAAAGCAGTAATAGATTAAGGACATTCATGTTGGATTTTATAGAAGTTTTTCACAGCCCATTGCTTTGAGGATTTGGATAATGATCTGGAGGAAAATAGAATATAATGTCTGGTAAAATGCATATGTGCAAAAATGGGTGGATTCGTAAGTGTGAGGGATGGTCTGTACTTGGTTAACGGGGATCATTCGAACATACATTAATATAGCTGAAGGTGTCTGTCCTGACAGTAGGGTCATACATGCAGAATGGAGAGTGGTGCTTTGGAAGGGAGTAATGTAATGGTACAATACAGCAGATAAAATGCACATTGCAGTCTCTTGGTATGGATATTGGGGATCTCAAGTGGAATTAGGTGTGCTGTTACCTTGCTATGTAGCTTTTAGTGAAATGTTAGAAAATTGCATCTTATTTGAGCTTAAAGTGCAAAATACCCCCAAAACCTAGATGAATTTACAGAGATTCAGAAAAACATATCAAGGACCTTAAAAACAAATAAGTGAACAAATCTTGTGTACAGCAGGAGGCTGGAGAAGCTCACTCTGTGTAGTGTTTAGCAAAGGTGACTGATGGCCTGTGATTACTTATATGGGGCAAAGATTTCAGACAAAGTGGTCCTTTAGGTACACTAGGCTTTGGGTGACAAAATGCAGGGGCTCAAAGCTGAACTCAGGTGTATTGCTTCTAGAAATATAATAAATTTAAAACTGAAGTCAGTTATCTATCAGAACGGTTTATTTAAGGATGCTCTGGATATGTCAGGAGAAAAAAAGCTGTGAATTTTTCCAAAAAGATGCCTTTAGTTTTAGCACAATATGATGACCTGATGCAGGAATTTGGAATGAAATTATCTCTTACACAGGAAGGCAGACTAAGTGATTGTTACTTACACAGGTCATCTACAAAATCTGATCTAAAAAGTGTTTTCAGCATCAAAGGCACCCTGTGCTCCATTGTAATGTGCACCTGTGTTTTTGATGGGAAGGCTGAAAACAGGGGGAAAGGAAGGTTGGGGATGCGATGAGAGGATATCATAAAGATGGGTTTAAATTTTATTTTACACGTAGAGAGGAACTAAGTATGAGATTTATTAAATCAAAATATGTGATCATCCAAGCAACACATACATCTTCCATATAGCATTTCGAAAGATTTTTGCATGTAATTGTGTGAATTAGCAACCAGCTGGGAACAATACCCTGCTATTTGTTAAAGGAGAGACAATAAAGTTCTTCTAGACAGGAAAGAATCTACATTGTTAACAGATGACCTGAAAGTTCAGCTCATTGAAAAGGCAAATATTTTGACCAGGAGAATAATTCCTCCTGTGGAGCAGTATGAGTTGCCGTGCTAAAGCCGTACAGCTATTTTTAACCATGTCACAGCTATTGAGCTTAGTCTTCAATTTAGTTCACAAACAGTGTAAAAAAGACTAAGTAGGTCTTTCTTTTTGATGAATGTAGAGGTGAATATGTCAGAATCCCCCTTTTTTGCAGTTTTTGTTTATTTTGTACAATTTCTACACTGTTTTTAATAGTTTGGATGTAGATTTTTGTCACTTGTTGTCACTATGTGCCACATTCTGTTTTGTTAAATTCCAGAAACACTATTGCACTGGAGTAACTGTGGGCAAAAGATGAAGTTGCATGTGAAATGAAGGTTGTTACGATTTAGGGGGAAAAAAGTGGAGGCTCTGTATAAAATCCTACTTCCTTCCAAATGACACAGATAGAGTTTTTCAAAAGTTTGTTCTTGAACACTTCTGTGGTTTGAAAAGTTTTATTCTAGTTTTGTTTTGTGGCATTTGTACAGCAGAATTTGAGTTGAATATGTAACTTTTGAGCTTGCCTAGAGTCTTTTGGATGCTTGATTTGAGCATCTAAAATCTGTATCAGAAAATCTTCAATTTTATTTCCTGAATTCTAGGTTTTTCTGTTTTAAATGCTGGTTTATTTTTTAACTATGATAAAGGTCTCTGAATTACTTCAGTGTTTTCTAGCAGTAAAGTTGTTGCCTAAATTATGTCTGCAAGTTAAGGTTCTTCACAAGATATGTTTATAATATAATTAATATCTTACTGAAAAATATTTGTAGGAATGAAATGCTGTTTTCATTACCTACATGTCATAGATTTAAAATACCTCATTTTTCAAAGACATTAGATGGGAAAATGATACAACAAGGTAAATATATTTTAAGTTCAGAAATGGGCATCACTGACAGGCTTATGTATTTATATAGGTAGTTCTTTGTAGCAATCTTTGAATGTTATTTTGTGATATGACTCTTGAGACTGTGTGTTGTGTATTTGGATTCTATATGATTTCTTTGGGACATGATGCAGATTTTATGCTCAATCTGTGTATGCACATGAGTGTGTACTGCGTCTTTTGGGAAGAAAACAAGCATCTTACCTCTTCAATTATCATTCCTTGCAATGTGGAAAACATGTAAGAAAACATGACCCAAACAGAAGAAACAACTATGAATTGCACAGAATGCAAAGCCCTATGAATTTTGTTTCTTTTCACTTTTGCAGTTGGTGAGTTTACTGCCTGTATCTATTGAAATGGTGAAATTGGGTCAGGCCTAATCTTTTCCTTCTTTCCACCACTTCCCCACTCCAATGCCAACGTTTGTGGGACAACAGAAGACAGGTACAATGTACTAGATTTCATGATAATTTGATCATTTGGTGGCAGGCTGAGAATAGACCAGACTACCTTTGAATGTTATTCATGGAAATGAACTAGGAAGTGTAACCACATGCACAAACCTTCCTTATGTTGGGGCGTGTTTTGATAGTTCACCATAACTTTTTAAATAACTACTTTAACAAAGACCATTTGAGTGACCAAAAAAAGGTGATACAATATAAGTGAAATTATACCCAGTCTGCTCTGTGATACAGTTAATTGGCAATGCATAAGTGTTACAACAACAAAAAAAACAAACCAAAAAAGAAAGAAACTTCAAATTCAGCTTCCACCAAATTATGAGATGATTACTCTTGTTCGCCTGATAAAGACAATATAAACAAACCAGATTTAGGTTAGCCCCTTGTTAATAAATATTAGATAAATCTGATAAAACTCAAGGACTATGCCAAAGCATCTTTTTTTTTCATTATCAATTTATTATACCACATTATAAAAATACTGTTATTTACGTCACAAATTGAAACACTTTCGGTTGACGAAATCGAGATTAATGTTTGCCTGTGTGTTCTTGATTCTCTTTGTATCTAATTTATGCACAGACTGGATCATAGGTCTTGTGGTCAGAGAAGAAAACCATTTGCAGTCATAATTGACAGAGAGCTAAAAGGTGCACAGCTAATCTACCTTTTTGGATGAATTTAGTGGAAAGGGTTTCTTCCCCTCTGGTGTTCCCAGGAGAGAAATATAAGCCATGAGCAAAACTTGCCATGTTTAAGTTCTCCTGTTTGTCCTTATTCTCAAGGACTAGAGATTCCCACGTATTTCCAAGGCAATGTATGTTGATATCCTGCCCTCTCCTCATCTCCTCAGTTGGGTATTTCCTCTGCCAACATGTGTAGTCAGGATTCAATACAGAGACATCTTAGGGAGTTTATCCAGGTGAAAAGTCTCCCTCATAACCCCCAGTTATTTTTTCTTTTTTTTCCCCTCCTGTTTTGCTCAATAGGGTTAGTTTGAGGCCAGATTTTCTTCCACAAACAGGTTCGGCTTAAATTTTGGCAATCCCATGTGTATTGCTTTAAACAACTGAGAAAAAGCATCCTTGGGCTGTTAATCTGCTGCGTTTCAGAGGCTGCTGACAACTCTGGAGGTGGTATAACTTCTGAATGAGACTGCCATTGTAAAGAAACTTTATATTTGCCATTATTTCACTACCAACTCCCCTTATAATGAAATATCTTTAAAGTGGCATGAGAATTACATTAAAGGTATAGTAACTTTGTAGTAGAAATACCAACTTTTTGTATTGGTTGCAAGCATCTAGAATGAATTCGTTAATTAAAAACTGGAGTTGTATCTACTTAAAACAAAAATGCAAAGCCCAAGTTCTCAATTCTGAAGTTAAAAAAATTTCCTAGAAACCTGATTTAAGACTGCTTGTTGTTTTATCACAAGCGAGCAGAGTCAAAGTTTGCTTCTCTTACAGGATTTGCTCTTTACTATTTGTTTTGGAATAATTTAATAAATTGGATAGCATATGAGGATTTTGTTGATTATTTTTTCCCTTTGCATAGTGAGAAAAATTATAGAGTAGGGGGACTGCTTCTAGGTATGTAAGTTTGCTATGTTTCAAACAATTGATGTTGTGATCCAGCTGTATTGGTAAGGAGTTAGGAGTTTTTTCCATACTAGCAGACCAGTAATTCATAATAATGATTTTATTTTTCTTTGTCTGTGGGGGTTAGACTTAGTGTGCTCAACTTCATGTTCATGGGTTCAATTTTGTGAGCTCTTACCTGCTTCCTAGAATCCATTGCTCCTTGCCTTTCGCCACTTGAACTTAAGAGTACCTGTTTTTAAGGGAGTAATATATTTCCTGTCCATATAGCTTCCCTTTATGTCTCTTACCAGGCTTACAAAACAGCAGCAACCTGCCTACAATATATCGATTTACTTCTTTCTTCAGCAGTAGCTTTGTCAATGGAAGAGCAGGTCCACCCCAGACCATTCATCACTGCCCTCTACCTGGGGTTAGTCCCCTCTCTGGTCTGCTGGCTGAGCTGTTCGTGGGAGCTCTCCTTAATCCCATTCAGTCAAATTGAGCCATGTTAGGAAAGATTTGTTATTTAAATTACTTAAGCTGATCTAGCTTATTTTGACTGACATGTTTCGGGAGTTCTTAGCTCAGCCAGAAGATTTGGGAAGTGGTAACCATCAGCAGGATGTGATGATAAGCTGGGGGCAGTGAGTGGCAAAGAGCAGGTCTTTCCCAGCTATGCTCAAACTGGTTGATGTGTACTCATCTACAGCCTGAAATTTGGAACTTGGCTTTTCTTCATGGAGCACTCTGAAGTTTTTTGGGCCATTAAAAAAGAGAAGTCTGCCTGTGCCAGTTCCTCTCTGAATGCTCCCATTAGCCACAATTTCACCCAGAACCACCTAGAGCATATTGGCCAAGAGGCTTTGATTGTCCACTTTTGAATGACTCCTGCCAGCATTATTTCATAGTTGAACTAAAGTACAGGTCTCCCTCTGGTGCTTACTTTGTAAAAGCACAAGATTTTATAATTGGGCTGAGCAATTGAAAACCAACTGTATGAAAAGAGAAAGGTCTCTTTGTTGTCCTGGTAATGGCAGTTCTGAGAGCGCTGACAGTAATGTTAGACAGTAGACTGGTTTTTTCTTGTGGTACATAGTGCTAATCTGCACATACATTCAGAACTCTGTAGTCACTGTCAGCTGCAGCAGTGCTTATCCTCTGCACCTCTTCTAAGAGCAAAATCTGCTTTTTGGGAGCTGTGTTTGTTAGTATGTGGATATATGGGTAATGGATATCTGGATGTAGATATATATGGAAATAAAACCAGAAAATTTTCATCAGTTTCTAACCTTTTTCAGTTTCCTACCAATTCCTTTTAGCTGTTCATTTTTGAAAATTAGTTGACCATACAAACATTGATCTTTCTAATACAACCAGAATTTTCTACTTGATGGATATTACTCTAATTTAAAACACCCACTGTTGGAAAGGCTTAGACATTGGTACATTGAGAGGAGCACACCACCACACATCCCCAATAAAGTACTAAAAACTGACATCATCACTGTGGGAGGAATTTTTCATTTACATTGCCTTCCACTTCAGGACCTCTGTCCCTTTCAGAGAACCACATTTTGCATTATCAATCCTACCACTCAGGGCTACTTGTGTGTAAATTTTCCTATTCATATTCCCAAAAACACACTGCGCAAATGTTTCTCAGAAATATCCTGGTTATGCCGTACATCTAAAGAACTCCATACCTTTTGGACTTGGTACATTTTGGTTGTACCTTGCTGACACAGAGGATACTGTGACAACACCTGCTATCGACAGGGATTTCTCAGACAAACACAAGAGATGTGTATGACTCAGTCCAGCAAGTTGCTATTTCCTGATACAAGCCTGCTCTAAAAATGGCTGAAACATTTTTTAGGAATAGAGTTCTAGAGGAATTCTGGTTAATGTTTCAGACACATGATTTTTTCATCCTTTCTTGTGAACAATGATAGTCTAAACCTTTCCCTGGTATGAGAAACAAAGCTACATAAAAGAACTAGTTTGGACTGCCCAGCATGAGCAAGGTCAGGTTGATGCTTAGGAATGATAAGCTGAAGGCAGCCCCCCATCAGGTCACCTGTCTGATACAGTCTTATAGCACAGCCTAATCCTGCATTTGAAGCCTGCCTGAGTGTATCTCTGGGGAAAACAGCCTGCTTGGCTGAGGCTTAGGATGCTTGGTTCTGAAGCGGAGGCACAAGGAACCATGTGGAACAGGAGTTTGTTGTGGGGAGTCCAATCTTCTCGGGATCTTCATTGCTGTTTGTGTTGGGGACAAGCTGGTAGCCCTGGAAAGAAGCCAGGTGATCTTTACACTCTCTCTTTGGAAATCTGCAGAGGATGATGATGATCAGGCTCTTTGGGGGTTTGTATGGGGGCTGGGGTGGTGTCAGCCTTTAGTCTCCCTGTGTTTCTCTACTCCCTTGATGTAAATCTAGTGTTTGTCATGACTGTTAGGCCATAGTTTCCATATGTATTGAATCAATACTGCCATGGGAATGGGGGGAGGAGACAACGTTTGTTTTTTGGGGATTTTATTCCAGTGCTACTTCCCCTGTACTGGCTGTTTTTATAGCTGGATCCAGAACCACGTCCAGAAATTCAGCTGAAATATAAATACTATCCTTCTCAGCAGAATTAGGTCTATAAATGGGTACAGTATGCATCTGTTCAACCACTATGCCAGTGTCCTTTTTTTTTTATTTAAAAAAAACCCCAAATTTTTAAAAGAAGGGAAGCAAGGAAGAGCAGGTAGCAGGTCACCCAGTGGGGAACGCTTTTCTGCAAGTTGCCATTAAAGGGCTTCTGTTCATTCCCAGTAGAATGAATTCACAGCTTGAGCATCTGGCTGTAACTGGTCCTTGTGTTGTCCTCTTGTCACATATTTTTCAAAGTTTTTTTCATAGAAAACAAAACAAAGTGTTGAAGAAACTCTTTCACACTTTCCTCATCTGCTTTCAAAAGGAGTAAATTGGCCTCAGAATGCTTTGTAATTGTGTTGTTCTCCAGGGCGGGTCAGTGACCTCCTCTAAGAACAAATCAGAGTACTAGATTATATCCTCACTGCTAGCACTTACTGCCTCCTTAAATTCTGCCCTTCAGTTAAAACATCCTCTCAAAGAAATACTATCTTGTCCCAGTGGTAGCAGATGTACATGGAGAGGTGGCAAAAGATTGGCTAGAAGGCTCTCAGCTTTCCAGTGGTATAAATAATTGTTTTGTCCTGGCAGCTCAGACAATTTATAGGGCTTTTGAACCTTGCTCCTCCATTTCCTTCCCAAGAAAACTTCATTTCTTAAAGTAATTGCTTTGTCTTTAAGAATTTGTTTGTTTACAAGCTTCCAAAGTGTCTTGGAGTCAGAGAAACCCTCTCTAGAATACTGTGTTCTCAAAATGCACTCAGTGCTGTGAAGGAATATTGCTCAAAAAAGCTTCATAATAAAATAAAGAAGGTGCAAAAGATTGATGGAAGGCACCCAAATCTCTGTCAGTGCTGATTATGGGAAAGTTTGATGTAGTTGTCCATCTATTTATACCCGCTCTAGATCCTTAAACTGGGAATCACAGTAAGGATTGCACTGCAAAACAAATAATGGAAACCATTCTCTTATGGCAAGAATTCAAATTCAGACCTTAAAGGCTGCTAGGGGGGAAGGAGTTGTTCAGAATATATTGCACAACCATAAAGATGCCTCAAAATATCCAAAAGCTTTTCTTGAGAAAAAACAACACCTTTATGGAAGGCAGCACTTAAAGAAGATGATAATTTCAATGCTGTCCAGTTTCCCTATGTAGAAATAATTCTTGTTTAGCCTAAGAGGAAAACTACGTGGTGGTGCATTTCTATTTCTCAAACTGGCCCCTTTCCTAATCTATTTTTTTCAGAATTACTTAAATTGTTTTTACACACACCTTGAGCAGGTGAGTTTTGTGTAGACTTCAGTGAAATTTGAGTCCTACTTGTAGTCTGAACCTATCAGCTAGACCACAGTCTTCACTGGAGCTTAAGTACATATTTGATCCTTTGTGAGTACTGACTGAATGTAGCCAGGAACTTGTGTCTCAAACCACTATGCTGTGGAGCATCAGCCAGACAACTGCTATGCTCACGGTGCTGTAGCCTACTTCTTCATCCACAGTATTTTTCCAACTTTTCCATTTGGCCATTTTACTCCCACCTTCTAGTCCAAGTCACTTACAAATCTGTCATTGCATGTAGTGCTAAAAAGTCACCTGCTTGTCTCTTTGGTGACACTACTGCTGTACAGTACTTTCTGTGTGCAACCTTCATACCCTTTGTTCTATCCTAATCCTCACCTTCCTTTTACTTGACTTCTTTCACAGACACTGTTCCCTCTTCTGCTTGAATCTTTATTCTCAAACAATATTTCCTTAACCTCTTATTAAAAAAACATGCCATCTATTCTTCCACCTTGAGAATTGAACACAGCGAGGGATTTGGAGCTGTCTTTAGTGCTCTTTTTTAGAGTGTACACTATTGTTCCTTCCTGTTGACCCTCTTGTCCTCCTTACTCTTTTCTTTCTCTCACTGTATTTCCAGTCTTTTTGGATCAACGATGTAACTAAGTGCTTACCAGCAGGATATCAAGTTGCTTGTCAGGTGCCAAGCTGAGCATTTTTTAGATTCCCTCTGGTGTCACAGTATGATCTGGTTCTTCTGAGTTTGATGCATTAGTGTTGTTGATAGTCAGCAAAATATCTCTCAAACTGCATTGGTGTGATTGAACCACAACACTAAGTATACAACTAGGTATTTGAAACAATTTAGAATAAAGTAAATACTGGTGTCTTGCTAAGTAGTAGGATATCCATTTCTGTTTTTTAAAATAGTACAAAGCCAATCTTGCAACTTTTACTTATGTGGATAATGCATACTCAAGCAAACCAACCATTGTTTAGACTGAGTATTTTTTCCTAAACAATTTTTAGCAATATTCAAAAAATTGTTTGTTTTCTCATGTGTGAAACATGAGATGTTTAGCCCAGAAGAAGTAACAGAGGTGTACGTGTGTTGGATACACTTCATAATAATATGTAAAAGAAGCACATGTTGGTTCATGGATCTGAAAATGGTTATCTGAACAAATCCTCATATACTCTGCTTGGGGCTCCTCATGTTCCTTGACATACTTGCCTGTTCATTTCCTAGGTTTGAATAGGTGTCCCCAGCTGTTGTGCATTAGCAGATCCTCAGCGCTAGTCTAAAAAATTGGCTGAAACTGTTCTTTAAATTTAGAATTTGGTCTGAATTTAATTTAGGCAATGTTTACTACTATAACTTCTCTTTCTCTAGAGAGAGGCTCAGGCAGTGAAGTAATAACATTTAACAGATATAGTAACTCTTGTGTAGCTGTAAGAAACTAAATCTGAGGAATTAAAAATAATTATTCTTGACAGAACATTAAAGTAATGATATTATGCTAAATAAGAAAAAAATGCAGATTAATATAAAAATCTGAATATGTGATGATATGATTAGGTGTATTTTAAATAAGTATTTAACTTCATTGAAAAACTTACTTAAAATATGATACATCCATTAAAGTCAGAATTCTCTATAACTTACCAAGGTACAGGAAATGGCAGAAAAGTATAAAATACCATGTATTTTTCTGCCAGAGAACTTATATCACTGAATCAGTCATGGGCAGGTAAATTTAGGTACCTAATCCATTCTTAGCAGTAGTGGCGAACCTTTTGTATATGCACACCTTTTTCATTCCAGTTTATTCAGCTGTCTCAGTCAATAGAGTAACATACTAAAAGCTAGGAAAACATTTTGCATTTCAGAAATCAATGTCTTATATATTCCTGTCTAAATAAAAGAATAGGTATGAGTTCAGATATTTTACTTCCAGAATCTTGAAGCATAGACGCAAATCCAAGTTTAGCTCCCTGCTACTGATTATGTTCTTTAAATTATTTATAATAAAATAATATTAAGTAAAGAAAAAAATCAAGTGTTCAAATGCATAACCTATGTTTTTTTAATACTAAAATAAACAATCAGAAATGTAAGCTTCACTCATTGTAGCTAAATTTTAGTTTGCATCCTATTTAAAATAAAATATAAATAAAACCCTGAGTTTCCTCAATTCTCTTAGGATAAAGAATGATGCGTTTCCTGACTGAATTTCCTGAATAAAAAGGCAGTTAAAATCTTTTCACACCTTTAACATCACACTAATAAATGTGAGTGATGTGTTGTCCTGTTCAGAAAAACCTGCCAACTATGCTTAAAATATGGTATTTATCATTTTGATTATACAATACCAACCATCAAAAATGGGCCTTTCCTTGAAATGTAGGATGCAGCTGCTGTTAAAGTGTAAGACTCAAACAAGCATAAAACCTTGATTGAAACCAGGATTACATCTGTGGTGGTCTTAGATTGGTTGGTTGTGTTGGTTTTTTTTTCATTCCAGTGAATCCATTCTGGTGCTCCCATGCCTCTGAGTTTATTCATTCTTATTAAAGCACCTATCTGGTGCAGCAGGGCAGGGTATACCTGTACAGAAGAACTGAACAAACTGAATCATAAAGGATTTGTTCCCAAAATGTAATGAAAGAGAAACAAAACTGGATCTTGAATCTTTGGAAGCTGCAGATATGGTTGAAGAGGAGTAAAAAGATTATTGAACTGAACCAGAGAACCAGAGAAGCAGCTCTTTCTAAATTGATTTGATTCATTCCCATTGTGTGTGTGTGTCCTGAGGAGTTAAAAGGAGTAGGAAAGAAAGTGGGAACAAAATTGAGTCAAAGTAAATTTGATTAGTGGCTAGATGAAGAGAAGGACAGAGTGGGAAAAGTAAATTTAAAAAGCAGGTTGAGCAAGAGCTAGCTGAACTCTGTTCTAGCACATTCTACTTTTTTTTCTCCTTTAAATTTGGCTTTCTATTTGGTGTGGTTTTGTGTATTTCTTACTCTCTGTCTGCAGTTAGGTTATGGGGTGTTTTTTTTCTGATAACTAACGCTAAAAAACCCCCACCAAACTCAAATCAAACTTAATTGAGAAAGCAAATGTGGTGTTAACTACTCACCAAAGTGTAGGATGACTCATGAGTCAGGAAACTCTTGGATTGAAAATGTCCTCAGTTTCAGGGGGCTGGAGCCGGGTATCCAAACAATAGAGGATGGAGCTGAGTGGCTTCCAGTTGCATTTCAATTGCAGCTTTTAGTCTGAGCTGAAGTGGGACATTTTGAGGTGTCCCGTTTGACCCATGCCAAGCTCTGGTTTCCTGCCTTGTATGAGAGCTGCTGGTGAAGTCATGAGGCACTTCGAAGAGCTGGTGAGTTTTAGATCATTTTTAAGAAGTATGAGAGTATGGGGGGATAGAAAATTCTAAGTCCTCCCTCTGAGATCAGATTAACTCCATTGCAACTCCTAAGGGAAGGGTCTGGGACGCCCTTGGAGTAGGGACAGTGGGACAGTGAAATACTTTAGTTGTCAGGAAACTTCCCTTAAAGGAGAACCAGAGAAATAGTGATGTGATGTGGTGAAATGATCTTCTTTAAGGCTTTGACTTGATTTGCTGAATCGATAGGAACATTGCAATACTTAAAAATGTATTTAATATTCTGTGGACTCAGTTATTGGGGGGCAGTTGATTATGGGGAGGAAGAGAGGAGAAAAAGGAAGATAACACCAGACTGTAAGACATATTGGGACAGTGGGATGAAATATTCGAAATGTATTTGCACAAGAACAGTTGTAATTGATCACTGAGTAATGCCGTTTCTCAAGAGTCATAAGAATTGTGAAATGACATCACGGGGAAGGGAGAAATTGCAATTCCAGGGAAGAGCTGTCTTCAGTGGGAACCATATCTGATGCCTGCAAAGGCCATCAAACCCAGCAACAAGGTCTCTGAGCTGCACCCAGCTATCCTTTTTAAAGACCTTTTTCTCTGTTTTGGTTTCATCTTCTAGTTACTGTCAAAGTTCTTTGTTTCAAAGTAATATGAAACAACTTTCTGATGCCTGCTAGCTGGCAGAAAACAAAAAATAATTAAAGGAAAATAACCCAGTTATTCCTTGGAATTACTAGCTTTCTACTGATTAAAGTAATTAAAATGATTCTTCAGGAGCTGTAATACCCTTATAATTGATGTAAGTGGTGGGAAAAAGTAATGGTGAAATTATGATGGCCTGTTTTAGTTATCTTTTATAATTTACCTGCTACATAACAGCTTACCTGTAAGCATCTTTAGATCTTCATTCTGTTCCATCAGCCCTAAATTGAACAGCTAAAATTAATGTTTTGTTGGCATAAGTTAGCAGAGGTGGCACAGAAAGCACTCTTCCTGCACCTGGCTGCACCTTCCTGCCCCTCTGCATGGCAGAGATTTTGATCAATAATGATGCAACATGACACTGGAAACAAAGTTAAGTTAAATATATATTTCTGTTTCTTGTGATATTTTAAACCTGGATTTGTTTCCCCTCCTAGTTTGTTGTGTAGCTAAAAAACCCTGTGCTAATGTTGGGGTGTGGTCTAAAGAGCACCAGCACCATACCAAAAGGAAAATTGTATTAGATACCATTGTCACAGTTATCCTGGTACTTTTAACATATTCTTAGGAAAGTGTGGGGGGGGATGTGTTTTAATTTAGAAGGCCAAGCTTTTGCCTTGCCACAGGTCTCTGACATTGGTATCCCAGGTACGTGATTGCCTGAATATCACCTTGCTTAGGGTATGATTGAATTCCATTGAGGGTGTTAAGTGCTGAGACTGGGTGGAACACCTCACTTTTGGGATCTGGGGTAATCTGGATCTGTGTGGTGGCTTTCTGCTCCTAAAAGTGTTGTGTTTTCAGGTCCTCTGCTTTGCCTGTTAGGAAGCTAATTAACCTTCAAACATCAGGGTCCTTATGAAAGCATTTCTGTGAAGAGCTAGCTAATACTTAGAATTTTCAACATGGAATTTCTGACAAACATGATTAATTTTGGTTTGAAGGGTTTGGGAAGAACCTTGGAGGTTAGTGGGGGCTTTTTTCTTGGTGGAAATCAGTTGTAATTAACTTCTGAACAGTAGAAATTCTCATCTTTTTTGGGAATGTCAGTGTTGAGCTAACTTTTGATCCTTCTACCTGTGTTTTGCCTCTGGCATAACATCTTCAGGGTGCTGTTGTTTAGGAACCTTAGCATATTATTTACCCAAAAGAACTGAGAGCTTTGGCCAAGTTATTTTTCCCAGAATGTGCAGAGTTTTGTCTCTTTTGTACTTCCTGGATGAGCAGGTGGGAAATATTGCCTTCATAATGTGAGGAAATGCATCATTTTCTGAGGAAGGACTTTTGGTTCTCTGAAGAGTGGGGGCGTTAGGAGCTCCTAAGAGAGGCCATCATGTCAACTTCTCTAGGAAAAGAAAGTAAAATTGGTTTTGAATTACATGAAGGCAGAGTGCAGTAAGTTGCTTTAAGTATCATGTTGAGATGTTGCAACTTGTATCAGACAAAAAATGAAAAAGTGTCTTATGATTTTACTGATTGGAGAAAGTAAAATTTGCAGAAGAATTGAAATTCCCCATGACAACATCAATTTAATGAAAACAGCCTTACTGATAAGAAAATGTTTCATTAGAAAAATTCCTGACAACAGTTTTAATAAGTAGTTATCTTTATGTTGCCTTATGCTTTCCAAACTGCCTCTGTAACCAGACCCTGAAATGTTACTGGTCTGAATGAAACAGAAAATGAGAGCTACTACTCTACTTCAAGCTCTTGATCGATCTGCTGGTGGCCTTAGCTTTTCTGTAAAGCTTCTTTTACCCTGCTGTCAGTGAAGTGTTAATCTATATCTTTATACTTCTTAAAAATGCCAAGTAGCTTTTGATATAAGAAATGCTTTATTGGACTAGCCCAAAAATCCACCTGGGTAGTAATGAACAGATAAAGAATAATAAGACAGCACAGAGTGTCTTCCTTTGGCATGCCCTTCTTGTCGCTGGGGAACAGTAATTTAAAAGCTTCCTGAGCTGTGGTTTGCACTTAGTATTTACTAATCTATAATGGATCTGTAGATCCTGAATTTGTCTAGTTGCTCCACTATGCAATGAGGCAATAAATGCTGCAACCTGGCTGTGTTTTTAATAGGGTTTTTTTTCCACTAAGTATTCCCTGCTTTTTGTTCGTATTCATTTTCCTGTTCATCATCTCATACACCTCTTAACTGAAAAGTCAGTCTGTTTTTCCTTCTTTGAAAACTGATAGTTCTTGCTGCTTGAGATCATCTGTTCTCAAAAAAAAGTGGAAAGACAATGGCACCTGTGATGTGGATGGTATTTAAATTTATACCATGCAATTTCTTGAGAAATTGAGGCAAACTTCAAAAATTTCTTTAATTGTGTTATGGGGTTTTCCAAGTTGGAAAAAGGTCTGATCCCCACATTTCAACATTTTCATATTCGTGATGAGTGGTTTAAACAAGATGAGCCCCATGGCAGTCAGGTAGTACAAAAAACTAGTGCTTTAGGTTTCTTTGAGGAGAAGATTGGCTGAACTAAAACAAGTTTGGACAAAATATAAGAGAAAAGCACACTCAGAAGGCCACTGATCCTCAAAAAGATCTGTTTAGAGGCTTTGAGATCTCATGCTTGTTTTGGCAGAGGATTCAGTTTTACACACAGGGTAGTGAGGCTCATCTTGCCAATCCTTGCAAGTGTCAGAAGTTTCAAAAAGAAGCCCCTCAGAGTACCCTCTCTTCTAGGAAGTCAGAGTGTAAAGTTGTCTTGTATGTCCAGTCCCACTAGTACAAAACATAGGCATTACCATCCCGTAGACATGTGAATTTTAAATGCCATCAGCAGAACCTTGATTTCAACTGTCAGTTTCGCGAAGTCTTGAAGATTTTCGCTTTAATTCTGGATGTTACCACTTTTATTCTTCAGAATTAGCTCCAGACTCTTTGATAATCACAGCACTTTAATGTGGAAAGCTGTGAAGGTGAGAGAGATCTAGCATGACTTTCGCAGCAGTGATTTTGGGTGTAAGGAGGCAGATTGAAACAGTAACTTTATGACTGGCAGCAGAAGAAAGCTTAGACTGCTTCTAATACACACATTACTCAGCAAAAGGGCTGTTGCTCTCATAGTGTTAAGCTAAAAAAAAGAAAAGGCAAAATAAATGTGCTTTAGCAGTCGCTGGTCTGTGATAGTGTCTCTCTTTCATATCCTGTCATAGACTAGTGTATAGGAGAAAAAGCAGCCCTTCATAAGTTCAGGTGCTGGTAGCAGGATGTCTCTAAGGTACGCTCACACCAATGCAAACAGAATCCTTCATAAGAAATAAACCATTTTCCCCCAGACTCCTTTTTCAGAGTGACACTAGGTGTTTATATATAGTGGAAACCAAAATGAAATTTCACATCCATCAGTAACTTTATTCTTTAGAATTAAAGCATTGTCTGTTTCACTTCCCCTTTTCCTCCCTTCTGTGAGATGTCACAGACATGGAACTGTCAGGAGAATGATTTCTTTCAGAAATTGGCATTGGGTACCTAGATTTAAAAAAATTTTAAAAGCTTGACTTTAATGCTTTTCTAGTTTGGAAGCAGTCATGCATTGTTTTTCTTTGTGAAACAGAACTCTGAATGAGGATTCCAATTTGGCCCTTGAATAATTATTTCTAAATGTGAGATGGCAAGTTAAAATGACATTGTGTCTATAGACCAAAAATAAAACCTTTTACTTAACCCTTCTTGTGTTTATGGCAAAAACTAATGTAAATTCCTAGCAAATTTTTATTTATTTGTTTTCTGTATTGGAATGGTTTAATTTTTACTTATTCTTTGCTTTAGTTGTTAGAAAGCAAGGCTTCTTTAAGCATTCAGTATTCAAGGTAAGGAATGCATAGAAGAAAAAATGAAGTCCTAATCTTTTGTTTTGACACCAATTGTACTTGATTACTCTGAAAAGATTCATATCATAAAACAAACAGTTAATGACTTTGGGTAGAAAGGTTTTTGAAGGTGACTGACTTTTCAAAACTCTGATATCCTCATGTAATTGAAGACATTTTAAAAACAAGGGGTGAAAGACAAACATACAGGCAAGAAATTGGACGGTTTTAATTCATACACTTCCTGGTATTTTTAAAATGTAATTAATTATTCTTTAAGAATTCTTAATTACGCATTTAATTATATGTGATACTTATATACGATTTGTATTTATTTTCATGCATATAAACCCAGTATTCAGTCTTTAAAGGAACCTCCAAAAATAATGCATTCCTTCAGGTAAATATCAGAAACACTTACACTTCTGTATCTCCTCTTCCTTTTTTCTCTTCTCTGTCTCACTTGCATCACATAAAGGGATGATTACACAATAAACCAGCTGAAAGCCAAAACAATTTGAATATATTTAAGTTTAGGGAGATTCATTCACCAGTTTAATTTGTAGCATTGCTACTTTTTGGAAGAGGAAGGAATCAGCTATGTTCTTCACAGTAACAGAGCCAAGTTGTTCCATATTCAACAGAATATGAAACAAAGATGTTTGTTGTCATGGATTATAATTATGAAAACTAGGAAGGTGGGGTTTTTTAAGACCTTGTCTGTTTAAGGGAAAAAACCCTAAATTAAACTAAATAAAACCCCCCAGAAATTATGTTCATACATTACTACCATGTCTTAAAAGAAAGAAAAATTAGGAGAAAAACACTTTTCTAAAGAAAACAGTTGAAAGAGCTGTTAAAGGGTATTTAACTTTACCTAACACTTAACTGTTTTATTTGAGCTAAATGTCTATTTCCTGTTGATGGCATGACTAATGTCGCTCCATATTATAAAAAGCATAGCTTTAAAATGAAAATCTAAATTAATCAGTGATATATGTAGAATCATAGAATGGTTTTCTTTCAAAGGAACCTTGAAGATCATCTAGTTCCAACCCCCCTTCCCTTCTCTAGACAAGGCTTCTCAAAGCCATATCCAGTCAAGTTGTAACACTTCTAGGGATAGGGATTTCTCTGGGAAACCTGTTTCATTGTCTCACTACCCTCACAGTAAAGAATTTCTTCTGTATATTTTCTCTTCTTTCAGTTTGTGCCCATTACTCCTATCTACATTTCTTGATGGAGAGTCCCTTTCTAGCTTCCTGTAGGGCCCTTTCAGATACTGGAAGGCTGCGACAAGATCTCCATGCAACCTTCTCTTCTCCAGGCTGAACTCTCCTCAGTCAAGATTTTAAAGGACCTAGAGGGAAAGCTGTATGAAGAGTGGCTGAGGCCACTTGGTCTGTTCAGCATGGAGAAGAGGAGACTGAGGGGATATCTCATGGCAGTCCACAGCTTCCTTACAAAGGGAAGAGGAGGGGCAGACACTGATCTCTTCTCTGAGGTGCCCAGTGACAGGACTTGAGGGCATGGCCTGGAGTTCTGTCAGGGGAGGTTTAGGTTGGATATTACAAAAAATTTTCTTCACCCAGAGGGAGTTTGGGCACTGGAACAGGCTCCCCAGGGCAGTGGTCACGGCACCAAGCCTGGCAGAGTTCAAGAAGAGTACTGACAATGCTCTCAGGCACATGGTGTGAGCCTTGGGGTTGGTGCTGTGCAGGGCCAGAAGTTGGAGTTCATGACCCTTCCAGCTGAGGCTATTTTGTGGTTCTATGATAACCTTCTCAGCCTGTCCTCTGACCTTCTCCAGTCCTCTTGTCAGCTTTGTGGCCTTCCTCTGAACTTCCTTCAGCAGTTCCACCTCCTTATGTACATAGAACTCCTCCAGAACTGTACGTAGTGTGCCAGGCAGGGTCTCATCAGAGTGGAGTAGAGTGGGAGAATCAACCTTCATCAGCCTTTTAGCCACTCTCCTTGGGATGCAGCCCAGGGCACCACTGGCTTTCTGGGCTGTGAGCGCGCGCTGCCGGCTCATGTTGAGTTTTTTGTCAGCTGCTCCCCACCAAGTCGTTCTCCTCAGGGCTGCTCCCAATCACTTCTCTGCCCAGCGTGTGGGTGTTCCTGGCATTGCCCTGACCTTTGTGCAGGACCCTGCACTTGGCTTTGTTGAACCTCATGAGGTTTGCACAGGCCCAGCTCTTCAGCCTGTACAGTCCCTCTGGATGCCATCCCTTTCCTCCAGTGTGTCAACTGTCCCACATATATCTGTGTCATCAGTGAAACTGCTGAGGGTGCCCTCAATCCCACTGTCCATATCCCTGATAAAGATATTGAACATTGGCCCCAGGACCAGCCCCTCAGGGGTACCACTTGTCATTGGTCTCCACATGGGCGTCAAGCCATTGGCTCTTTGCAAGTGGCCATCCTGCAAATTCTTCATCCGCTGAAGAGTCTGTTGATATATCCATATCTTGGTGACTGATTAGTAATTATAAAAATAGCAAGGAAAAAGCTGAATTTTTGGGTTGCTCGAGTAGCAAGGTGTGGAAGATGCAGTCTCATGAGCTACATGATAAAATACAGTAGTCTGGACAGTTTACACTAAATCCCTTTATACACACATTAGTGCTTTGGATTACATCTAAATTTGTGCAGTTGTTTTAGAGATTAAATTCTGTTCTCTGTAGCACTGCTGTAATGGTAACAATATGAATTAATTTAGTTTAGTTTTTAGTAACTACAAAGATAAAATCCTGTGCTGAGTATACTGTGGTGCTAAAGTATTAAAAATGCCATCCAAAATGATCACAGAAGACCTCTTTTATACAAACATATTTTTTAAAGTTATGCCTTAAAATATATTCAAGTTAATCACTAGCTATTTCAAATTTACAGATGGTACCGGGCATTGACAACAAATGACAATTAATTAGCAGCACCTGATAAAAGGGAAAGTATCTGTTTTAATGAAGATTTTGAATTCCAAATGTTTTCAAAATGTGACTATTTCTATAAACAGATGAACACTTGACGAGGAATTTGCCGCATAAATTCTTTGGATACGCTATAATTATGCTGTAATAATGCTAAGTGTAAAGACTAATGTATAGAAAAAAAGGAAGTCTCTCCTGTCCACCCAGCCAAATTTTAAAGAAGACAAAATATGCTTTTATATTTCAGTGTTACTGTAGCTGGGTTATGACGCCGTATTCTTGGAATTTGTGAAATACTTTCTATTTTATGGAGGCAGGGCTTGCCAAGGTTAGAAGTTTGGAAGACCAATATGCTAGACCTTGGTTGAGCATACCGTGAATTTGAGGATTCTTTGTGCAAAGAAACCGACTGGCATTACTTCTGTAGGAAAGAGGTTTTGTGAGGCAGTAGCTGTTTCTGAAGGGTAGCTCCTTGCTGGTGACACTGGCCTGTGATGACTGTTTCTCAGTGCAGACAACTAAATGATGCCTATATTGCAATGTGAAGATAATGTGTAAATTTTCATGTTCTTTTTGTGGTATTACTTAGGGTATCAGTTTTTTTCCAGTGGAGAAGGAGCAATATGGCTACAGTGTTATATATAAAAAACAGCTCTTAAGTAAAAAAGTGTTCCTGATTACAGTGTGTATTTAAACTGACTTCAGATATGAAAAGACATAGTGGAGGGTAAAATAAGTGCTAGTGTATTACATGCTTAAGTCCATGCACACACATTAGTGAATTTGTCTATTTCATAAACGAAGATGTGAGACAGTAATTTATTCTCTACACTATAGAAATTTGACATTTATCAGTGAAGTAACTAAAGCAATAAGAAAAGTTTGGGCCTAGTTTTCTATACAATAAAACCTGTTTGTGAACAGTTGCTGTACTACAAACAGCTGCATAGATTGAAGTGAACATAATGATCTTTAATTTTTTTAAAAATAAAAAATTATTTTATGGAGTATTTTACAAATTGTGTTGAATCTAGAGAAATGAATAAGGGTTTAATACCCCATTACAGTACAAAATTATGAGGAAAATAATCCTCAAGGCATATTTTGGAGAGCAAACTGTGATGTAGGATTAGAAAAAGCACTGCAAATATCAATATCAGATTCACACAGGGACAGAGGGAAAGGAATAAAAAGCAACTGAAAGTGAAGGAGATAGCATGAAAGGTAATTTTATTGTTTTCCAAAGAACAAAAGAAGTAAGTCCAACAGGTGGGTAAGGATACACCAAAAACCAATATAGTATCCATATCTGGTGGAAAATGCAGAAAAAATGTGTTGTTCCTCTGCAAAAATAACATGATCGTTTATTTACAGTATTTTTGTAGTTATAATAGAAAGTTGGCAGATTATTTTATATGACATCTGTGCAGAGGGAAAGACTGGAGTGCAGACAGAGAAGGACATTTGTGCTTTTAGAAGTAACTCTTGGCTCCTTTGCTCTTGAGGAGGGACTTCAGAAAGTTGTATTGCTGTGTCATTTCTGCTGAAGTGGAGATTTCGGTTGTGGTCTTTTTTTAGGAAAAAGCTCTGACTATTCACAGACTTTAAAGAGCAGTGGCAAAATCTGCAGTAAAAATAGTTCAGGTTGCTTTAATAACTGTGTTGTGACCATAAAGGGCACAGTTTTTAAGTGTTTTATCAAGAGTTCAGTGGCTACTTCATGCTACAGCCACTGTTGAGGTGATGCTTTCTGGAGAAAAATAATATTCAGGAAGAAGTGGTTTGAGTGAAAAATAACCTTTCAAAATATTTTATTACCCAGTTCTGGAAGCTGCATGTGTTTTTCCTTATCCTACTTCACTCCAGATTACAGGAAATAGAAGATGCTTATGGAGAAGGTTTTTACATGTATAAGGCTTCAGAAATTCATGTTAACCGTGTGATAGAGAAGTTGCTGCTACCCAGCTTTTAAAAAAAATCTGAGTTACTGAAAGATGAGTTTAATTACCTCAACAAAAGCTGCTATTAATGAAGCTGACATTTTCCAAGTCCAAAACACTTCGCTTTTTCTGCTTTGTTCTCCTTGCCAAAGCGTGAAGGATTTTGAAATGGGAGGTGTTTTATTAACCAACATCAGAGTAATCAGATTAATACCTGTTACATTTAGTATGCATATATGAACTGATGGTGGATAGGATCAAGAGCTTAAGACAGTGCATCTTTTCAAAAGACAAAAACTGATCTTCGTCATCAATCCCTTTGATTCAGGAGTTTTAATATCAGTGTAATGTGTTAGGTTGAGTAATTAGTGATTTGATGTTAAAATGTATGTAAGCATTAGATGCATTTCAGGAAAATGGTAATTATTGGGAATGTATCTTCATGCAAATTACACCAGCAGGAGGTATATGTGTGTTAAAACCAGTGATGCAGTGTAGGCTAGCTTTATTTCTGATTGACATGTTTGAAGGATAAAGCTTAGAAAGCCCTGAAAGTTACAAATACTGGTGAAACAAGAAAGTCATACCTTACAAAAACACATACCTTACTGCAGAACTTTTACTACTCATGTGCAATGTGCAGTCCTCGTAAAAAGCTAATTATGTGTGAAGATCATGAACTTATTTGTATGTACTCTGAGTCTTTTTTTGTTGTTGTTAGGAAGGTCCACAGTGGACGAACACTGTAGAACCTGTTTTTACGAATGAACTTTAAAACCTTGGAAGTTGGAAGAATCTTTGCCAAGCAGAGTTACCGGCAATCCCACAGCTTTATTTGTATCCCACAGCCTGGTTACAAAAGTGAATGGGAGAGTGTAGTCATGGAGGCTGCAGTGATACTAGTTAAGAAATGAATTTAGGTTCAGACTAAAGATGGAGAGATGGAGGGACTTGAGACACAAAACAGAGAAATACCTTTTTCCATCTGGAAAAAATAGTTCATCTACTAATAAATCTCTTAAAGGAATAGAATGTCAGAACTAAGAGGCAGCTGTGCAAGCGCTGGGGTTGATTAATTAGGGGAAAGTTCTGTATCACCAGCTTTTCTAAATCAATATTGAAGAAGTCATTTTGCAGGCACTGTGACCAGGGACGCACATTCCTCTAGGACATGTTGGCATTGAGGTAAGGAATACAGAAGGAGCCAGTAAATGATGTTGTTCTTAACTGTGATCTAGAATTGTTTAGTGTCCTTGTATTTGAAAACAAAAATTCAGTCATGATCTTGTATCCAGGAGCTTTATTTCTTATTGGAATAAGTTTTTGATGCAAGGGTGAAAGGAGCCAGGTAGAAAACTCTTAAGTATTTATTGTGCCTTCTTGCATGGAATGATTCCAGAGAAAGGTCTTGCTACAATATTCAGAACTAGCATCCCAGGACCTCTGAGAGGAAAAAGGAAGAAGGGACTGCTACTGAATAAACTTCTAAGAGTTGAGGTCTGTGTCCTTTCTTACTGAGGTTTGGTTAGGTCTGCAGTAGATTCGATCTACAGCAGCAGAATTGTCACTGCTGCTTCTGCAAGCAGTAGGCTGCAGAAAAGCCTTGTTTGGTGTTGGTAGAGGAAACTGTTGTAGAATTAAATGAAATTTGATAAATTGACTACAGCATACCAAGTTCACTCTTCAACTGTCCTATGATTTTCTGTTTTCTGCTCCTCTTTCTTGTTACAATTCCCATTTCTGGAGTTTGCTTAGCTGTGATGAAGTGTTCTCTAACACTTGGAGTGCAGTTTTGCTGTGACCTACTCTCTCCTTAAGACACTCTTTTTAGAAAAAATATTTTGAATCTTTATCAGTCATTTGTACTTGAGCACTGCTGAAGGTCCAGTTTCTCCTTCTTTGAAAGCAAGTGTGTAGTCCTGATGCTTAATATTGACAAATTCTTTATCTGCTACTCTGTATTCTCACTGAAGGGCAAAGTGACAATATTTCTGTTGGTCTTATCCTTTAAGTAAATAGTTGTCAAACTGTTGAAGTTGTGAGGTAGCTTTAGATTATTTCTACATTTTTCCAAATTATCACACCCAAAATCTTTGGGTGAGAGTTTTTCCTTTCACGTTGCCAGAGTTGCCAATGATAAGTATACATTTCAGTTTTCTTTATTTTTTTCTTTAGCAAAACATTGGTAGCACCAAATTTTGGACCTTCACTTTTTGTACTGCAGTGGGGAGATACAAGCAAGAGAATTTGGCAAGTGCAGACAGAATATTTACCTCTGGGAAAAAAATATCCAGGATTTGCCTCCTGACATGTTGCTTTTACAAACAAATTGAAGATTGGGAAGAATTTCTTTTGGCATTCTATATATGGGTGATGCTGAAATCTTCTAGTAATGATAAATTTTTTAGTAACTTAGGAACATAGTAGTACTTATGTAATAGCTTTGACTGCCAAAAATGTGTATCCTAAATCCTATGCTGGTGGTTTTTAATAGTTTCTTCTGATTAGTATCTTTTCCATTTAAGATGATAAGCCTATTTAATGCTACTTGCTCTTATTTCAAAAAGAGGAAAATAGTGCATATTTGGTAAGAATCCATTGTTGCAAGTGTTTGTTTATATTTTGTTTGCAGACATATTAACAACTTTGCATGGATTTTCATTCTGCTTTTGTGCAAAGTAGAAAATGTATGTCTGTCTTACCTTAGTGTAAATAAAAGGTAGAACTGTTGCGAACAGTGAATTGATAAAATGTGATTAAGATTTTCTAACCATTCTTTCAATAGCTAGGTGATTATAATTAGGATAAAGCAGTTGATGAATTCTGCAGTTGCATTGCAACTGTTGTAATTATTTCTCTGTAAAATATATCTGGAAAGATCTGTGATGCTGACAGTTTAGCATCAGTCATCAGTGGTGACTTGTGAGGAAGTATATCTCAGGCAAACTGTTTATCCAGGGAGTTAATTCTCTAAAGCAAAGAGTCTTTGTCACAGGTCCTCCCTCCACTCCTGTTTCCCTGATGTCCTGTACATAAAAGGCTTCTTACAAAGATCTGCTTTCTGAATGTGATCTGTACTTATTAATATGTCATAAAGGTGTTGCACATACAGTGATTAGTTTGTTTAATGTAGGTGTCAGGTATAAAACTTTCTGAAATGCTTTTTCAGGAGGTGGTTGTGCAACCAGGCATGGCATGCACCATAGCTGTGATTCCCTGGAATCACTGGCATTGATGAGAATGCAGTTATTAAACTGTTTTATCTATTGTCTTTGCTAAGACCACGAAAGAATGTAAAACTTAAAGTCAATGATAAATAATGAGCTTGACTGGGACAATTGTAATTTTATGGGCAACTTGGTTGGAAATTTATATAGAGGGTGAATTAAAATGTGAATTCTAACCTGCAGGCGACTATATTAATTGAATGTTACGGATAGCCACAAAGTTAGCTCTTGCATGACTTGTGTCCAGGAATCCTAAAGGAACGGACAGCCTTTGATTGAAATAGAGCTTTGGAAAAAGAGAAATCTTAATATTTGTTTTAGCACAGCTGTTTAATTTTTGAAAGGAGGGTTGAGCTATGCAGTTCTCTTTATTGCACTGCTAGCACAGAGGACCATAGGAAGTGTATTAGACCCTTGTGGACTCCTGCTCATAGACAGAAATGTGTTCCAACCTCACTGCACACACTGCTGCCTCCAAAGGAGGTTGGGAGTGGCTGTGGGTTGCAAAGTGATGATCCTGTATGAACCCATCCTGGTGGTCCTGATTGCCTGAAGATGGTCAAGTCGCTGAACTCTGTATTGCCAGGCCTTGGGCCAGATCAGACAGGTATCATCCTTCATACCAGAGCCATCACAAAAGTAACACAAAAGCTGTATCATCCGCTGGAGCTAATTTGACAGGAAGGCAATAATCTGCCCATGTCTGATCCGCATATATTTTGTACAGCTCTGGCTTCCAGAACAATATATATGTAATGCAGCCCTCACCATGGCCAGCCCTGTACAGACACTCTGGTCAGTCATGCCATAAGGATGCAGCAGCTCAGTTTACAGTAATTCATCGACTGTTAATCCAATCAGTCTGTTCTGCTAATCAAATCAGTCAGCTCTGGGAGCATGTGGCAGCAGGCTTATTTGTGTTCTCCCAGGCTCGCGTCAGCGGAGCAACATGGGGCTGCAGTGAAGATGAACTCTTGGATTTATGTGATATCCTAGAGTAATTTTTTAATGATGCTGTTTGAACCTTAATCATGCAATATTGGGGTTTTTTATTATTTTTGATACAGATTTTCATATTCTAAGTGTATGTGTTAAGCTGTTTTAAAATTTTCCCTGCTGATGCTAACTGCAGTGAGCAATACTCCGTCCTGGCCTTAAGTCATCCTATGGGAAATTATGTATTTTCTATAAAATGTGTACATTTAAGATTTTAGTGCACATTTTACAGACCTTCAGGTGTGTTTTGACATCTTCATCAAATGTCTTTTTGAATAACTGTTTTCCCAAAACTACGTTAAGCGAGACATGGCACTTAATGGTTTTTGTGTTGTATGCTGCTATTTATTAGTTGATTTTTTTAATGTAGAATGCATTTATTTTATTTACAATAAGAACTGTTTGAATACTGTTTATTGTTGTCTTCTGCAAGGTTTTAATAAATGGAAGATAAAACCACTTGTAAACATTGCTGATTGCTTATGGGGGATAATTTAGGTCCCATTTGTGTGTGACACAGTTTCCAGTTTAAGGAAAGGTGACTGTTCACTTGAAGTGCATACATGTGTGTCATGTAAGACCTGCATTTATTCTAGCTTTCTGTCTCTGGCTTGGGCAATATCTACAGTAGTAAATTGGCTCAAGTGAAGAAAATCAGTAGAGTGAAGAGTTGGTGCTGTGACTCCCCACCTCTATACATTCTGCTGTGCAGCACTTTTATTTTGGACTAGATTTAGTGGAGCCTCTCAGGATCAAATATCCATGCCACTACATGTATTGAAGCTGTTCAGAGGTGTTACTTTTTGGATCTATGTGCCCCCTTAGGGGTTGAATCGTGACAAATGCATTGGTACATTTCCATTTCCAGTTTATATTTCTCCATAAAGAATCCACATCCATATATGGATGTAGACCAGAACTGGTCTGTGAATAAAACCATTCCACAGTAAGCGGGAATCGTGCTGAGGAGAGAAGGATTTGCTTCCAAATTTTGCTACTGCTCTGAACCAAAACAGTAGTGTAAACATAGCCTTCAGCTAACAGAACAAGGCCTTCTCCTATATTTTACAGACAACAGATAGAGTATGAAGTCCAATAGATTCTATTCTGTAAACTTTAAATTAATTTTACCTGACATGAATGTGAGGACAGAAAGGAACATGATGGGAATGCACAGTGGGTTTATTATAAACAAGGCAATACTCATTGAATATTTACATGCCCACATGTGTTTATTTCGGGTTTTCTGGTTTTTGTTGCTTTCCCACCCCCTGACAGCTGTACCTTTATTTGAATTTCTTCAAACGTTCAAAGTATGATCTTTTAAATATATATACATATACAATGACAGAGAGTATGCCTTATATCGAGTGTACAAGTGTGCCCAAATTATAATGCTTTAGAACGAGAATGTTGTTGCGAATTTCATGCTTAGTTTTATTGACCTGAACTAAAGATCTTTCATCAGGGATTAAGAATGTATGTCTTTTTCCTGACAATGAGGTTACTGGACCAGTCCAGCCTATAGGCGTTTGCTGTCCTCTGCTGAAAGTTGCAGTCCTCTTAGATGTGTCAGAAAATACCGCATATGTGGCTGCTCTCCAAACCAGTTATTTCAGGATGCTTACATTAACTCAGGTATTCTTAATATCTAAACCAGGTCACTTTGACAGAAGTACATTAGGGAATAATTACAGAAGAAGTTGTGCTGACAGATGGGGAGGAGCTGTTGTCTCTGAGCACAGGACAGGGAGGTGGAGTTGCAGTGTTGCCATTTTCACCTGGTGCAGCTGTAGCCAGACAGCACTTCAGCCTGCATCCATATATGATTCCTGTTTGTTTGTTGGGGATTTTTTTTATTTGAGGTTCTGTATAATTTGCTAATAAAATCAATTAAAATTCTCAGGGAGGGGAAGCAAGCATGAACCAATTCTAGAATAGTCATGGAAGGAAGGGAAATTTACCATTTTACATATGGGAAATCTCAAGTATAGTTGTGGTGGGATTATAATTTGTGCATTTCAGTGTTGGATTATACCTCTGAGCAGCTCATTGTTTTTCTATCAGTTCTTCTGCTGGCTGAGTTTTTGAGTGTCATTGATCAGTACCCCCCAGGTGAGAGAAGTGATAACTTAGCATACTAAAATAAACTGGGAGATGTTATTTTTTTGCCACCCAGGTAGTTTGCCTGATAACTTTCTCTCACACCTGTTTTATCTTTTATTATGTTGTTTTCTCTTTTGTTGTGGTTCTTCTACTACACTTGAAAACTAACCATTAATGGCAAATCATGCAGTACAGAACATTTTAATCACTAAAGTTAAGTACTATCCCATGGCACAGGGCATGGGACACTATAGAAGTGGTAGTTGTCACAAAGTACTAGTCAGCATTTCTAGTGTGATTATGGCAGAGGATGTAGTCTTGCTCCCAGTTCTGGATGAGAAACACTTATGTAGCTGTTCTCATCAGCAAAAGTATTGAGGCAGAATATTTCTGAGCAGTTTTTCAAGTGCTTCTAGGGGAGTCAGACTAACCAAACTGAGTCAATCCAAAAAAAGAAGTCCCTCACTAAAGCTCTGAAGCTGCATGATAAATTGTGTATCACAGGTTAATTGCTGTAATTTTTGTGCTGTAAATTAAACAAAAAATGTATTCAAGAAAAAATAAAGGGTTAGAAAAAAAATTTCTTTTAATCAAAAAGGGCAACGTCAAAGTAGGTTGTCCTTTGTCCAAGCCTTTGTTGAAGGCTTGGACAATACAGCTAAATATAATTGTTTTCTTTATGCATTTCTGCTTGCTTCATAAATCATCAGGTTAAGAATGGATTTTTGTGTCTCCTGTTCTAGAGTTCATCTGTTATCTCTGCAAGGTGTCTGGATTTTGGATGAGAGGGATGGCTTCCTACTTGAAAAGGGCATATATCCTTAATGGGTGGCCTTTCTGTACTGAAAGACAGTGGTAGAACTTCGTGCTCAGTAATTGTTGCTGTTCATTGCAAAGATTTCCTACTAGAGAATAAAAATATCTTACTAGTAGAGATCTTTCTTTGAGAATCGTGCTCTTGAAGTCTATTTTAGAAGGTCAAGAGAGGCAGAGAGGATAAGCAAGACTAGCAGTAACTGCTTTTTTGACAAGATAGGAAGTTTGATTCATGAGTTCATGAGTTTGATTCATGATAGAAAGTTTTATTTCTGACTTAATATTTGTAAGTCTGTTTACTCAGTCTCCACTTCAAAAAAAATTGAAGGCATGTTTCTCTGCAGTGACTTTCTTCAGCTCCTGGAGTTGCGTTTTCTTTTAAGATGTCTTTAAATAGTTTCATGGAAAAACAAGTTTTGTTTTTCTAGCTGCATGTTTTTTTAAGCCCAGTAAGTACTAGAAAGTTAAATAATCAGAATAAAAATAGTTTTAATGTATTTGAAGATTTTAAATAAAATTTGGACAATTTATATTGCATGTCCCTCTATAGAATGCATTGAACTGTTTAACACGGCAAAGGTGGAGCTAGTTTGCATTTGATTTTTATTTTTGTGTTGTTGATTTGGTTGAGTTTAAGACCTATGCAGACAGAGCTGAGCAACATCCTGATGACATAGTAGAACACCTGCAGGGTATCACATGCAGTTGTAGTGTATGTCCTTATATTGCTGCTGAGATTATAATAATAGTAATCATTTAACCTTACTGTTGAAAACCAGGGAGTACATTATGATAGCATGCCACGTGTAAAATTGAGATGCACTCTTAAGAGAATCTGTTGTCAGCAGTCATGCGATTTGGTAATGATTCACACACCTTATATGTACACTGTTTGTATGTGCACCATATGTACGTGTGCTTTCCTCCCATCCTTCTAAACTGTTCTGTAGTCATTCCATTTGGTTAATGTCACTCCGGTAAATGTCACACACACTTTTTTCAGAGGTTCTTCTAGGTAGGTGGGATCTTGGCTTCTATGCACAGTGTTCATTCATGAAGGGCTGGGAGTTAAATTAATAAGTAATAGTCCCAAACCCCAAATACCTGCCTTTTTTTTTTTAATACCAAAAAGAAGAGAGGGATAAGTAAGAAAGCTGTATCAGTCCCATAACTGAAATGAAGTGGGATGGAGGATTTACCAGAAGAATCAGTCTGTGTAGGTAAAACAGAATAAAAAGGGGAAACCCTAAGACTAGCCGTGCACTTATATCTCTTCTTCTGTCGAAGAATTCCCTTTCCACAGGATTAGCATGATTGGCATAAGTTTTCATCTGAGGCATGAGCCTCTGTCCCTGCAGCTGCTGCTGTCTGCCCTGCCTGCCCTATACCAGTGCCTGAATTCCTCCAGCCTATGGGTCCCACATGCAGTTGTAGCATGTGCATGCTTAATATTTGTGACTTAAATATCATCTCTGTTTGCAGATAAGTGAGGCATGGTGATTTGTTCAAGTATGTGTATCAAAGGCTCTGGCAAAAGCAAATTCTCTGTTTTCACAAGAAGCGTCTAAAAAAAAAATATTTCTGAATTTGCCCCAGTTCCTAAGCTGTTGCATATTTTCCCTGGTAGCTAAAGGTTAGCTCACTGTAAGAGATTCTCACATATGCTTTATGCTAATCAAGCAAATTATTCAAACAATATCAAATTGATAAGTTTGGCAAGGTAAACATACTGTATTTATATAGCATATTTAAACATGACTTCTATATTGAGAGAGGGAAATCATGTCCACATTGAAGTTGGTGCAAGAGCTTCTCTGAGGCCAGTGCTGATTGTCAATTTTAATACGTCATATTTAGATTCTTGTGCATTCAAAATACTTAGTGAAGAACAATTTTGGTATTCTAGGACATGTTTTTGAGATAAAAGTAACAATCTGAAGTTTAAAAGGAGGGATTTCCAGTCAGCAGTGGAAGACTGTAATACTATAGAGCTACAGTACAGAATTACAAAACTACAAGACTATTTTAAAATCTGTCTACACTTAACAAATTATTTACATGCAAGTTGCTCTCTTGAGTTGTATATCTGCCCATGTCTAATGCTTTTTTTTTGTTTTTTAACAGGTGGAGAGAATTGTTGACAAGAGGAAAAACAAGAAAGGAAAAACAGAGTATTTGGTGCGATGGAAAGGATACGACAGCGAAGATGATACTTGGGAGCCAGAACAGCACCTTGTCAATTGTGAGGAATATATACATGAATTTAACAGACGCCACAACGAAAAGCAGAAAGAAAGCACATTAACCAGGACAAACAGGACCTCTCCAAATAATGCCAGAAAACAAATTTCTAGATCTACCAATAGCTCTTTTTCAAAGACATCTTCTAAATCTTTAGTTATGGCTAAAGAACACGAGTCAAAAAATAATCAACTTTTTTCTGCCACACAGAAGTTCCGGAAAAACAATTCACCATCGCTTTCTGGACGTAAAAATATGGACCTTGCAAAATCAGGTATTAAAATCCTAGTGCCCAAAAGTCCAATTAAGAGCCGGACAACAGTTGATGGCTTCCAGAATGATAGCCCAGATAAAATGGACCATATAGAGCAGGATCAAGACGACTCTGTAGCACCAGAAGTAGCAGCAGAAAAACCTGTGGGAGCTTTATTAGGACCTGGTGCAGAGCGTGCTAGGATGGGGAGCAGACCAAGGATACATCCATTAGTGCCACAATTGCCAGTGCCAGTAACAGCAACAATTGCATCAGCATTAACAATAAATGGAAAAGGTAGGTGTACAAGTCATCATTTTTGTGATGATTTTTCATTTGACTGGGGGTGTTTTTGCTGTTGAGATGCAGACAAATTACCCACTCTGTTTCAGCCATGCTAAATCAAGTCTGGAGAACTTCACTTTATTTTACATAACTATATGACTACAAAGCCATTTTGAATTTTACCAGCTTTTGGTTTCCTTGCAGAGATTCATTGGTATTTGTGTTTTCAGAATCACCATAAGATACATCTGTGTTTGCCTCGACATTGTGTGGTACACATATTTAGTGTACCATTTCCAAATATTACATCATTGCTTTAAGTTTATTTAAATAGGTCAAATTTGGTATGAATATTAGAGACATTAATTATGGGAAAAGATGAATGGTATGAGCAGGGATTCTTCATAACATTTTATATATGTATTTTGTTATAAAAATTGCCTGGAGAAAAAACCTGTGAGAGTGATGTTGCTTAAAAAACAAAGTTAATAAGCTTTGTTTCTGTGAAAATTTGAGCCAGTTGTGGAGATACATTTGCCTTCTGCCTGGATTGAAACTTGTCTTCATTATATTTTATCAATATTTTGTTGTTTATACCTCATTTGATACTGAGCACTTATTTAGGAGTGATGTCTGGCTTGCTACTAGCTCAGTAGATCACAGTTAATTCAATTTGTACTGTAAAATTTGTGACACCTAAGTAACCCAAACTGCTTTTCTGGGAGGGGACTCTTTGTCCCTCATCCAGTTGAGACCCTTGTTTAAGAGTTCTTGGTCCTTATTGTTGTGCTCCAAACCTTTGTTCTTCCCTGATGAGACTCAAGTTGTTGTGTGGTCATGAGTGTTCTTGTAAGCATGCTTTCGAGGCTAAATTTCCATGTTTAACTTTTCGAGTAAAGACTGCGCCCTCAAATAAAATGCAGCAGGTCAAATCTGCTGGTGTGCTATTGATGACGGCTTGCTGGAAAACTTGTTCCAAATTCTTCAAGGACTGGGCCTGCCAAAAAACACACTTAAAGACACTGTATAGGGGAAAAAATGCACTAAAGACTTTGGGAGAGTTTATGTTGGGTATCCCACTGTTGCTTGCATTGAGGTTTTCCAAAGGAGGTTGCAGCTGGGGAGGTTGAGAAGTGGTGGACAAGGGAGGAATGTGTTCCTGGAGCTACAGTGTCAGGTCATGGACCAACCCATTTTGCTGCAGGTGAACTAGGTAACCATGACAATGCACGCGTTGATGCCAGGAATATCTCTTGCTTTGCACGGTCTAAAGAAGGAATGTAAATCTCAGAGGATGTAAACAAAGCTGAAAGGGAAGATGCAAGAGATGCCAGGATGAGAGTTCTCTGAGTAGGTGAGGTAGAGGAGTGTGTTTTTGCATGGGACAGTTTTATGATAATTAGTAGGTGTTTTGGAGTATGGTGGGGTTCCTAATGAGGTGATTGATAAGTTCTGCCTTTGGCATCCTGGTTTTTTGCCTCATGGCACCTAGGAAAAATACTTGGGACGTGAAGGACTTTTTTGGGTAGATCAGATCTAATCATTCCCACCAACCTTTTACTCTGGTAATAGTGGTATGGCAAGGGTCCAGTTACAGGGCATCAGATGGAATCAGAAAGGCCTGCAGAGGAAAGGTAGTGACACAGGTGTAAGCTGAGATACATTCCTGTTCCACTGCGGTGTTAAAATTTCCTCAACTGCCACCACTTCTTCAGCTCTTCCTAGGCATTTGTTTGGGCAACTAACAATGAAAGCTATTGATTGGTAACAGGGATGATGGCAATACAAGCATTTTCTCACACTTACGTGTTCACAAGATCCTAAGGTGTAGATGAAAAAAGGAGAGCCAAGGAGATAGTCACAATACGTGGTTGATGAAACGTACACAATATGTTCCACCTTCTGTCTGCTGCTGGAGGCATATCTGTGCATTAACTGAGGCTTTCCCTCTCTGCCCTGACACACCACTGCCAATCCCAAAGCTGAGCTGTGCAATCTGCTGGGAAATGGATGCTAAATATCCATATTTATTAGGGTTTTGTTTTGCTCACCTGCAACACTTCCAGGGGTAACCTTCCAATCATGCAGTATTTCTGTGATTTATAAAACTTGGGGAAGAAAGTTGCAAAAGGAAAATACTTTGCACACATATCTGACATCAGTCTCTCTTCCTAACTTTTCAGGATTTCTTTGACATATCTTCCTCATGGAAGCCCAGGCTCCAACTCAGCCATTATGCATGGCCTGAGTGGATTTATTTAGGGAGAAGCCAAGAGAGACAGCCCTGTCTTCTAGAGCTCTCCTGGCCTTGGAGCTTCCTGAGCTGACATATTTGCTGTCTCTTCATTAAAGATGCACTCTTCTCCTTGCTGTTTTTATTTTTAACTTCACACTGCAGCTTATTAAAAATGTAGTAAGTAGGTGCTTCCCTCCCCTGCATGGGGCTGCTGCAGTTCAGGATCCTGTTTTGCTCCTTACTCAGGACATTCCTTCAGTCTTAAATGGACACCTCATCACATTTTCAGCATGGCCTCTGGAATCATATATCATGAGAGGTATCCATTGCACAACCACATCTGACATATTAATAATACAGATGATAGATCTGGCATTTGGAGCACTCTTTCCAAACTTCCCACCTCCTCTGCATACACTTTCTGTTAATTTTAAGAATTCCTACAACCACTTGGAGGATGCTGTCAGGAAGACAAAAGCATGTTTTGAAAAATAACTTCTTACTTGAGCTGGTTTAGGAATTTTTTATCAAGACATTTTTGTTGGTAAACGGAGTTAATCAAGACAGACACTAATTGTAAAGCATAATTTTGAAAGATTATAGAAAAATACATATTACACATCAAAAAATTTTAGATAACTTTTTAAATTAAAACTGAATTACTCTTTTTTTTAAAATAATGTTGGAAAATAATTCAAAATTTTAATATGAAAACAGTGTTCCTGATTTTGAGATTATTGCTGTGACTGTTTTAATTAGTGTGACTCATGTTGATTTTTAAGTCCTAGCTCAAGATGGTGAAACTCTTCAGTGTTTAGTCTGTTGTTTTCCCCAGCCTTGTTTTTACCTTATTTTAAAGTTTAGTTTATAAGAGAAGTGCACACCAAAAATCCCAGAAACTTGTATGCATATGAAAATCCCATGGTAGCAATTACTAGGAAATACTAGTGTTATTGTAGCACCTAATCCTATTTTTCCTGAGACAAACTTTAGTGATGCAGTTCATATTCCAAAGATCTTACAGTCTGAGAAAAGGCAATCAGCAAATATCTGTATAAATATACAGGGGTTCTGGGGAATAAAATACCAGCAATGTTTACTCTGGGAGCTGGTGGTCTCAGCACACTGAAATCAAGCTGCTATCAAAAACAATAGCATTGTGTTGAATGTTTGTAATTTAAAGGCTTGGCCTTGAAAATTGAGTCAGTGGAGTAATATATATACAAGGCTAAGAATTAGGGTGATACATGGAAGAAGTGAAAACAGATCACTGAACTGAACATTGATGTGATTCTGGTATTTTGAAATATATGGTGATCATCAGCTGTTACTAAAAGGTAATAAAAGCAACCCTGAAACAGATGAACAAAACAGAAAGACAACACCAAAGAAATGAAATTATGTGGAAAAGATGTTGATGGTACCCACAAGTAAGGCATATTGCTCAAAATTAGGCAAGACAAAAAGTGGCCTTGTGTCTAACAATAGGTTCTGATACCTTAAAAGTTCCTGAAAGTTTCCTTCAAAAGTGGTATTAAAAAGTAGCTTTAAAATCTTATTGCAAATGGTTTCAGCATAGCACAGTCATAATATCCAGGGAAGTTCTATTTAATAGAGTGCACAAGAAGAGAAACTGTAAAGGGAATCTGATCTGTCAGTCATACAGGACTAGAGAGTTGTCTTGAAATTTTAGAAAGGACCATAAACCAGGGGAATACCATTTCTTGGCAAATTCTAGTATTTTTTATTCTGGGTAGCCCTATAGTTGCTACATTTTTTGTTCAGTTAGCAGTGTCCAACATGCAGATGTAATTGAGAATAAATGCCACAAAGGGAAATCTCAGGCAGAAAGGCATGCAAAGCTCAAAGTATAAAATACAGAAGAGAAGCACATCTAGCTGCATATGTTGTTACAAATAGAATAAGGCAGGCTGGTGCTGGCCTACAGGAAGAGGAGAAATACAAGAAATGCAGTGAATTACATCACTTGTTATTCAGACAAGCACCACCAGTGTGCACGGTGGCATTAACATCTCCCTCCTTGCACGTATTAGTTCAGATGAATAACTTGTAGGAGCAGCAGGATGACAATACAAATATGCTTGCAGTGTAGCACCCTACAAGGAACAAGGGTGTCTGCTGATTTTTTACTTCGATAATGGTGCTGTTTTTATCTCAAAACAATGGTATTGTCATCAAAAGAAAAGCGAGGATCAGGAAAAAAAAAAAAAAAAAAGAAAAAGAAGACTGACCTTAAGTTTTGTTTGTTACCTCTTCTCTCCTTTCCCCAAAGCAGCTTATGGGATTAAAACCCACGGATTTGGAAAACCAAAAATCCACTCAAACACCAAAGGAAAATAGTGTCTGTTTGGTTAAGTGTCTGATAGCTTTAGTCTCAAAAGGAATCAAGCAAGCATGGAAGGGATTATGGAGGCCACTGGAAGTGAGGAGAAACATCCATTCTCAATGCAATACCAAGCTCAGCTGGAAGGAGTTCAGTCCTGCCCTGTTCATTAGGGTGAGGGCAGCTCACACACTTCCTCCCAAATTCTCCCAGTTACTTTTTCATCTCTGCCTGTGTGTGCCTGGGTGTTGGACTCTGCATGAGGAATGGTCCACTGTCACCAGCATAACTCGCCAAGCTCAAGAGTCCCGTGGGAAGAGCACAGCAGCTGACAAAGCTGTGAGCCACAGATTTGTGCAAATGGACCATAAGCCATGCATATAAACCCTCTCAGAAAGCAGAATTAAGAGAAGGGTTGAAGCAGTTCATTACTGTGAATTTAGAGTGGCCAGTACAGCAAAAGGAAGTTGGGATAATGTGTTAAGTTGGTTTTTTAAATTTCTTTTTAGCATCCTGAAAGGACTGAAGCAGCTTTTAGCCTCCTTTTGTTTGTTGGGGGATTTTTTTGTTTAAGTAGTAAAATGTGATTTTAAAAAAAAAGCCCTAAGAGAAGAACTTCATTTTTCAGTGTGTTTTGTATGTTGCACTTGGATGGTGGCTTGATCTCTGCTGAGTGATCTGAAAGGCAACCAAATATTTTATTAGTGCAAACAAAAGCCTATGAAATGGGTTAAAGTCCTTTGCAAAGTCCTCTTAACTTCTAAAATTACTGGTTAAACTTATTTTTCAAATAAACAAATTTTTCAAATGCAGAAGTGTATAATTTTCTGTCTTTGGTTGTGTATCCATTGAGCAAATCAGCTAAGTTTTCATTTAATCAAGCTGAAAGACACCTTTGGCTTGTTTTTTTTCTCCCAAAGTTGAAGTTAGTTTCGATTTTATTTCTTAAGAATTCACATTATTATGTCCCTTATGCACTGTATTGCAGCATTTTAACCTAACATCAATTTTTCCTTCTGTCTTACAAAGTCATATTCTTCAGCTTCTTTACTCTTAACTGAAAATAATCCGAATTGTTGCCAATTTCTTGTTTATCTATATTTTCTGTCTTAGCATAAATGGAAGAGCTTTAAGCAATATGGTAGAGTGCATGGTCTTTGTCATGTGGAACACTGATCTGTTACTGTCCTGGTTTTTTGTCTTCCCTCTGCCCTATTGCTTCTGCAGTTTATAGTATACATTATTGTTACTTTACATGGAGTTCCAGGGTTGAGAACTTACTGTGAAAATATCTTTTCTTCAGAACTGTATTGGTTTATGTCAACAGATTATAATAATAATAACCAGGATCTAGGGGCAGAGTTTATTTTCGTTTTAAGGCTTTATTCCTGAGAAACATAAGGCATAAGTGGCTGGTTTTTTTCCTTTTCTGCCTTCTGCCATTCTCCAGTACGCTGAATGGAGATGTCTCAGTTGGATGCTACATTGGTGCAGACTTTGAAAGCAGCTGACCTAGTGTAAAATGTAGTTACTTTGAAAAAAGTGGTCCCTTTCCTTTCACCAATCCCAGGTATGAGAGATATATTTATATATATGATTAATCATATATATATGGCCTAACCAACTGCTCCTTTAAGGGCAGGCTTATTTTTACCATCCTTCTGGAAGTGACAGTGAGGTAGAGGATGTGTCCCTGGGGAGGGAAACGGACACATACTTTTTTTACTTTCTTAATTCTGTCCCTGAAAGACCTTTAAAGGAAACTCTGGATCAAACATATTTTTTTAAAAAAGATAAGGGTAAGAAATTTCCCAATAAATTCTCAGTTTGGACATTAAAAACCTTGGCCTAAGCTGCTAGAAAAACTCCTGTGTTGTTCTCACTGGAATTTGTATTATACCTGTAGCCCACTGGTAAACATAAAGCTCCTAGTTGTGCAGTTCCTCTGATGTCGCATCAGTTTACATGAGCTGAGGATGTGGAGTCTCAGTCTCTCTTGTCTGGCTGCTCAGATGGGGTCAGTAATGATCTGCCATTACGTTCTCCTACAGCACATGTGCCAACATGAGACAAAAGTAAATTCTAAGGACACGTTTGTCACACCTGCTGTGCCAAAACTTTGGAAAGATGAAACAGAGTCTCTGTTTACAAGGCGGCCTTTCAACGTACATTGCATACATCTGCACAGAGAAGGTGTGTTGAAGATCAGACTGAATGATAGAACACAAATAATGAGCTAGATACTTTCTTTTTATCCAACATTGTCAAAATTGTGGAGCTTCAGAGCAGCTTTTGAAATGTGAAGTGCAGTCAGAAACACTCATGCAGTGCCTTCTGAAGTTGTGCCTGGTAGAGTAAACAGCAACTTTTTTTGTCTCTTGCTGTTACAATTTTTGAAAAAGTTTCACCTCCCATCTCTGTTAAAGCTGTGAAGTGAATGGAATGCATATTTGCTAAGGCAACTGTTATTATGAATATGTGTTCTCTTGACAAAAAGATAAATCTTAATAGTTTGAGGCAAAAAATCCATTAAAAAAACTCGACTAAAACAACCGTAATGTGGTCTGTGGAAGATTTGCCTGGATAACATTGTCTACCTAAAATAAAGTCAACAAAATATCCTCAGAGGGAAACAGTTACAGGTGGGATAAAATATCATACAATTGAAAGAAAACTCTGAAATAATTTATTTACACCAGTGCTTGTGAAAGAGAGAAAATAGTTAGATTTAAGAAGAGGCAAAACTAAGATTCAAAACCAAGTTTTTTTAAGGCTAGATGCTGGGATAACAGCTGGATACAGCCTTGAATGTTACAGGTGTTCATAAAAATACCTTTTATTTTTATGTATACATATATATATATTGTATTGCCCTGGAATAACTCTACTTCTTACCCAGCCAGAGAAATTTCATTACTCAAAGTGGCATAACCATGATCTGGAGCTGCTACTGTGAGTTACTGATAATACTACAATGAGGTACTGTTATTTAAAAGAAAAAAAATACAGAAGCTGTATGTTTGTAATACTGTATGCATTTTTTTCCAAGCAAAAATATCTACATTATCTGCTCTATATACCATTTATATTGTAAACTTATTTAAGAACACACACTGAAATGCATTAGGCCACAAATTATCAAAGTTAAATCTTCTTTAGTAACTGTTTTCTTAATTTCACAATCTTAGAGTGCATAAAAAAGCTTTTGTTTTTTAGTAAGTATTTGTAATTTGAAATGCCTTAAAGTTTATTATGTTTTAGATGTCCCTAAGAAAGAAGGGCAAATCATAAACATTGACTCTTTGAATTATAATACTCTAAATTTAAAACTTTGAAAACTAGTCTTTGAAAACTAGGAAGTTCTAAAATTTAATGTGGAAGAAGAGGAGGAAAGACAGCATTGTACTATTGTATTAAGAGTTCTTTAAACATCTTATTGAAACATGGATAAAGAAATACAGACTGTCATCTATTTTCTTTGAAAACATTCCTTGAAGGAGGCAACCAAAGAAAGTAAGAAGTTGTGCTTCAAAAGACTGCTCTGAAACTGACTGGAAAGATGGAAAACAGTAGGCTCAGTGGTGCATCGCAGTTGTGTCACAAGGCTGACAGTGGGATCTGTGCTTATTTATATTTAGTGATCTCCTTTTAAAGGAAGTGTTGCAGTGAGCAGCAAAGGTACAAAACTTGCAGAGAAACACTTCATTATTTCAGATACAAGGAAACAGAAATTTCAGAGGGACATACCTAAAGCAGGAGGCTAAGTGAAGTGATGAATAGCAGGAACATAACTTGAACTGAACATTTTCCTTGCTAGCGCCTAAATAGAATTTTTAGTCTGAGATGCAGATAGGAATGCCTAAACACTGGTAAGGGTAACCTCAGGAAGAGTTGGCCTAATATTGGACTAAAGAAGCTCTGAAAGTTTCTGTTTGTCACACACATTTGTTTTTACTCTTCAGTCATGCCTGGTGTGTCATGAATCTGTAGATAACACATTGGCTGGCATGGTGTCTTCATTCTTTAGCTCTGCTGTCCTTTGGATTTCAGCTTGGATTCCTGTGTTTGAAAGATGGGCTAGAATGAGAGGGAATGGAGTAAGTGACTGGCAAGAGTCACTTGCCATGTGACTGAGACATGTCCAAGTGTGGTTCCAGTGCATACACAGTTGGGTAATCTAGGCCAAGCCGTTGATGAAACCTGGTGCAATGGGAACAAAGAGGATATTAAGTAATTTGTTTTAAAAATCCTGTATCTAAAGGGAATTCAGTAAATATTTTGGAGAAAAAGCAAATTATAGACATTATAAAACAATGACTGATGTAGCTGGAAATTTCTGTTCTGGAATTGAATGAATAAGACAAGGGGACATCTAGAGAAATCAAAAGGTGTCAAATTCAAAAGAGAAAGATTTAGGTATAGCTTTAGTTATAGCTTCCATTTAGTCCTGACAACTCTTTGCTAAAACATGTTTGAGTCCAGGAGAGGGAGGTAATGGCCATTTAAAAAAAATTAGGCATGTATGAGGATAATGGGAATATACAGTATTTATATGACTGGTATAGTTTTACAAAGAATGTAAGTTCTCTTTCCTTAGAAGCAAGGAAATATTTTGTTATATATCTGAAAACTGTAATTCAGTCATTTTTATATGTTTTTCTACATCATTAGCCAGTATTACTTGTAAAATTATTCTCTTAACTATTATTTATAGAGTTAGCTTTTTACTGTGCAGATGTTCAGAGATTCTAATCGTTCAGAGATTCTAATAGGGCATCAGGATAGGCACTGGAAAAGCAGTTAGCAGGTAGAGCTCTGGTCTGGTTCCTGCTGAGGTCCTTATGTGAAGCACCCTTCCTTTACAAAAGTTGCTTATAGAAATGTATAAAACAATCATTTTAGAAAAAAAATCCTTCAAAGTTCAGATGCTTTAAGTAAAGAACACTGATTGTCATTCATCCTCTTTTGATTTGGTGTAGTCATTTCAAAACCCCATCCAGTGTAAACAGAATTACTGTGTTGTATTCTCCCCTCATCCATTGGTTTTCTGGATGGATTTCAGATTCAGTGGGCACTTTTGAGAAATACAAGAATTTTGTATTTGTTGTTGAAAGCAACAGTAAATGCAAACCTAATGCTTATTTTACCAGACATAATTGACAGAGCTAATTTAAAAACAATTTTCAGCAAACAGAAACAATATCCTGCCAGGGCTTCTGTCAGGGTTGGTGAGTGTGTGAAGATGTATTTGTGGCAGTGCAGGGTAACATCCTTTCACCAAGGAATTCAAAGATAGGGGTTTTTTTCTTATTTTAGTACAAGCCGGCAAACTCAATATGTTCATAATGGGTACTTCAAACAACTTGCTGTGTGGCTTGTGATTTTCTGTTTCGGTTTCTGAATAGAAAGGATGACAAATTATTCTGCATTCTTTAGGGAATAATCTATTTTTACCTTCTGTGCATGGGTTGGCAATTAGCTTGAAAACCTGTTTTAATATTTAAAAGTTTATACAAACACAAATTACATCTTTGCTATTATTGAAAGCTAGTGGGACATTTTGCTTTCTTGTTTCTTTTCACATTGATAGTGGTTTTTTGTTCCATTAGCTTTATTGGGTCCTGTATAGTCAGTCAGGTTTGGGAGGTGTTTTTACAACTTATCTTTCTGAGACAGATAATGGAGCAGTGGAAAAATCCTTTTAAAATAGGTGAGAGGGAGAAAAAAAAGGATATTTAAACATTTCCTATTTCACATCCTTGTAGGAAATGGAAAGTTTTCCATTTAAAAAATGGTAAAAAGAAAATAAAATTTGAAATCTTACCATTAATATGAAATATGTGTTGTGTAATAACTCTATAGTAATAGAATGGGTTTTCTCACAGGATCATATAGAACCAGAGAGTAATGATAGGAAGTGGAGGGCTTGCCCAAACCATGGGTCAGGAGCAAGGACCTCTTCTGAAATAAATACTCTGAAAATAGGGTTTTCTGAGCTTGATTTATTTTCTTTTCTTAAGAATCAGAAGAAATGTGTATTTCAGGGATTTTCTTTCTCTTTTTGGAATGCTAGATTCAACAACCCTTTAGATGGTCTAAACAAAAAGTAAAAAGTAACAAGTGTATTATGTTTAATCAGCTTTGAGAGCAATGAGTAAAATTATTCAGGTATGATTACCTTTTAGACACATAAAAAATAAATACTATGCTTTTTTTATTCTTCAGATTGGTGGTTTTAGGTACCTGTTATGTTTATTGACCACATGGAAAAGTGCTGATGCTTTACGTTCAGATTTCTTTTTGCATTTCCAAATACAGATGTGACTAGCTAAAATTAAAGACTGAGCATTAAGTCTCCTGATAAAGTAATACAAGCCAAAACAATCAGTACTGCCCACTGATCCTTATTTTTCAGCTTCCTGTGAAGCTTTGAGGAAGAAGATGGACTTCTTACAATATGTTAAGATACTGTGCTCTAAAATCCTTTCTTTTTGCTAGTATTAAGTTTTACTCTGGCACACTGGTCATCTTCAAGGAATCATTGTTCCTCTTTTATATCTTGTAATAGTTAAGGGTTCCCTGCTACTGTTTTGTTGGCATAGTCCAGTTTGAAATGTCATTTTATAGTTTAATAAGGTATATGGGTAGAGTAGTGCTTGGTGCATGACATATTAAGGAGCAGTCTGTTCTCTATTAAATAATCTTTTAGGCATGTCAGTAATACACAGTTTTAAAAAACAGTAACAAACTCTAGAGTCTTTTCAGTTAAAGTGTAGTATGAAGAATTTTTCACCACACTATTGTGTATTATAAATTACAAACCTAATAGGCTACTGTAGTACAAATAGGACAAATACTCACATGTTCAGGTTAAGAAGGGTGGGAATAATAATAAATAACATTTATTTCAGATAAACCTGTATAAAAGTCAATGGGTCTGTAGTTGACCTGATATTTACATCTCAATACTTTTTCTTTTGTAATTTTGTCTAATATTTCAGTACTTAGCCAGTGTCAGCATTAGCTATACTGTGATCTTCTAACAACTCAGTCAAATTCAGTGATCACATTTTCAAACATTTCAGTCTTTTATGTGTTGGGGGTTTTTTAATATACTTAAATATTACCCTATCTTTCTCCTGTAACTACTACATATACTCTTTGGATAGGCCTCATACTCTTTGAAGACTAAAAAGAAAAATCCATTATTCTGAGGCAATTTTAGATTCTCCTGCACTGAAGTGAGGTGGGCAGCACTGTGTCAGGGTTAGGGAAGGCCTTTTGCGGAGGCTGTTGAAACCTTTGGAAAACTGAGATACTCCAGCATCCCTGGCAAATCTCAGCAGTTCAGGAGGATTTCTGTTGGCTGCAGGATGATATGAACTGTTATATGATCTTTCTGTGCTTTTACAGACCTTGTTTATAGGTCAGTAAATTCCTTGGTATGTGTCCAGTTTTCACAGATACCCTTGTAATTCTGCTCCAATTGTATTGTGACTTCATTTAGGAGTAAAATGTTTTTGTAGAGGGTGAAGTTAGGTAGGCAAATCAATTTATATTATTTAAGTTTCTTTTAGTTTAGACTTATCAGAAATTGCTGTGAAATCCTAGAACAACTCTGCCCAGTGTTTGTTGTACCTCAGATCAGTCTCGGTTTACATGTTAGATACTGTAAAATGACTGTTTTGAACAAATCGACAAATTAAATGCAGTACTGCTTTGTTGTATCTCTGCTGCTGATAGCCTTGGCTGCACTGGTCACAATATTGTAGTTTGGGATCTTGCTGAACACACTGAAGGTTAATATTAAGACAAATGTTTTAAATTTTAGAGGAGGAAACTTCAGCTTGCTCAGAGTTTGGTTGGGAGGGATTCTGTGGGAAGCTTCTGTGGAGGCTAAAGGAGACAGCAAGTGCTGGGAGGTTTTCAAGAACACTCTCCTGGAGGCACAAAAACTATTCATGCCCTTTAAAGGTGAGGGAAGTAGGGAGAGACCTCCTTGGTTTAACTGCGAGCTTTTGAGTCTGCTCAAAGCCAGGAGAAGTGCACCATAGATGGAAAAGCAGATGGACACCCAGTGAGAACTACAAAAACATTAGCAGGGTGTGCAGAGATGCCGTTTGACAAGGAAAAAGCTCAGCTCAAATTGCAATTGGCCAGAGATGTCAAAAACTACAAGAAAGGGTTCTTTAGGTAAGAAAACAATATGCAGAAACAGAAGGAAAATATTAGCCCACTGTTAAACAGGAGAAGTGAACAGTCACTAAGAGTGCTGGAAAGGCAGAGAAGTTCTCAAGAGTTTCTTCACCACCATCTTTACCAGCACTGCTGGGCCCCTGGCCTTGGGAATGAAAATACAGGTGGATGCAAACACAGACCCTCCATCAGTGAAGAAAGAGTTGGTGTGTGACCTAACACAGGAGTTTGACCCATGCACACTGATGGGCCCTGACACTGTCCACCAGAGGTGTTAGGAGGCTGCTGACATCACCATAAGGTCACTCTCCATAATTTTAGAGAAGTCGAGAAGTTGTGGAGATCAGAGATGTCACAGAAAACTAGAAGAAGGCTGATGTCACCCCCATCTAAAAGAAAGGTTTAGAGAAGAATCCAGGAAATTACAGCCCCATCAGTCTAGCTTCAGTTCCTGGGAAAGTGATGGAATGAGTCCTGCTGGGAGCCATCACAGTTCAGATGAAGTATGTCATTTGGAAGAGCCAGCACAGATTCACCAAGGGCAAATCATGCTTGACAAACCTGACCACCCTTCCATGACAAAGGAACCTGCTCTGTGGATATGGGGGGTGAGCACTGACATTGTCTCATTGTCTACCTAGATCTCTCCAGGAATTACAAAATGGTTTCCTGCAGCCTCCTCCTAAAGAAACTAATGTGCAACAGTCTGGGCTGGTGTCCTGTCTAAGGAAAATATAATCCAGGAGTGTGTCATAGGCTGGGATCTACCCAGCTGAGGGGCAGCTCTGTGGAAGGGGACCTGGGGTCAGTCCTGGTGGACAAACAGCTCGATATGAGTGAGCAGTGTGCTGCTGCTGCAGCAAAGAAAGCCATCAGGATCCTGGGCTCAGGATCAACGAGGGCATCACCAGCAGAGATGGAGAAGTCATTGTCCGTCTCTAATCGGCACTTCTCAGGCTGCACCTGGAATACTGTGTTCAGTTTTGGTCCCCAGGATGCAAAAAAAGGTGTGGACAGGCTGGGGAAGGTCCAGAGAAGGGCCACAAAGATGGTCAAAGGCCTGGGCAGCCCAACATGTGAGGAAAGGCTGAGGGGGAAATGTTTTTTTTCAGCCTTGAGAAAATGAGGCTCAGAGAAGACCTTCTCACCATGTCCCAGTATTTATAGGATGGCTACATAGAAGATAGAGACTACCCTTTAACAAGGAGTCATATGGAAAAGATGAGGGGTAATGGGTAGGTACAAGTTGCTCCTAGGGAGATGGGTCACAAGAGGAAAATTTCTCACAATGTGAGCAATCAGCCACTGGAATAATCTCCCTAGGGAAGCAGTGTATTCCCCAACACTTAACACTTTCAAGAAGTGAAAGTGGACAGGGTGCAAGGTCATGTCTTGTCTAGACCATGTGTTTAGCTCCTTCTTTGGCTTATTAGAGTTCAACTGGGATGGCCCGTCTAGGTGGTGAGTCGCCCACGACCAGTGTGACCTCGAATCACCTAACTCCCTATCAGGGTGGTGACGACGAGGGGATACAGCGGATCCCACTGGTGCAGACACCAGATGACAGGCCCTCAGGGGTAGGGTTCCTTGGAACTCACCTAAGCTAACTGCTGGAGGTTGTGAAGGAGAGACGCTTGGCTGGGTATGCTGAGATGTCTTTATTGTCAAAGCAGGAGCCCAGGCACAAGAGCCCTGACTAGCTCCTTACCTCAGTTTATATATGAAACCAACAACCAATCTGGTTAGGGCAAAGGGGTGGAGTTAGGGAGGGATTAGGGAATAACAGCCAACGACAGTGGGAGTAGGGAGGAGTCGAGGGGAATCAACGAACCAACAACAGAGTAGCACAGAAGTTTCTAGAAAGTAGAGGTTAACGGACAACCAACAGAGCAAATAAGAATCAGGAGGTTGGACCACCGACTCCTGGATCAGACTACCGATTCTTTCACAACTGGGGGGAGGTCCTCCGTCCCCTGGACTGATCCACCAGGAGTCATTGCCCTTAGGATTCCTTGAGGGCTTCGGGCCCTTTGGTCCAAGGGAAACAACCCTTACAACCATGCTTTTACAAGAAAGGTTGGACCAGAAGATCCGTGAGATCCCTTCTAACCTGGTATTCTGTGAATCTGTGGTGCTGTTTCAGTGGTGAGGTCTCTAATACTTAGGCATTTACTTGATTTGTTTAAAATTAATTTGTGTATTTAAAAATGTGGTGTAGGAAGCTGAAGATTTCTGAAGAAATATGCAGTTGAAATTTTTCTGACAGAATATCTACATTCATGGAAAAAAATATCTAAAGTTCGGGTAAAGCCCCTAAGAGGAAGGGATGAAAATGGGATTGTACTCTAGTCTTCTTTTCATGGAGGACGTAATGCCCTCCTTCACTTCTGAATTTTCATAACCATAGTAAATTGTGATATCCCTACTTAGCACAGGGATTCCAACCAGGTTTTATTCTCATCAGGGATCAAATAAAAGACTAAAGCCAAAAAGTAACTACCTTTGATTTCAGTATTTCTCAGTTATAGTAGATGAGGGGTGAAATGCTTTTTGTTATTGTTGGGTTTGTCTTTTTCAATTACAATACAAGAAAGAACAGCAGCATCATTCCAGTTCCCTGAAGGAATTATTTTCTCATTCATTACATTTTTATATATGTTACAGAATTTGCCAAAACCACTCATTTCTCCAACTATATATTTTTTCACACTCACAAACAGTAACCAGGTTAATCTTTGAAAACACATGAAATCTCTGGCCCAGCAAGTGGGTTTTACTGCTAACTTAAAGGCAGGAGGCCCCGACCCCAAACTCTTCATTTTCTTTTTATCTTAGTATCTCATGAGATGAACATTCAGAATTTGTTCTGGCTTTTTTGTTGGTGTTTTTTGTTTTCTGTTTTTTTTGTTGTTGTTGTTTTGTTTTGTTTTGGTTTTTTTTTTTAGGAAAAAGGTAAGAAGTGCAGATGGTTCTGAATAGCCCTTACTAGCTGGTTTGCTATGTTTTCACTAGTGTTGAGCTGCTAGTTGGCTGTATTTCCATGGAATTAGTTGTGGGAGAGCCAGGCTATGGAGGTAAATTGAAGCTTAGTAGCTCCTTCATATGAGGCTATTGGAGCTCAGCCATCAGCTGTTGTCTGTTTCCCAAAAGAGGACAGAGAACACAAAATCAGACTGGCTGGCAATGCTTTGAAATTGTCTTCAGTATGAAAAACTGTAGAAGAAAAACTTTACAAATACAAAAAAATTAATTTTCAATGTTCCTTTCCAGCCTCCAATGATATTTAGGTACCTGATAAGTGTCTTCAGCATTCTGGATATAGCAGAGGGGGAAAGTAATGATGCAGGTTAATCTTCACAAGGGCACTTGATTTGGGCAAAATCATCCAAATAATAATGGCCCAAACTCTTAAAAATAAGAATTGCACACATTTAAATAAAACCTAGCTTTTATTCTCTTACCCGTGCTCAGGCTCAACAAAGTAAAGTGAGAGTAAGTAATTAGTAAGAAATGGAATGTTCACATTGAAACTAGTTTAGATTTACCTACTCAATTTACCCTTATAAATATAGGAAGAGAAAGAAGACAACAAAAATTTCTTGATAATACAACTATGATTTTGTAAATTTTATCATTCTTGATCATGAGAACTTTGGGTACAAGTTACCTTGTGATGCAGTAAGTTTGAGAAAAGATACAACTTTTTTTTAATCATCTCTAACTCAATATAGTAGCTCATCCCAACAGTCAGGTCACAGGCTGAGTTGGTCCCAGAGGATCAATTCTTAGAGTTTTCTGCCCTTTCTCAAAGAGATGGGACTAAGTGCAGTTCAAATCCTCAAGTCCTTCCCTTCCTCTGCCTTGCCAATGGAAGAAATGAAAGGCATAGGGGAGAGGAGTGGGAAGTACCTCCTTTCACAGAGAGTGGAAGCTGATGATCTTGGGTAGGGGTGCAGGGGAGGCATTGAAAAGAAACTGGAAACGCTGGCAGGAAGAGAAAGGGACCTAAGAAGTTTAATGTGATTTCAGTGACTGCTGAGTTTGAACCACCTTGGTAAAGTGCATGACCTATAAATACCTTGAGTTGGTATTAGTATTCTTTCAATGTGCTCTTATTTAAAAATAAAACCAGTAAATTGTTAAATTATTAGAAAATATTAGGATGGTGCACATTCTTTCATGCAGAAAATTCTAAAATTACTTTAGTTTGTGGGAGTCCCTTATATTTTAATTATGTGTTGTATGAGACCACACTGAGAGGATGACTCACTTTTGGTGAACTGCATTGTACCATTGTGGGAAATGAACCTCACTACATCAATACACTTTGATATACATGACTTCCCTATTAAAAGGAGCACATGTAGTATCTATTGAAGGTGGCTCACAGCGATCTCTGAGTTGAGATGTGGAGTAGGAAGAGTCAGGAGAGAGGGGAATATTTGATAGTACTTGACTTCCTTCTACATTGCATTTTGTCTGCATGAAGTGATAACATTTCCCTAAGATGATATCCTTCTGCGAGTCTTTGCAGTAGTTGCTTAGGCTTTACAATGAATGGAGATTAAAGGTCATGATTCAGCAGGAATTACATAAAAACTTCGTATGAAAGCTATCAGCAATGTCACACAGAATCCTACAATACAGTGATTGCATGGCAGTATTACTAACACTGTCTGACAAGATTTCTTGCCTTTTGTTCTCCTTTTTATAAATACAAAAAATTGTGTTAGGCACTTCTGAGTAACCATAGGTCATGGGGCTTGTCTATCAAATGTGCTTGTCAGCACGGAGGCTGCAATTTGTAATTTTTTTTTTCCTGTGGTTGGAATGCTTTTTTTATATAACATTTTAAGTCAAAAGACACTGAGGTCATCTAGTCTGCGCTCCGGTGCATTACAAGTCATTACATTTCGTCACTTACTGCTGTATCCTGAGTTAGCTTCAGTTAGCCTAGAGTATTACCAGACTCTGGAGACTAAATTTTTGTTTGTCACTTAATGATGAATAGCAGGGAGTTGATTAGAAAAAATATGCTCGGATGAAAATACTTGTTTTGTGTGTCATGTTCTGCATAACATCTTGAGAGGATGCCATCTGCTTCTGAATAAATAAATAAACTGTATTCCTATTAAAAGAGCTTGCTTGCGGAAAGCAGCTTATGTTTCAGTCATGTACACATAGCCTAGCCCTGTTAATGTGCCCTCCAAACACTTCCTTCTGGCAACCTCTGCTCTTCCCACCAAGACCCATGCAGATTGTTACGCCTCCCTGAATGCCTGAGTGTGCTGACAGTGAAAAACTGTGTAGGCTGGTTGTTAAAACTTCAGCTGAGGTCATCCTAATAAAGGGCTTGCCTTTGCCATTTGTAGTTTCTTCCTTTAGCCTCCATCTCAGCTGAGGACGAGAATAGAGGTGGACTTATGTGATTCCTTGGTATATCTCTGCAGCAAAAACTCTGGTCATTCTCTTGGATGTAAAAACTCAGTTGGCATAAGGAGCTTGATGAATACAAGAGAAGTATGGGGATTTTTTTAATTGCTGTTTTCCCCTTTAACACAAAAGGATTGGGGTTGTTTTGTTTTGTTTTGATCTTTTTGCAGGGTTTGTTTTGTTGCAATTGTCTATAGACTAGATTATCACCAGAGAGACTTTTTAATTTTAAATGTGTCAGGCTGCGCTGTCGTCTGGAAAGATACCTGCAGGGATATCCAGTGTAAACAGATTTTAAGATAAAGGTCTCACAAGCACACTGCTCTTTTTTTTTTTCTTGAATTGTCAAGGCTGTGAAGTTCTGCAAAAGTAAGGAAAATATTAAGTGTCTTCTTCAGTTTCATTAAGTCTGTTGTACGCAGCCTCTTCTAAATCTTCATTCTCTACTGCTTTCTCAAAGAGAAGGAGAAACACAGCCACAGGTTTCTATTAGGCAACCTAGCCCAAGCCATACTTTCCCCCCTATTAAGTGCTGTGGTTAAACATTAAGTAGAAGTGCTTCCCTACACTTGCTTGCACAATGTCTTTTTTCCTTCTGTCTGTCCCGCTTATCACTCCATGGTTTTGGCTGCTTGTTCCTGTCCATATCCTCTAATTTGTGATAGCCTATTTAAAGGGACTGAGCACAGGCTGAAACCAGCAGGCAACTGGGCAAAGCAGGATCTTGAAACTGGTGCTGCTGCTTAGCATGCTGAAGCATGCCCTAGATGTATTTTGAAAAGGTTTGTTTTTTCCTTTTTTTTTTCCTCCAAAAAATAGGTGGTAAAGTGGTGGGGAGAGTTACCAAGGCTGATTTCTTCACTGAGCAGAAGCCCTTATTACAATGAGTAAAGATAAAGAGAGAACTCTGAGGCCCCCTAATTAACAATCTCTGAGTTGCCCATAACTTGATGCAATAGACCAATCTGCTACCCCCCTATAGATGCAATCAGTGTCACTAAGCAGCTTCTTCAAGTACTGGCAATATGTAATATATGAACATAGAAACCTCTGAACTCTTACAGCAGTGGAAGGACTGCTTTATATCTCAACTAAGCCAATACAGAGCCTTTTTAATGACTATTTCCTTTATCCTTTTCCATTCTTTGCATTAGCAGTTGTGTCCCTGTCGATGGTAAGAACGAAGGTACCTGGCTCAAACCTTTGCCTCAGATGAGAAGTTTGTGATTCAGATCCAGCAAAATGTGGCCTGGGCCACATCCAGTTCCTGGATTTTTGGAACTGATGAAGGAAGTTGCCTTTTGGCTTCATTCAGAATAATGTGATAGCAGGTCATAGAGAGATAGGGACTAAACAAATTCTAAAAGGCAGTATTTAACAGGTAAATATGTCTCTATTCTTTACTCAGCTCTTTAATAAGAATAATTACCAAGATGTAGCAGTCAGTCCAATGAACAGGATATATTGGGTTGTATTTGGTTATTGAAAAAAAAATGCATGATTCAATCTTTTGCCTAAAGTTCTGGGTTGGTTTTTTTTGCTTTTCATCATACATTTTGATATCCTTGTGAAGGTTGCTCAGGGCTTGTTTAAAATATTTGCAAAGATGGAAATCTCATGCCATTTGTGGACGCTTGTTCCAGTGCTTGACTTACCTCTTTGTGAACTCTTTTTAAACCCAATGTCAGAATTTCACTGGATACAACTTTCCATTGCCCCATATACCTTAATGTGCACCTCCAAGAATAAACTGATTGTGCTTCTGCAGTGGTGTATGGTAGTTAAATACAACATGATCATCAGCTCTCACTAAGTGCTTTTTTCTAATGTGTCATGCCATCCTATATAAAGGGCAGGAACCAAAATCGCAGTAGTTTTCACTTGCTGAGTTTCAGCATTGGAAATCTGATTTTGGAGAGAAAAGAGGGACTTAGTTCTGAGAATCTCCCATCTACCTCAGCAAATAATCAAACTGAGCTTGTAAACTGCATTCAGACTTTGTTAAGTATTAGTCATGCTTGAGTCATTTGATTATTTGGACATGTAGCCTTCCAGTCTTTCTTACAATTGTGGAGAATTTGAGAGGTCAGTTAGGACTTTTCAAGTAGGTGTTGTTACCAGGTGGGAATTCTGTGGTGTGTGTTCTAGAGTAGGTTTAAATCTCTTGGGAAGTTAATGCCCGTATTGGTTCTGTCTTTAGTGGTGCTGATTTCTACCAGTATCTTCAAACTAGCAAGATGGTATCTGTTTACAGTAAGCCTGTTACTCCAACACGTTTTCTCCAGTTAGAAATACCAAACATCTTAAGTTTAAGAGCTGTGTAGAACAACATGTCACTGAAGCAATAAATATTGGCCTTCATTCAAAATACGATAGCATTGAAACTGGAACTATGCATGTGGAAAGCAGAATTTATTTTTAAACAGGGATTTTGTTAGGGCTACAGCTTGGACTCAAGGAGATGCTGATCATCTTAGTCCATTCTTGTACTAAGGCAGAATTGAGCATTTGTTTTCCCTGACAAAGGTTGCACGATCTGTTCCTAAAATACATCTATAATGGGAGTTAAACCGTCTCCAACTCTCCTTTCATACTGCTTTGATTTGGAAAGTCCACTTCTTTTCTTTCCCCAGTATATTCGAATAGGTACAGGTTCAGCCAATGCCATTCAGTAGTGATTCTTCCAGCAAACAATTAATATCTGACTTGCACATGCTCTAGAACAGTGTCAGATCTCCATACTTACTCCTTATGGGCTAAAAAGACCCTAATCTTTTAATCTTTCCCCTTATGTGTTGTTTTTTAAATCTCTTGACTTTGTTGGTCAGGCATGAACAGTCCAGAGTATCTCATTTTAGGTACTTTTCTCAAAACTGGATTTTTTCAGCAGATACATAGCAGAATGTATCATCATCTGCACATGTAAAGTTTCCTTATCAATATGACTCTGAATTGGGTGTTGCCTTCTTTTATATATTATTATTGTTAATGGATGTAGACTTCATGATTGATAATATATCCCAATAAACTTTCCTATGTTCTGCTCCATAGTCTGTTATTACATATTTTTAATGCATGTTTTATTTTTCTTCCATACAAATAAAAATTCTTTTTTCAAGCTGTATTCCAAATTCATCAATATAATTTAGAGATGTGATACTCACCTTCTAAACTTTTGCAGTCCTCCCAGTTTGATGTAATCTGTTTGTTTCATGAGTATAGTTTCTCTTCCATTATCCAAGTCTTGATTAAAAAGTACTGACTAGAACTGGGCCCAAGGCAGACCTTTGACTTCTAAAGTAATTTTAGTTTGATAGTGTGTGAATTTCTTCATGTATTTTTCAATTATTCATATATCTTTCTTCTCTCATCTTCCAGTGGTTGTTACCCTTCGTGAATAATTCCTTGTTTTGCCACCAGTCTCAAAAATATCTATTCTCTTTTCTTTCCTCTTTACCCCTTATCATTAATTTTTTTACTTAATTTCAAGCAGCCTGTAGAGGTTGGTTGCAGATGTGTGGGGTCCTGATCTGTCACAGCACAGCTTTTTGGTGAGGCTTGTCTAATCCAGCAGCTATGACCTTGTGAGATTTCCTAACCTTGTTTTGCTGTTTCTCAAACTCAGGGATGACTTTAGCACCTGTGAGACTTTCGAGAGTCTGAAGACTTCCTAATTTTATCCTTGTAAAGCTAAAAAGGTGCTAAAGACAACTCACATGGTTTGCAGCGCAGCTTAATACTGTATTTGCTTCCATTGCATCAATATATATGGCAAGAAAATGTATTCCTTTTTTCTTTTTGGTTTTACCCTTTTTTCCCTAAGTGAGTTTCCTAGATTATAGTTGTGGGTTTTTGACTGGCACCAGAAAGGCCCAGCATTTTGCTGTCTCCATGCAGGACTGGGCTGTGCTCACTGCCCTACCTTGCTCCTCTATAGAAGGGAGTAACCTTGTGCTCTACTTTGAAGTTGTGACCCACTCTCCCCTCCCTCTGCATCACCACCTGAACTGCCCCACATGAGCTTTGTCCATCCCACTGCTGAGCGCAGCCTTGGGCTGCTTTAATTTATGTGTGCCTCAAATTTTGATGTAGTTTAAATTTAAGTGTGTGCTGTCCCTGAATCAGTTGAAAATTCTAAATGTTTTGCCTATCAGGTTTTAAAGATCATGTCGGTTTTGAAGATTAGCAGCCCAAGATCTGCAGCTGTCTTTGCTATGCATTGCTTGCTCAGTCTAGTCAGGTGATTTTATTTGCAGATTATTTGCAGCATGCAGCAAACTAACTTCTTTCTTACTTCTACAATTTTTTTTCCATACATACAATTCCCAATGTTTGTAGTGCACTGACTCTTCTATTGTGCAGTGACCTGCAGTTTTGGTAGTTGACACTGCTGAAGTAGTTGCACTTCCTGTTTCGTTTTTATCTCCAGACTTTCCAAAAAATTACGCATTACTTTTGAATAATCTGAGTTTTATTCTTCTTCTCCTCATACCCCAGTGACAATGCTTTCTTTTCCTGGTGATCCTCATTCTTTCTTTTAAAACAGTGCCATAGTTACTTTAATCTCTTTTTCCTTGTAGAGGTAAATCATTTATAGATCACTTGGACTCTTAAGCGTGTGAACTAGTAGCCTTGTTACTGGGCCTCAGCTCATTTTTATTAAGGCTGTTATTCAGAGGGTAGGGGGAAATATGTTCTCAGAATATCTCACAGATTTATATAATACTAGAAGATGTACTGAAATAATGACTTTCCACATTAATTTTATCACTCCTAGCTTGACATAATACAAGAAAGTCATCTTCTAATTCCATTTTGTTTGCTAGCTGTACAGAATTATGGAAATTTTTTTTGGTCAAACAAATGCCTGGTTAAGATTTAAAAAGAAAAAACACAACAGAGAAAAAACCGGCAGAGCTTCAGTTAAGTGAAGTCTGCTAAGAACTTTTCCTGTCCGGGCTCTGGCTTCCTGTCTCAGGCTTAAAGAAACAGCATGTGTATTCTAAAAACCAGTTTGTCCTTGTGCCGTGCATGCTTTTCACTTTAAGACTGTTAAAACTCTTTTTTTGGACCTATTTTATGCCAGAAGCAGCGAAGCCTTACCTGAGACTTTCCTTAAAACCTTTGACTCTCTGTGGTTTTAAACATATTCTAGAAAGTTGACGAATCCCTAACCCATGTTGGGTTTTTCTTGTTTACAAGGTAAATATGACCTCAGGCTTTTTAAGAATCAGCTTCATGGGGTCACCACTGAGATGGATTAGAATACTTCATTGTTAAATTTAAAGGAAAATTCTCAGTGCTAAATAAAAATATTGGTAGTTTTTGTCCTTTATAATTTCTTTTCATCGAGATACAGTAAAGACCACCTAATTTCAAATGTTTGTGCAAGAGTTCGACAAATAAAAATGCATGGCTCAAAATTCAAATACAATCTGCAGTTTATGGGCTATCACAGGATGTTTACAAGGATCTTTATAGTTCTGTAAGAGGTAACTGTTTGCTAGGAGAAAAAGGCAAAATACCCTCAAGAGCAATATATTTCCTAACAAGTAGTAGTCCAGAGTGTTACTTCTGACACTGGACAGTGACAAAAAAGGTATCCTGGCTCACTGTGCAAATGAGAAAATTGTCTTCATTTACAGGCTGACCAGAAATACTTAATTTAGGGCCTCTTGTAGGTCAAACCATGCAATTGCAGGTTTGCTTTTGCTTTTGTCAGCGGCAAATCTTAACTGCTGCTGTGTGAAGGCTGCAGTGGGATAGCTTCCTTCTGGTGCACCTGAGAGAGAAGTGGCATAATAGAATTCTTAAATATGGATTTTCTAAGGTGAAATATTTGTGTATTTATTTGATAGTGCAATTTCTGGTAATGTGTACACATGCCAGTAGAAATATATTTGAGATAACATGGAAAATGAGCTTAATTGTGTCTAACATTCAGTGTGTCTAATATTACCTGCCCCATAAAATTCCAGCAACTGATGCCCATTTCTGGAATGACTACTTCAGAGACTTCTGCCTTGTAAATTCCCAGAACAGGATGGCTACTGGTGTAATACATATCCAAGCTAATTGGGAGCTTTTGTGGTCTGGAGGTAGTAGTAGAGGTAGACTCCTGTAGGAGGCCTATAGTCAGTGGTGTTCCCCAGGAAGCAATACTGGGTGCAGTCTTACCCAACTTGTTTGTGAATGACCTGGATGAAGGGATGGAATGTAACCTGGATGTCAGTAACTTTCCTATCAAAACTGGGGGAGTGGCTGACACACCTGAAGGCTGTTCTGCCATTCAGCTGGACCTTGATGGGCTGGAGAGTTGGGCAGAGAGGAACCTAATGAGGTTCAACAAGGGCAAGTGCAGGGTTCTGCACTTGGGGAGGAATACCCCCAAGTACCAGCACGGGCTGGTGGCTGAACCCTTAGTGAGCAGGTCTGTAGAGAAGGACCTCAGAGTCTTGGTGAGTGACAAGTTGGTCGTGAGCCAGCAGTGTGTCCTTGTGGCCAGAGGGGCCAATGGTACCCACGTGGCCAGCAGGTAAAAAGGGGGGGATTGATGCTTCCCCTCTACTCAGCCTTAATGAGGCTACATCTGAAGTGCTGTGTCCATTTCTAGGCTCCTCAGGACAGGAAGACAAGGAGCTGCTGGAGAGGGTCCAGTGGAGGGCCTCAAAGATGATTTGGGGTCTGGAGTATCTCTTATGGGGACAGACTGCAGGAGCTGAGCGTGTTTAGTTTGGAGAAGGGAAGACTGGGAGATCTCAATAATGCATATAAATATCTCAAAGGTGGGTGGGTGCCAATGGGATGGTGCCAGATTCTTTTCAGTGGTGGCCATAAACTAAAACACAGGAAGTTCCACCTCAATATGAGGAAAAACTTCTTTGCATTGAGGGTGGCAGAGGCTGCCCAGAGAGGTCATGGAGTCTCCCTCCCTGGAGACATTCCAAACCCACCTGATGTGTTCCTGTGTAACCTGCTCAAGGTGACCCTGCCTTGGCAGGGAGGTTGGACTCAACGATCTTCAGAGGTTCCTTCCAAACATAATGACTGTGAATAAATAATAAGGGGTTATGTGTTATTATGTCTTAGTTAAATGAAATATGCTTTAAGCAACATTTTTTGGTTTTTGTTGTCAGTAAAATAGTCTTTTGCCTGCAACATTTACTGGACAGACTATAGAATCAAGTGTTTGGGGTTCTTTTGCCTACCTGAGGAAGAATTCAAGTTTCATTACCTCAGTCTTCTGCTCTGAATTAATAACATGAGTAAATCTAAATTATAATAATCTCCATATCTGTACTGTAAATTTAAGACTCTACATAATTTGATAAATTTGGTGAAGTATTTTATTATTTGGTTGAGACTTCTTTTGTTTGGATTTTTTTTTTTGGCATGTTACTAAAGGTCAGGATAGTAAGGTATCTTCAGACTATGTCTGTTAAGTATATAGAAAGTATATAAAAAATATGTATGTAGAAAATCTCAACTTCTCAGCTGTTCTGCTGTCTGGTCTTGCCAGGGGTCTAAGATCACCATGAAGTCATTAAGAAAGCTCTTTAGGTTGGTTGTAAGTGCTACAAAAGTAAGAGGCTGGTCTAAATCCCTGAGTTTTATGAAGACAGTTAATATGCTGTGAAGAGTAATTTCATTCATTGACATGTAGGGCATTTGCTGCCTCTTATATTTCTTTTAGTCTTATGATTTTTCTCAGGTGATTATTGAAAAATTCAGTCTGGTGGGAGAAAGGCGCAATAGCAAATGATTGATTTGTGACGTACAAAACTAAGAGTGTTTCAAAAAGGAGAAAAAGAGATTTTGTTCACTATTTTTTGAGAGCATCTCATCAGTGCTTTCCCATTACACTTCTGAAATTACTTTTCTGGGCCTTGTTTCAGTACATAATATAAATAAAATAGATGGCTCCAGCTGGGAGGTGGAGCCATCTTGTTTACCTTACAGAGTATAAAGTTAACAATTTTATAAACTTCTTCCGGTAACCTGCTGTAATGCGTAATAAATTGTAGCGTTTCTGAGATTTCAATTTTTGGTTTAAAATAAGCAAATGCCAGGGGCATAGTACTCTTTCATTATCACATAGCCTGTCTTATGTTATGGAGTATATGGGTATGTTCTTTCTTGCAGAGACTTTTTTGCTCGTTTCCAGTATGAATTTTCATTAAGGTCACTGACATGTGTGATTTTTCTCATAATTATAGTTGCATACTTCAGATAGTTAATTGCTTTATAATAGTACAGATAGTTTGCCATACTCCAATCTTTCAATAGAAGAGCTAATATTTCTTCAAAGCTCTATTTTGTATTTTTAATAAGAAGCTGAATTTTACTTGTGAAGATGAGGATGTGTTTTAGGGGGCTTTTGCAACAACTCCGTCTCTTTTTTCCTTTTAAGTAAGTTTATACTTTTGCAGTAGCGGCAAATACTATGACACTGTTCTGTGCTTCTTGCTACCCAAACAAAACAGAAGAAATTATATGATACCTCAGAACTAAGTTTAGATTTATACTTTTTATTTCTCTGTATGTTATCTTCACTTTTTTGCCCTCCTGTTTTAGCTTTTCAGTACAGTCCCCATAGCATGGATTTNGTGACAAGTTGGTCGTGAGCCAGCAGTGTGTCCTTGTGGCCAGAGGGGCCAATGGTACCCACGTGGCCAGCAGGTAAAAAGGGGGTGATTGATGCTTCCCCTCTACTCAGCCTTAATGAGGCTACATCTGAAGTGCTGTGTCCATTTCTAGGCTCCTCAGGACAGGAAGACAAGGAGCTGCTGGAGAGGGTCCAGTGGAGGGCCTCAAAGATGATTTGGGGTCTGGAGTATCTCTTATGGGGACAGACTGCAGGAGCTGAGCGTGTTTAGTTTGGAGAAGGGAAGACTGGGAGATCTCAATAATGCATATAAATATCTCAAAGGTGGGTGGGTGCCAATGGGATGGTGCCAGATTCTTTTCAGTGGTGGCCATAAACTAAAACACAGGAAGTTCCACCTCAATATGAGGAAAAACTTCTTTGCATTGAGGGTGGCAGAGGCTGCCCAGAGAGGTCATGGAGTCTCCCTCCCTGGAGACATTCCAAACCCACCTGATGTGTTCCTGTGTAACCTGCTCAAGGTGACCCTGCCTTGGCAGGGAGGTTGGACTCAACGATCTTCAGAGGTTCCTTCCAAACATAATGACTGTGAATAAATAATAAGGGGTTATGTGTTATTATGTCTTAGTTAAATGAAATATGCTTTAAGCAACATTTTTTGGTTTTTGTTGTCAGTAAAATAGTCTTTTGCCTGCAACATTTACTGGACAGACTATAGAATCAAGTGTTTGGGGTTCTTTTGCCTACCTGAGGAAGAATTCAAGTTTCATTACCTCAGTCTTCTGCTCTGAATTAATAACATGAGTAAATCTAAATTATAATAATCTCCATATCTGTACTGTAAATTTAAGACTCTACATAATTTGATAAATTTGGTGAAGTATTTTATTATTTGGTTGAGACTTCTTTTGTTTGGATTTTTTTTTTTGGCATGTTACTAAAGGTCAGGATAGTAAGGTATCTTCAGACTATGTCTGTTAAGTATATAGAAAGTATATAAAAAATATGTATGTAGAAAATCTCAACTTCTCAGCTGTTCTGCTGTCTGGTCTTGCCAGGGGTCTAAGATCACCATGAAGTCATTAAGAAAGCTCTTTAGGTTGGTTGTAAGTGCTACAAAAGTAAGAGGCTGGTCTAAATCCCTGAGTTTTATGAAGACAGTTAATATGCTGTGAAGAGTAATTTCATTCATTGACATGTAGGGCATTTGCTGCCTCTTATATTTCTTTTAGTCTTATGATTTTTCTCAGGTGATTATTGAAAAATTCAGTCTGGTGGGAGAAAGGCGCAATAGCAAATGATTGATTTGTGACGTACAAAACTAAGAGTGTTTCAAAAAGGAGAAAAAGAGATTTTGTTCACTATTTTTTGAGAGCATCTCATCAGTGCTTTCCCATTACACTTCTGAAATTACTTTTCTGGGCCTTGTTTCAGTACATAATATAAATAAAATAGATGGCTCCAGCTGGGAGGTGGAGCCATCTTGTTTACCTTACAGAGTATAAAGTTAACAATTTTATAAACTTCTTCCGGTAACCTGCTGTAATGCGTAATAAATTGTAGCGTTTCTGAGATTTCAATTTTTGGTTTAAAATAAGCAAATGCCAGGGGCATAGTACTCTTTCATTATCACATAGCCTGTCTTATGTTATGGAGTATATGGGTATGTTCTTTCTTGCAGAGACTTTTTTGCTCGTTTCCAGTATGAATTTTCATTAAGGTCACTGACATGTGTGATTTTTCTCATAATTATAGTTGCATACTTCAGATAGTTAATTGCTTTATAATAGTACAGATAGTTTGCCATACTCCAATCTTTCAATAGAAGAGCTAATATTTCTTCAAAGCTCTATTTTGTATTTTTAATAAGAAGCTGAATTTTACTTGTGAAGATGAGGATGTGTTTTAGGGGGCTTTTGCAACAACTCCGTCTCTTTTTTCCTTTTAAGTAAGTTTATACTTTTGCAGTAGCGGCAAATACTATGACACTGTTCTGTGCTTCTTGCTACCCAAACAAAACAGAAGAAATTATATGATACCTCAGAACTAAGTTTAGATTTATACTTTTTATTTCTCTGTATGTTATCTTCACTTTTTTGCCCTCCTGTTTTAGCTTTTCAGTACAGTCCCCATAGCATGGATTTGAGCTTTGATACTAATAGCTTTCTTCGGGTTTTTTTGTTTGATCCATGTTTTTGGCCCTCTCTATAACAGTTTTTCACTTGCTGTGAGGTGAGAAGCCATAGGGAATGGTAGTGGGATAGAAATGAAACCTGCAGAGAAAGCTTTACTCTTTGATTTCCAGATTACTTGATAGGATTTATGCAGTAAAAATCTGTAAGACAGCAAGGAATGCTATATAAGAGTGCAACAGGCTTCACTGAGTGCAGATTTCTGTAAAACTTTTCCTACTTTGAAAGTTTATTCCCTCAAACCTGCCTAAGTTGCCTGAGCAGAAAACTCTGTGCTTCATCTGATGCTTGCTGTTCCACAGCCCCCTTTCTCTGCCAGTCAATTTTATTGTGAAGGCCTACAGAAAGATGTTCTTCGTTTTGTCTTGGTTCCATCTTAAAAATACATAGATTTCTGTAGGATGTCAGTATTTGTGGTTGGTTTGTATTTGTTTTTTTGCTCTTGCAACCATTGTTAGACATTTTAAATTGTGAAACATGAACAGCTAAAACACAAATGTTTTAAAGATTGGAGGGTATTTATTTTCTTTGTCTGTGTATCTTTCTCTCAAAACACTTTACATTGTTACAAACCAAAAGAATTCCATAGATAAACACTGTTTTACCAGATGGGTTTGCCTGAAATACCCAGGCATCTATTACATTCGGTATATTGCAGTTGTTACCAGCACAACAGAAGTAATATTCTGTCTATTCTTCACTGCTGTAGTGGTTAGACTTTCCTAATCTTGGTGCTGCCATAATGTTGCTATTCTTACCTCTCATGAGGTTATGGTCTGGCAAGTGTTTTGAGTTGCACTGCCTTTTTTGCTTTAAATCTCATGTAGGTGGTCATGGATTACTCTTATATGTTTTATTTGTTTTATTTATCTATGAAACTTCAGCACTTGGAACTTTCAGTAGGGATGTGAATATTGAATTTGAATGACTAATTTTCAAAATATATAAAGTTTGGGATGAATGTATATATGCTGAAAAATGTCTTTGTGCTTCTGATTGTTTACGTTTGATTACATGCCACTTTTGCTGTTTTATACTAATACTTATGAATATGTACTTTGTCATATTTCGTGAAAGAAAATACATCTTTAAGTGGGCATATTGTTAAATTAACCAAGAAATGAGTCTTTACTAAGAGATAACAAAAGCTATTTTTGAAATATAGGTTATAAATGTAAATTGGATGAGACAATTTTGAATTACTTTAATGAAGCTTAATACTAAAATCCACATAGTAAAAGAATCAATTACACTGGCAAAAAAAAACCTCTAGAGAAACTGAATTTAACAATAATTGATTCTTTTGAATCATAAATGCAGCTTTGCTAAGCAGATGAGAAGGAACTCTTTTCAGTGCAAATTAGCATCTCTTAGTATTATAGACAAAGAAACATGTTTTCCTGGAAGAAATTTTTTTGTAAAAAGAAAGGTTTACAAAAAACTTCGTGTGTGTATGTCTTCAATGCAATGTCTGATGGTTAGTTTTTCATTGAAAGTGTAACAGGAAGTCATTGCAATATGTTGCATTTGTTGGGGCTGGATTTGTTTTTAGCCATTTTACTTGCAGTATTTAAACTTCATGAAAGTGATGAAACTTTACTGGCTTGAGATTTTAGCCTTTTAAGAAGAGAAGGGGCAAAAACCTCAGGCTCTTTAGCTGTTATCCAAACTTAAATTGCTAGAGAATAAAGGAAAGGAAAATGTCAATAGCAGAAAGTTCTGCAGTGAGTATTGGGCTTGCATCAGAGGGAATTATATGGTAGAAATGTATGGGATGTCAGGAATTCCCATATCCTGAGAATGTCATATGTTGCTCTGCAGTTTGCTTTCTGAATATCTTTGCTGTTGAAGGCGGTGGAGGAAGGCTTTGTGCAATGATTTGTAATTTAACAGAGCTTTGGCCTGCATATCAGAGATGTGCTCTTGCTATCATTATCATTTATAACCCATTCAGAGTTGGCCACCTTTTAAGTCTTTCTAAAAATGTTTGGCTGTGTGCACACTCAGCAGAACCCCCTTTGTTTTTATCCATTACGTTGCCTGAGGATCGCCTTACACTGAACAGTCTGGCTTGGAAATGAATGTAACGATGCCTGCAGATGTTTCCTACTGACGTGATGCTAATAGCAGAGGAAGCAATCTCCTTTTCAGTGAACAGATCTCCTCAGCATAGAAGTCCTTTAAAGGATGCTTTTTTGTTTGTTTTGTTTGTGTAATTTTGTTGGGCTTTGAAGTGACTGAGTTTTGTAACCAGCTCCTTTTGCTATGGGATGGCGGGACCTGGGGCAGCTGAGGCTCTCTGGGCAGATCAGGTGGGGAAGGGGCTGCTCACCAAATTGCAGCCAGCTGTGGCTGCCTCTGCTGGCAGACAGCTAAGTGCTATTTCTGCTTCAGCTCCTTTCCCCTCTACCTCCTTCCTCCTTGCTGAGTTTCATCAGCCTTTTTTATCCTTTTCTGTTGTAATCCTGTGCTTTGCTGTACAGGAGTGTCTCTGTGCCCTTGCTCTGTCCTTTCCATGCCTGTCCTGCTGAGAGCCCATCACCTCCTGCCTGTCAGCCTGGGACAGCAGCTGTGAACCAGCAGAGGGACAGAAGCACTGCCAGCCTGGAACACCCCCCTGCAACTCTTGTTCAGCTGCTGAACACTCCTGTGGCTCATGATGATATTTCCCTGACAAAGTATTCCTTAATTTAGTGGTGGGAAAAAGGAGGAACCTGAAGGCCCCTCAAAAGTGAATGGGCTCTGCTTTGGCTGAGACTCACGGAAAACTTAATTTCCTTCTTCCCTCCCCCATATGCTTTGTATATCAGTTAACTTCCAGCATTCATGAGTAGCTAGTAACACTGGGCAATGCTGTACAAAACAGGCAGTTGCAGAACCACTATAAGTCCAGAAAAGGGGAAAAAATACCCTTAAAAATTAACTGTTGTCATCCCACCTTGATAAATGCAGTAAGCCAGGGAAGCATGGCACTCTTGAACTGTATATGTCCACTCTTGCTATTGTTTTATCAGATAGTCCAGACTCCTCCATCATCAGAAGAAAAGTGATTTTATTATGATCCACACTTAAATACCAATATATTAGGGGAATCAGACTGGCTTTACTTCTCTATCTGTAACCCTGCCAAATTCTAGTTTAACACCAAGCATTGCAAAAGGTCATCCCAGGGAATGATTCCTGGAGTTAGCCATAAACTCCCTTGGGTAGTCCAAAAAGTATTGCACAAGATTTATCCAATAACATCACCCATATTTAATTTAGGTAGTATTTTGGTTGTGCTGAAACTAAGGAGATTAGCAGTTTCCTCCAATGAATGGCTATTCTTGTTCCTTAGCCTTGGAAAAAAAATGGAATTTTCATTTTTTATCTGATCATCTGGAAGTTTACCCCAAGCTGTCTTTCTCATCATTATTTTGAAACAGTTAGAAGGTATCATTCCTTGTACCCAGTCATAGAGTCCAGTTTTCTGATTTGGAAGTATTTTACAAATAATGTGTAAACCAAGAGTAATTTTTACAGCACTGAGATCACTGCAGAAATTATCATTTCAGAGTGGAGACTGTAATCCATAGGAACATTTTTACAAAGACCTTACATAGCATGAGACCCTAAGCTTTATGGCAGAGGTACAGATACATATATTGGAGCTGTGATTGTGGCTTCTCAGACAAATATTCAGACCTCTCTACAGAAGAGGATTCTTTCCCTCCAGGGTTGATTCAAGGATGCAGGCAGAGCACTCCCCATTATGACTGAAAGCAGCAATTAGCTGAGAATCCAGTTGTCACTGTCCATAGTTTCCTAATCTGCACCTGATACCATGGATCCAGGTACCTTATCTTTGTATTCCAGCTTGTTGAAAGGCAACTGCCTTTAGGTAGTTTGGGTGGGGGAGGTAAAAGTGCTACATGGCGTGATCACATATTCATCACAAAATACTAGGAAGTAGGGTTGGAAAAGCCCTTTGTCATCTAATCCATTCTCCTTCCCCCCAGACTGCTCTGCAGATGCTATTGTTGATTCAGTCAGACTGTTTTCACAGGCAGAGGAATCCATCAGGGTCACTGAGGAACACCTGTAGCTCTGGGGTTAGAGAATGTGCCAGCTAGTAACTGTTGTGTCAGTGTGCAGGAATAAAAGCAAGAAACTGCAAAATTGAGGTACATTTTCTCTGAGGGTCATCTGGCGGAACAGAAGGTGTTTTAGGCAATGTGATAGAGTCAGAATGCCATCTGCTTTTGTAGATGCCCTTGGGACATCAGTAGTGTTGATAACTCTTGCTGGTCAAGGATGTAGTGGAAAAGAGTTTTATGAGCAAATTTTTCATTGAAAATAATGTGCATGTCTGTGGAGGTGCTTGGGTTGCTGTAAAATGTTTTTTTGTCTGTGAGAACTGCAAAATGGGGGGAATTTCTGCTTTCAGTGTCTGGCTTGGGTTTACTTGTTAAAGTGTTTGGTTTTATCAGTACATTATAAGGCAGCTCTTGGGCATATAATAAGGTGGATTGCAACACAGAGCAGTGGATGTTCATTATTTTAAATGGACTGTGCTTTCTTTGCTTATGAGTCCTGGTTATTTGCTTCATTGTGTAGTATGACTGTACAGGGCCATCAGTGCTAGCTCACTAGAGAGCCTGCATGGGACAAATGCTTTGGCTTTTGTAGTGGAATGCTACCAGGAGAGGGGGTATTTTTGGAAGGAAAATAATTGTTTTAAGTTGTTGTTTTCAGTTGTTTTGTGACCACTGATGCGTAGTTTTTTAAGTTACCAAATCAGAGCGAAATCACTGACAGACCCTTTCAAAGGGTGATCTAGAAACAGCACAGGCCTGAATTCAAGCCACTGAATTCCCTTTACCACATAAAGAAAACATATTTTCAATTAAATAATTTTCATCTTTCAGCTAAGCACATGTGGGACTAAAGTTATGATCAATTTTACATGTAGCATGTAGTGCTGAGTTTCTTCTGCTTCAATTTTAACCTTCCTCAAGGAGAATCTAGTGAGTTAACTGCTGTATTAGTGTTTGCAAATTTTATTGTTTCTTATTTATTTTTGCTACAAGTAACATGAAAACTATGGATTCATATTCATACACCAAAAGAATTAAAGCTACTACAATAGTTCCAGTAGTAAATGCTAAAATTATATTATTCCTGAATGAATACACACAGCATTCTTTTTAACAATAGAAATTGCAGAAGTAAAGCTTTGAATAGGGAACACAGAATCCTATTTACAAATTACTTAAATTTATTAAATACACATCTGACCTTGTTTTGAAGCAGTATTTTTACTTCAGTTTGAAAACTGTTATGTAGAAGGAGTAAATCTCAAAACAAAAGAACCACCTGTTTAGGTTTGTTGTGTTTAGTTTACCCTCTGAGCCAAAATCAATTATTTGCACACTTCTACATTTGATTAATACCTACTTCATGATCATCATACTGAGTTTTCATATGTTACAGGGAACATATATAAGCTAGGTGAAAAAGAAGGAGAAATTTTGAACTTCAAACTTAAGCATCCTAAAAGGAAGGGAAAGGCTTTGCTTCCTGGCAGGTATGCACAGTGAAAGACTGGTCCTGGGGAGAAGTACTTGTGAGAGAACCACCCAAGGTGGAACAGTGTGAGTCTCTCTCTGGAAACAAAACTGTTTCATGGGCTGGTAATCCTAGAATCATTTAGGTTGGAAGGGGCTTTAAGTTCATCTTAGGAGTGCCAAGTCCACCTTTAAGCTATGTCCCTAAGTACCAAATCTGCACAGGCAATGTGTCATGGCATGTAAAAGGAATGAGTTTTGCAGTGAAATCTACTGTTTACCATAGCCATTAGTTTAGGAATAAAACCTTTCCTAATAGCTTTAGAGTCTGTATCCTTTGCACTGTTTTCTGTGTCCTTCAGAAGACTGACAAAGTTGGCAACTAAATAATCCCAAATCGGCTTTTTGAGTACATATCGCACTAATATAAATCTCAGATATGTCAGGCACTCTCTAACAACATTTTCTGGAGCATTTGCTAGATAGATTTGTGAAGCCTCAGCTTGAACTTTAGTCCCTTTTTCTCTCCCTTGTTACTGTAGCATTTATTGTTGTACAAACCCTTGCTGCCTGGACTTAGCAGGCAGGGAAGTCCCTGCTTGTGAAGAGGAGGTGATGAATAGTCACGCTTCTCTGACTGTCCCTGTTCGTGCTTCATCCCACTGCAGACTGTGGCAGCCTCAGCGGATGCATGGCTTTACCTCCCACCTCCCACTGTACCTCGTATCTCAGCGGGACATCCTGTTTGCATTTTCTTTCCTGGGACAACTTTTCCCGTTCCTTTTTTTCTCTAACTAAGCATTGATAAACTACAAATTGATGCCAGCAAGGAAATGGCACTGTAGTTCTCTTGCAGGTTCCTGCAACAGTGTTTCTCATGATTTTTTGGGAGAGTCTGAGGAGTTCACATCACAGGCTGTTTTCTACAGTAAAAATAAACTACTGCACAAATATGGTCTAAAGTACAAGTCACGTTATGTTTGCAAAAGTAGTTCCCAGTTTCAATGTGTTTTGTAGCCATGGAACTGAAATATTAGAAGACAGATTCACAGCAGAAAGCAGGTTTTAAAGCACTAATTTTTGTTTTCTAGTCATTAAACTGGAGAAGAATGTGTTGCTGTTATCTTTAGACATGGTGCTTTTCAGGTTACTCTGTTATCCTGTCCTCTTTTCCTGATGAGTTTCTGATCAGTGGCAGCACATGGGAACTGATCAGGCTGAAAGTTAACTCGATTCACCCCAGAAAAATGTTTGGCTTGTTCCTGTGTTGCATTATTCTTGTCAGTTTTTGTGGGGGTTCTGGTATGTCTTCATTTGTTTATGTCGGTTTATTACTCATTTCTTGACACTTAGTCAGAAGTTGATATTTCTGTCCAAATAATGCACCTAGAGTAGGAAAACACTAATACTTTTACCCTGATACTTAGTGGTAGTTGAACTGTATATAATGTTTTGTGAATTTGGTTTAGGATTCCATTTGTCTTACTCGAGACTGGGAAAAATGAAGGAGGTAAAAGCACAGGTGATAGTTTAAAACTGGTATTTGGTTGAACTCTGGAATGGTTCAGCAGATGCATCCATGGGTGGAAGGATGGTGTTAAGGTACCCAGCTGCCTTGTGTCTGGGGTGGGCAGAAATAACTGCTGTGAGTGACTTGTTTTTGATGTGGCAGACTGTACAAGGAAGAAACAGAGCAGCGAAAGGAAACAAATCTTAATTTTGATGTTACATAAACTGGATTGATACTTGAGTACCTCAAAGTAATTCAGTATGTGCTGCTTGCCCAGCTCACAGGAGTATGCTGAGGCTTATGGAAGGGATGATCTTCCTGAGTTTTCCAACTAAACAGAGCGCCAGTCTGCAGCAGGAGAAATCAAGCCCAAGGACATACATGCAGTAGACTTCCTCCTTGTAGCAGGAATGAACTTGGTTACTCTGTTTGCAGTACTGGTCTAATATGAGCCAGGATATGACCGTGCTGCTTCTTGCTTGTAGTCTCTTCCCTGTTTTTGTGGGGTGAGAGGTGGGATCAGGAGGGGAAAACAAACCCCGCATTAATTCTTCTAGAAATTTCAGTAAGTGTACAATTTTGTTTAAAAATTAATGAAAAGGATGATCCCACTGCAACATTTTTTTAATTGTGATGATTCAAAAGAACAGCCTGAAAATACTTTGAGATTGATAGCATTTTACATGAGCTGTAGGGGGAAATACCTGATGTTGTGGTATCTTTTGTGATGTAGCTGGTGTGGAAAAGTCATCAACTATCGTAACTAAAAATGATGAGTGGTTTATGATTGCAAAACACCAGTGTATTGATATATAGGTAAGAACAAAATGGAAAACTATAAGCAATAACATTTGTTCCAGTTAACTGCTAATCTTAGTGCAACACATTAGAGATGTGGCAACATATTCTGAGATCAAATGGAGATGCAGAGTTTCTTACAACTCTGTATATCAAACTGCCAGTAATAGAGAATGTCCACAGAACATCCTTATGCAGTAACCCTGAAATCTTTGTTGCTGCAAATTTCCACTTTTGAGCATCAGGACATTTTTGGACTTTTAGGAGGCAAAATTAATTTTTGATAGAAAATTTTTAGTTTTAAACATATTTCTGACTTGACAGAACTAAGAATAATTCTATGTATACAGTTTCGATGCTGATCAAAATAGGGGTGCTGCTGTGATGAGGTTATTATTTTTAAATCCTGAAAATCGCATGTAAGTATATATGATACAGAAGCTTCTGATTCTTAATTTGTAATGGTATGAAATTGCAAAATATTGGTAAAATATATTCCAAGTAATGAGTGACCTCTTGTAAAAAAATTAAATTTCTCTATGGTACCCAGTATGGCTTTCCTGAGTGTTGCTTTGGATCTCCAGTAGATTTTAACTGGAAGGACGCTTTTGAAACATGACTTTGAGAGCAGTCTTGTTTATAAACAGAAATAAACTGAAGAGCTTTAAGGCTGCCTTTTAAAAAAAGTATTTCTTCCACTTATTCTGAAACTACATCACTACAAATTTTATTACCCAAGATACCTTTCAAATTTGCTAGTCTTTAAGCAAGCTAGTCTTGGAGGTATTTCATGTAGTATGATACATTTCCCATATAGACTATCACATTTGTCTGTTTCTCCTTTTTTTACTGTCACTCAGCAATCTTGCCATGGTCAATGCTTTTAGTCTGTCATTTGTTGTATGTACAGTATATTCATACCCATTTTAAATATTTTTCTGGTTTCTAATGGCATGCTGGTTTCACCACTAGTATTTTAATTTACTTTGTAGCTTACAGTACATTTCACTTCTGGTTTTGGTCTAATTCTCCTCTCTCCTTTTTTCCTTATCACTGGAAAAATAATTTGTGTGTAGCATCTGTAGCTATGAGAACTTCAGAGTTTTACTTTGCATTTCTAATACCCGTTCTTTATCTGTTTTAGCATCTCCCTGTATTCTTCCCAGTGTTCTTTACTTCCTATTTTCTTGTAAGTATAGCATATTCTCTTTTTCCCCTCAGTTTCTATTGACCTGTTTAACCATGTGGAGTTAATTGAAGCTACATCTCACGCCTGGAGAAAATAATTCAATTACTGTATAAGCTCAGTTTCATTTTTACACCCTCTCCTTATGCCTGGGGTATCTTGCTATTTGTCTGAAAAGTATTTAATTCAATATCTTTTTACATAACACAGCTATCTAAAATTGCACAGCATTCATCTTAGTAGAAATTAAATTTCAATTCCATTCTGTTTGTTTAGTGGTTGGAATCTGACATGAACAGGTGGGTCCCTGGCAGGTTTTGGGAAACAATCAGTCATGTAATTCATCTATCATTCTGTCTTATCTATGACATGTTTAAATGGTTTCCAAGTTAAAATTGAGCTCACAATTATGGCTGCTTATGTACTAGTCACATTATTTTTGTGTTCACGATCTTTGCTTTACTCAGTAGATTTCTTCTGTCTTTTGTGTAGTGATTCCCCTTGATAATTTTAGTTTCTCTCTGTGTTCTTAATAAATTGCTTCCTAAGCAAGATTCAGCATTGTAGGCATCTGCTGTACCTAAAAATGTTCAGACCCTGTCACCAATGTACCACCTCTTAGTAAATATAAGTCTGAGCACAGCTTTATGAACTTCCTGCTGAACACAAGGCTTCAGTGCTGGACTTTGGAATTGCAACAGTGGGAGTTGTAACAACCTGCAAGCCCAAAATTCAAACTGAGATTTCTTTTTTTTCCTTTTCTCTGCTTTTTCAAATTAACAGGTTGTGGATCTAAGTCCTTCCATGAATTTGCAGTGATAAAATATTTAAAAATCTATGAATTTGCTCTTGACCTGTGAACACATTAGTATGACTCCTGTGAAAAGATGTGTTCCTGCCTACATCAACAAATAGTCAAATAAACCATACTTTCCTATTGCCAGCTACACAAACAATAAAATTCTCTCTGAGGCCACTGCGCGCTTTGATTTAAAGTGTCAGACATGATACACTTTGTTCTTGGTTTTTGTGTAGCAACAGCCATTATGGTACCTAACTAAACCTCCCTTGGTTTTGGTAGGGGTGATAGTAGTTGCTAAGTCCTACACTCTGAGAGAGACCTTAACTGGTTTGTCTTCTATGAAACTTGTTTGGAAATTTGCCTTAAACCATGTTTTTCTGTTGGTCGGTTGTTTTCTCTGCCACAGATGTAACTTCCTAATTTCTTGGGTTTTTTTTTTCCCTTCAAAACTTCAGCCTCCTAGTATTAGTCTTTGTAATAATTTAGAGGCTGTGGTTTCATATTTATACATTGATGCTGCTGAAATACTATGTCCCACTTAAATATCACCATGCTAATTCTGTTGCTTCTTTAGCTGTCTCTTCTGTCTAGCAACAGTATCATTGTTGGTACTTGTATTTTAATCTAGATACTTATAATTTCTCTAAAGAAAAAAAAATCCAGTACTTTATTAAAGCAGATTCTTACAGGAAAAAATAGCTTTTGGGGATTGGGACCACCTGGAACTAATAATCCTGGCTTCTATATTCCTTGCTTTGTAGCCTGAGGGGTGCCACTTTGGCAGCTCTGAACCATTTTCTATATATGGCAGCATGTGTTAACTGCTAAATTAGTGGTTTATGGACTTATCAGTTCAGGTTTTTTGTCTGTGAGATTTTTCCTTTGATAACTTGTTCATAAATATGACAATAGTCAATGAAGTAGAAAGCCTAAGGTCTTACATGGATGCTTGTTGCTTCTCTCAGCAATATGAAGAGCATGCACCCAAACAGAACCCGTACGTGTGATCCATCCTGCTGTGTAAGGGCAGCTCACTGCCTCCAGCCCTTCCAGCTGCTGGCTGAGATGTCTTCTCTGTTCACTGCTTTCAGCTGGGGTTACTTCCCTGTGATTTTTTGGGGAAAGGGTTATTTATTTATTTACCAGTTTGTTGCGAAATTTGATGAAAACTTGTTCTTATGATGGGCGTTTTCCCAAGACTTATCACCATCATCGTAGTATGGTTTGGGGTGGAAGGGATCTTAAAGATCACCCACTTTCCACCCAACTGCCATGGTCAGAGACACTGTCCATTAGACCAGATTGCTCAAAGCCCCACCCAGCCTGGCCTCGAACAGTTCCAGGGGTGGGGCATCCACAGTTTCTCAGGGCAACTTGTTCCAGGGCCTCTAGACTTGTTCCAGCAGATCAGTGTCCTTCTTATGCTAGGGGCCATGTTCAAGTTCTTTGCTGTCTCTGCAAATCCCAGGCGTGAAGAATTATACCATTTGTACTGAGTTCAAGATGTGGGGCAAAACTATGTGAAGACAAATGCATCCTGTGTTTTCTAGTAATTGCCTGCAGTGATACAGGGGTTCTAACTGAGGGAGGATGTAATATTTTTTCCTCATGCAAAGCATCTGATCTTACTCTTGGTAGTCTCCTACTGTTGACTCTAGGACTTTCTCTGAGGTTTTTTGTTTGTTTTGTGGTTTTAGTGGAGTATTTTTTAGATTATTATTATTATTATTGTATTATTGGATAGGTTCCATGAGTTCTTCAGTTGAGGCAGGTCCTCATATATGTGCTGATCCTAGCTAGTATAGCCAAAAAACAGGAGACACCAGATTCAGCTTAAAAGCAGAGGTTGTCACTTACTCCTTTCCATCATGCCTGCTTTCAGCTGTTGTCAGTAGATCGTATTTGGTATTTATTCCTCTGCAACAGTATAAAAGGGCAGGTTTGGCAAGGTGGTACTATTCTGAATTACATTTTCAGTTCAGAGTATCTGACTGTCCAGCACCTGTTGCATGGATACCCAAAGATACTTTTCATCATCCTGCTTTTAATGTGGGCTTATTTTTCCAAAATATGGGAAAAACTGTTGGAGAGATTGCTTCTAGAGCAATTTGTGAATGCCTCTTTAGATGCAAGTATCAGTTGTGCATTTTGCATAAAAGTAGGGTCTTTTGGAAATCTTTTTAGCTCGAATCCTTAATTCCTCAGTGGAGACTACTTTCCACTGATTACCTCTGAATCAAAATTTGAACCTACTTGGCATGTGCATTTCTGAATGTCCCATTCCTCAGAGGACCCTAAAGCCGTGTTTACAGTTTCCCAAGACCTTTAACCTTCTTTTCACCCTATTTTCTTCCACTGGTGCCAATTCCCAGCTCTTGATTTTCACTCCACACTCCTTCAGGCAGCAGAAGTAGTCAAGGAGCAGGCAGCTTTCTTGCTTAAGTGCAAGGTTCAAGACTAAATACCCAGCACTGCAATGTTTAGTTTTTCACTTGAGATTTTTGGGAAGCCCTTAGAAAAGTCAGGTACTCCACTTTTGCTCTTCCCCTTCCTACCCCAGCCAGTTATTTCTTCCAAGGTCAGTAATTTCTGATAAGAGAGTGCTGCTGCAGAATGGTTTGCTAGTGTCAGGAGCAGCCAGCAACATTATGTATTGCAGGTTTCTCAAGTATAAAGTGAAGGTGGTGATGTTAGGGCACAGAGCCCTGTGCCCTTGTGTACTGGAAGATGGCTTGAGGTTCATTTGCCACCTCTTAATGAACTTCTTGTTGAACATCCCACAGGAGCTTCTATGAATAGCAAACTTCAGGTAGTAGCTGGAAAGACACGTGTACCTTCTTGAGGTAGATACATAAAAATAGAGGTGCTTTTTTCCAGTACAGATGCTCACTCCAGCACTCCCTGAAAAGTTTAACACATGCACATCAGTGTCTTGGACCTCTGAAAGTCCCAAGCCTTCTCTGTCTACTACTTTTCTGCATTGAAATGCCAGGTGTTTTGAGGGGCAGTTGTAAATGGAGCTCTGCGAACTCTGGTATTGAAAGCTTTGTCTATGTGGTAAGAATGAACTTGTCAATTAGTAGTCACATTTGTTTTCAAAAAGAAGGTAAATGAAAGAGTTCTGCCAATATACTGTTATACCTGTCTATTTAAATTTCATTCATAATCTAGCTAAGCTATTTTAGAATGTTTTAGTATCCTTACAAGCATTATATAATGTATACCATGGCATGTGTATGTTTGTGTCTATAGGTGAAATTACTGGGATGTCTTTTGGCAGTATCTGTTCTGGACAAGCCTTACATTAGGACACTGATATATCCCACAAAAAGAGAGCGATTTTTCACATCACTCTGGGGATTGGATTAAATTGCAATGAAGTGCTCTTAATATAGAATATGTTCACCTTAGGAGTTAGTGTGAAATAGCTGGGTATACTTCAAGTTTAAACCTTAGCCTATTTTGCAATAGCTTCCCTCTGTAGATGAGCCCCGAGAGACATCCTTGCTTAACTCTCAAATTTTAGAGCATTTTGAATGAATGCTGTGGTATCATAACCTGCAGCTCCAAAAATACCAAGATAGAAGAGTTTTCCCTTATGAAATGTTCCCAGTATTAAAAGACCTCAAAAAAGAGTCTGTTACCTGGGAAAGGTTTTTCTCATTTGTACTTATTCATGAAAAAAAGAAATGAAGCTAACTCTGCTTCCCACATCAAATGCTTTGGTGCATGCTATTGTGAAATATGGCTGGGATTTTTTGACTGGAGTGATACTGGAGGCACTTAGGAATTTTTGTATATATTCCTTACAGCCATCTAAAATGGTGGCACCAGTCATGTGTGCTGTTTTATTTTTGTCAGTAGCATCTTGCCTATAGATTCAGTGGAAGACAAATCACTCCAATAGGAGGCTAAAACTGCAGCAGAAAGGGAAAGGAGAACAGTTCTAATTTATCTTGATGCATGATAAAGGAGAAAAGGAGTTTGCTACCTGAGGAGTGTTGGTTTCTCTATTTTTGGTGTAATAATAAGAATGGAGATGTACTTGGAAAACCTTTTGGAGTTATTAGGAGTGGGTCATTTTCTTTCCACTGTGAGACTGTGGAAGGTTTACTTAGTATAGTATGCATAAAAGTGCACAGATCCTCTTTAAAGACATTAAAACTTATACTCCTTAAAAGATATGTTGCCACTTTATGTATTATTAATGTTATCCTTGTAGGATTTATGAGCATGGTCTTAATGAATCCTAGGTCTAGTGTTCTGTTATTCCCAATTTCTAACATACATAATTTTTTTTATTTCCACTTATACAATATAAAACAGGCTAAGGTAAACCTATTTAACACAAGGGTGAAGAAATGGCATTTTGCTTGTATTGGTTGCTCACTTCCAGTAATAGAATTTTATATTGTGATTTAGTTGCATTTTTGGTTGGCAGATGAGTTTATCTTCACATGGACACTTATGCTCTGAGAAGGAAAGACATTCAAAAGCAGAAATAATAATAGCCTATAACCCACTAAAGTCCAATACAGTCACTAATGCTGCCCTATTCCTAACAATCTTAAAATAACATACAAATATATTTGATGCTCTAAGTAATCAAAGAAATAGAGTAAACTATCTACACAAGGGGGTAAAAGGCTGCTGTAGACCATATTACTCTAAATGTGACATGGCGGCCAAGATTAAAAGCTAGTGTAAGATGGAAAAACTTCAAAAGTGTACTAGAGAAATATTACTGGGGCAGATGTGTGTGTTTCTCTTCTCATATTAATTTTGTCCACAACAGCAGTGTCCTGTAAGAAATGTAGATTTAATAGGAGTAAGGTTTCCAAGTGACATTTAGGATTAACACCTCTACAAAATATATGTAAAAGAGTAGTAATTAAACAGCATGAGAAAAGGACTTTTTAGGAGTTGAAGGTGGATACTGACAATCAAGCCTGCTAGCCACTGTGTGGTTGCTTGCTGCTGAGTTGTAGTTTTCCTGTTTCTGATGTTCCGCCAAGTTCTATCATAATTAGCCAGTTAATCTGTTCTTAAAACCTACAGTCCTTGCATTGAAATGTGACTTATTTGCAAAAACAACAGAAGGTGGCTGAAGAACATCTAATGGTTCCCCATTTATTATCCCTGTTGTATCCTCTAATGGTGTAACTATTTCCTTGAAACAGAATCAAGACTGGTTAACTTTATTTAACAAAGATAATGTTACAGCACACAAACGTTCCCTTCCTCTCCACAGTAGGAGTTTTGAGGAGGGTGTCAGCAGCAGGGCATTGCAGTGATCAGCAGCCTATAATTTGAAGGAATATTGTCCTTTTCCCACCCCCTCTTCTCCAAGGAGTCTTTGGGGATGCCCATTCCAATGCTGGGGTGTGCACAACTTATTGCTGGTTGCACTGTAGGTTTGTGCTCTCTATCAGTGGAACTCCATGTTCTGGAACGAGTTAACTGAAGTTGCATCTTTCTTACATAAGTGACCGGCACATTCTGAATGTTATTTCAGAATCACAGAGCAAATCAGCATTTAAAGTGAAATGTGCAATAAATTGAGACTTCTTTTTCTTGCAAATATTTATAGTGGTGTTTCAAAGTAAGTAGAACTTTCGTTTGATTCAAAAATATGTGCTATTAATATGCATACTCAGACAAAAAATAGGTACATACATAGGAGGTTTAGAGCCCTCATTTTTAGTTTCTCTAGTCTGTGCCAATACACTGCAATTCTAAGATATTTTCTATGTAATCGCTGAAGAAGAAGTGGAAAAAATACTGGAAACTCTTCTGTATTATGTTTGCATTGTGGTATCGCTGTCTGGAATTCTTGTCTCATGTGAAATATTTGATGTAGTGCAGAGTTAACACTGGAAAAGCTTAACAGTGTTTACAGTTAGAGACTGCTAATGCATATGAACATGTAACAAAACACCTCTGTTTGTAAGGCAAAAAATTAAATGTGAGGCAACCTGCACTGGACAACTAATGTTGAACTCTTGTGGATGATATATACAGGGCACAATGAAGAAGGGAAAGTATAGAAAGGTCTAAGGGAAAAAGTGCAACTTGCTTCTAGCACTGGATTTTAATTTTTTTTTTCTTCATTGAAAATTCAAGTTTTTTTCCAATCAGTTTTCCAGATCATATTGTTCCCTGTCTGGTACTTGAGTTGTAATCAGTTTCAGTTGCAGTTTTATTTTTTCAGGTAACGCTTCAAGACATTGCTGCTGCTGGTGTTTGTTCGTTTGCTTATTCAAGTGGGATGCTTCTCATTAACCCCTTCATCACTTAGTGTAGGAAAGGACATAAGTGGTGCAGAAGGGTGCAGCAAAGACATGAGAGTTCCCAAAGCTGCCTGTGAGCACATCAAGCTTCTCTGAAAATACTGAGTGATTTCATGATTAAAACGAGAGCTGTCTTTCAGTGTCGATGAATGCCAGGCATTGAGGACAGGACAAAACAGGCTTACATACCAAACTGTGCCTGTAGCAAAACATAAAACAGTGACTGGTTCCTGGCTATGTGTTGCTGCTCAGGGAAAAGGCATTGGGTTTGTTTTGGGTAGTTTTCTGCAAACATCTCTTTGGTGGTAGTTTAAAAAAAGACAAATCCCATATTGAATACTGTGTTCCATTTTGGGCCCTGTTCCAAGAGTTAGTAGAAGAGGAAGAAGCATGGAGAAGAATGGCAGGCTTGGACTGGCTTCTGGAAGAAGAAAAGGGAAATAAGATTTAGGCTAATCAATCTGGAGAAGGGCTGTGATGAAAGGGATGAAGAAAGTCAATGTGTATGTTCCAGAACTTTCTGCCAAGAGATACTTTGGAAGACAATCCCATAGTGGTTTCAAAAGTAAATTGGACAATCCCATGGGGAAGAAGAATTTAATTACATGTGGTTTGGTGCAGCCTATGATTCTGGGCATGCAAATTTTAGTAATTGCTAAGTTTCTGGTGTCTGGAGTTAAAGAAAATACTCAGACAGTATTGTTCACACCTCCCATGTTCTTATGCTTGTTCCTTAGGCATCTATGCTAAGCCTTTCAGAAACAGCATACTCTGTCAGTCAAACCTTTGAATTAAGAGCACCAACACATATGTACCCAAAAAGAAGCTTGGCTAGTTTTGGAGCATCTCTTTGGATGCGTCCCCATTATTGTTGCAAGGAGAGGAGTATTTGTATTCAAGGTTTGCTATGTAAGTTTAACTGAACTTCTCAGTAGCAGTGAGGCATGGATATCTTAGAGAGGTGTTTGGGATTTTAATTTTGGATTGTTGTGAAATTGAGTGCAACTTCTTTTGTTTTTAACAAAAACACCTTTGTTCTACCTCTTTCCCAAGACCGGTATTTAGTGTCTGTCTTCCTTTGGATAAGACCAGTTCCTTTCTTATCTGTTGCTCTTAGCTTTAGTTTTTTTTCCCTGCCAAGGGCAGTTGCATGAAATTGCTGACTGTTACCAGGTTTTGGTCAACAGCTGCAAAACAAAGTAGTCCTCTTACCTTCCTTTTGCATCTGTATAGCGAAGCTTTGGCTTTGTCCAGTAGTAGTGCTGTCTTCAGCTCTGAGATCACATTGTTAACAATTTGCAGGTGGAAAGGTTTTTATGTAAGTATAAGCTGTTTGTTTGTGCCTTAGCCGACATTGTTCATTAGTCGACAATATGCAGGGTAAACTGCCTTTTTTGCAAGTCCTTACTTATTTTTGGAAGCTCCCTTTGAGAGGAGAGAGCTGTGGTGTTTTATCTTTGTTATGCTATTAATGTCTTAAAATGCAGAATTGCATTTGGTTTGTTACAAAACTCTGTTTTAAAATATTAAAATATAGCTGTAATTGTCCTGAAGATAAGTAACCTTAACGCAGTGTTTTCATGTGAGGAAATCGGTAACAATACAGTTAACTCTCAATTGCACTTTTTTATTTTGTCCCTATTTGCTGTACCATGTGTTCAAGACTGAGCAGCAAAACCACCTTTGCCTGCATACTTCCAAAATGAAGTAGTGCTTTATGTCTCTGAGTTGTCCCTTTGCTCTCAAGGACCAAGTGCCAGGAGAAAGAGCCCCCTGTGCTGTCAGTTATCCAGAGGATCCCAAACTCCCATCAGTAATGGCAAACATTAACAAACATGTTTTAACCCTTTCAGTGCCATTTTCTGATCTATACTGGCTGGCCGAGTCTCCCTGTGCAGAGTTACGGTTTCTAAAACTGACAGATTTTTTTATTCCGGTCTAAGTATCCTAGAAGTGTGTTTACGTGATTGGGAAGAGGAGACTTCTTCCTCTGAATTGCAGCTGTCCCTTGCTTGTGGTTTGAAACTCTCAACTATTGATAAGTGTAGACAGGCTTTATATAAAACATCAGGTCTCTTGCCAGTTCAATAAGCATGAAAATTGGCCTGTGGTGTTTACATCCTGATCCCTCTTGCCAGAAGTTTCATCTCTCAAAGTATATAATCATTGTCTCTTGCATCTCAAAAGTAATTTTCTGTTATTTGAGTATATCTTTGGAAGAATGAGTCGTGGGAAAATACAGGCTGAAAAGTCTTGCACAAGTTTACTGACTCCTTGTTTTGGCTTAGTCTAGTCTATCCTGCTCTCCCAATTCTCCATATTTTTCACTATGGCTAGGACAAAAGACATAAAAAACTTTGATCAGGGTTTAAAAATCAGAGGTAATTTCAGTTGTTTTAATTTACATTTCCTATGAAAAACCAAGCCATTTGATCTTGTCTTCCTAATGAAATATGGGGCAACATTGGTGTTCCTGCAAATTCCGTTTCAAGAGAATTCTTTTAAAGGAATGTAATTGCCATAATATGTTTATAAGGGAAAAAAAATTGAAAGCATCCTCATCAACTTCATATTTAGTATACACCAAATTTTTATGTATTCTGCTGAAATGAAAAAAAGGAATTTTGTAAGCCATGGAAAAATTGGGAATAAATGTGAAATTTCTCTGACAATATAAAGTACTTATTTTCCATTTCATTTTGTTCATCTCTGTCTCTAAAACTGATCACTCACTGAATCCAGTTTCTTACTCTTCACTTTAAACAACTAAAAAATTCTGAGTTGTCTTTAACTTCTTCACAAAAGGTGAGATGATAAGAGAATTAAATCACTAATACAAGAAAGACCTTAAAAAGTAGAATAAAATCTTATTATTACTTAGATCCGTAAGCAGACAACTTGCCTAATTAATCATAAAGTATTTATAATAAAATATTTCCTTTAAAATAATTGATATGAAAACTTCTTTTATATTCAGAGACACTTTCTGTAATATAAATAGGAAAATGTATAATATTCTAAATTTTAATTAAATTTAGTCTCTTTTCTTATTGTCTCTCTCATGCTTCATATGAGTCAAAGGAAGCAGCACTTGAATACAGTAGAAATATCAAGATGTTGGATATTCCAGTTACTTAAGTGAGCCTCTTAATTGGACCCACAAGCACTTCAAGTATGTTGTAGTTAAAACAAAATGTGAAATAATTTAATTTTAAAATAACTTTCAGAGGGATAATGACAAATTGCAATAACATTTAATTATTAACTTACTTACACATGGTTTAACTCCTTAAGATATTGTATGCATGATGTTCTGAAGTACCTTATAGTGAGATAAGGGCACTGGCTTTCTAGAAGATTTTAGTCTCAGAGCTCAATTTTCAGGAAAAGTCTTTCAGAACTTTACTGTCTTGGACTCTTAACACACTTTCCCAATATTTTTAACCCTCCTGTCCTATGCACACTCCATTACTTTAGTATGACAAGTTCTGTGGAGGTTTGGCATGGAGACCTAAACATACAGATGCATTATGGATCCAGTATGTTCTCTTATTTTCTCTAATGTATGGTAATTATTTGGTATTATGTTTCTAATGTGGACTACAGAAAAACCTGTCCCTTCTGTGACTGAGGAATGGCCTGTTTACTTGCATGCCTTCAAACTCTCTCTGTGTAAGGGACTGGGAACAAGACCAGCAAAACTTAATTGTCTAGTTGCTAATTCCAATAGCAAAAGTGTTTAATGTGAGAAAGATCTCACTGTCTATGAATCCATTAAAATATCCTTCACTACATGGGTCTTGTGCTCCTCTCACAGGAGTATAGTCTGTATTTCTTAATTTCCATTTCTCTTTAAAGACCATTATGCTTTTTATGATCTTGTCAGTCAAGTTCTTTATTTGGTTTATTTTAAGTGTCTTTTTCATCTTTATAATAACTTCTGATGTTTGAAACAAAAGGCTTTTGCTTTCTCTTAGCAATGTGGATGCTGTTAAATGACTTTAAAATGTTGGAAAGGAAGAAAGCAGACCATTAACCTACTGAAGTGCATTGGTGTTAGGAATGTTAAATACACTTTTCTCCCCTTCTAAAAATAAGTATATGACAGTTGTTCTGCTTGGCTTATTCTAAATGTATATTCTCAAAACAGTAAAATTAATTTCTTGAATCCCTTTGTCACTTCAGTTTTGCGCTGTGCACAGTGTCTCTTTCAGTAGCTTCCAGGAGACTGAGTTTCATAATTAGTGTGTGTTCTTTACATTAGTTTGCATGTTTTCATGCTAATAGGCATTTTGAGATGGGTGAGCTAATCAAATGTAATTGTCCTTGTTTAAACTATTTCCAGGTACACCCACCTTTATGGAAGCATTAGCAGCCAATGGTACAACCAACATCCAGACATCTGTGACAGGAGTGACAGCCAGCAAACGAAGGTTTATTGATGACAGAAGAGATCAACCCTTTGATAAAAGGCTACGTTTCAGCGTGAGACAAACAGAGAGCGCGTACCGGTACAGAGACATTGTTGTCAGGAAACAAGATGGATTCACACACATTTTGCTATCAACAAAATCATCTGAAAATAATTCATTAAATCCAGAGGTCAGAACAATTCTGATTTTGGGAGGGGAAGGGAATTTGAAGTCCTTGCCTCATTTCTATCTGTTATTCAGGCACAAACATACACAAAACACAATACAGGTTCTTACTTGCAAGATGTTGTACATATATGTACAAGTGTAATTCACTTGCATTTAAAAGCTCTTATCTGGCCATGTTGATGTGTAATGTCTTTTAGAAGATGTGTCGTGGTTTACAAAGTGCATATTGAAAAAAGCTTTAGCCTCAATTAAGGTTCTTTTTTTTTCTGTACTGGTTGCATATGCCATCTGCTGTCCAAATTACAGAAATGCTGAATGAGTGCTTTCGTTACAGATAACATCTAATAGATCTTTCCTTAATGATTTAATTATCTTAGTCTAATTACATTTTTGAAATGCAACACTTTTAATACATTAACTTTCTCTTTTTTTTTTGGATAATGAAGAAAGTGAACTTTTCTAGTATGATGCTTGATTGGATCCTAAGGAAAATTTTAAGGTGTTGAAGGATCTCATGGAGAGGAAGGGAAGAGAGCAACATGCTACTTTGTAATGATGGATTAAAATTATTATTATGAAATTTTTATTTTTCAGGTAATGAAGGAAGTCCAAAGTGCACTGAACACAGCAGCTGCAGATGACAGTAAACTTGTGCTATTCAGTGCAGTTGGTAGCATTTTCTGCTGTGGTCTTGATTTTATTTATTTTATACGACGTTTAACGGATGATAGAAAAAAGGAAAGCACTAAGATGGCAGAAGCTATTAGGTATGTATGACTGTCTTCAGTCATCTGATGGGTATTGTTCATCAAGTGGCCTGGATTGTTCTATCTTTATTTCAAAAAGATCTCAGACATTCACCTGTTACATTGTAGCGTGCAGCACTTCTTTATGCTCCCTGTCCCTTTCTATTTGGGTTGTCATTTCATGCATTTTTAATTTTAATGATAAAAACTGGGAGTATTGTAATACTCCTGCAGTTATTAAAATACTTCAATAGCCATAGAGTTTCAGGAAAACAAATTTAATACACCAAAATTCAAGTTGTGTATTGAATGAATAAGTTGATATAGTACATTCAGAGCAGTGGAATGATGGATATTTTAGAGGAGGAGATTAATACTGGTGATCATCATCCCAATGCTAGGTACCAAACCTAACATTTAAACAAAATTAGCTGAACTACTACTAAGTAGAAGAAAATATATGGAAAAAGGTATGGATCTTGGAGACACATTGTAACAATACAAACAAGTACATTTCAGCACTGATTTTGCATCCTTCCAAAGTGTCTATATTCTTTCAGAGCCTTGTCTTCTATTTTTGCTGTCAATGGTCGTATTTCTAAAAAAAGGCCATGGACATGTAAACCCTGTTTTGTTGGAGGCACAGTTGGTTCATAAAGATGATTATAGTTATTTTTATCAAAGGAAATTATTCAGTCATTTCATATAAAAGTTGCTCATGCAGTGGCTTCAGATGTGGCCAGAAGCTCTTATCATGGAACTTCTATCACTATTTTAATCTGAGCCCTTCCAGAAGCATGATTTTTCACCTAATATTTGTTGATAATAAAATGGGCAAAGGTTACTTAAAAGACCTATGAATACACACCCTCCCTTTCAAATAAGGTATTTTTCATATATGTGCTAGAGATGGTCCTTTTGGGGTTATTCAGATATGATTAAAATTATCTTAAGTCTCTGGATGGGATGTTTGTGTGATGACTTGCATGAGATAGTTTCAGGTTTGGATTTGGGTTTTTTGCATTTAAGCTATTTCAGTTCATTAGGATGAGTTAAGAAGGACTGTGATAACCTGTAGTGCTGAATGCAATAGAATTGTCCTTGTTTTGCAGAAATACAAAAATATGTAACAGATAGGGAGCAGACTTTAAAATTATGTGTGTATGTATTCATACACAAATTACTATTTTTTCCTAAGAAGGTCTTGGGAGGCATTACTGTTTTAGAACAGAGAAGCATCCATATTTTATGGGTACTGGAATGAATTGTCAATTTTCTTGACAATGAGGATGAGAATATCCAGATATCACTTAATATCATACCCAGTGCATTATTACCAACCAAAAGAAGGGAGATGAGAAGGGGAAGTTTACAGGTGTGTGATGTGATAATAGAGCTCTACTAGTTATGTTTGTTCATCGTTTTAAAAAGCAGATGTATTTGTTAAGAAAAGCTCCTCAAGGAAAATCATTAATGCTTTCCCCGTCTTCATTTATACCTTATTTCTGTCACTTAAAAACACAGGTAAATACTTTATGCCAATGCCATACATAAATGCAGTGAGGACCAAGCAGGGCCGTGCCACAGTTGTGGTGCCCAGAAGTGATGAAAGGCTGCAGCCTTATCTGAGAGCTGTGAGGCACATGAATGTACCAAAAGTGCTGTAGAGAGGGGTGTTAAATCTGCACCTGCCCAATTACTGTGATGTTGGGCTGGGAGCAATGCTAGGCTTTTACAGAATCACAAAATGGTTCCTGTTAGAAGGGACATTTGTAGGTTATCTTGTTCAACCTGCTCAAGCAAGGTCACCTAGAGCAGGTTGGCCAAGACCATTTCCTCTTTTTTTTTTTTTAATATCTCTCAAGACTGAGAGTCCATGGTCTTGTTGGCTGCCTGTTTGGTGACCCTCACAGTAAGAAAGTGTTTCCTGCTGTTCAGAGGGAACCTCCCATGTTTCAGTTTGTGCCCACTGCCTCAGTGGGCACCACTGAAAAGAACCTGGGCCCTCTTTGCATCCCCTTTCAGGTACTTGTACACATTGATGACATCCCCCTGAGCCTTCTCTTCTCCAGGCTGAACAGGCCCAGCTCACTCAGTCCCTGGGACACCTTGATGGCCTTTTGCTTGACCATCTGAGTCCCTCTTTCACTGAGGAGTCCATAACACCACTAGGGCTGAGCAGAGGGGCAGGATCAACTCCTGCAACCTCCAGACAACATTCCCCTTAAAGCAGCACAGCATACCACTGGCACACTGATGTCTCAAGTTGAGCTTGGTGTCCACTTGGTATCCAAGCTGTTTCTGCCAGGCTGCTTTCCAGCTTTGTTCCGGCATACATTGATGCCTGGGGTTCTTCCTCCCCAGGCACAGTGCTTTACACTTCCCTCTGTTGAGCTTTAGGAGGTTGCTGTTGGCTTATTTCTCCAGCCTGTCGAGGTCCCTCTGGATGGCAGCACAATCCTCTGGTGTATCAGCCTGCTTTTGTATCCTGAGCAAACTTGCTGAGGATACGCTCTGTCCCATCAACCATATCACCAGTGAAGCTGTTCAACAGTGCTGGACCCATCACTGACCCCATGGGGTGCAACACTTAAATCACTGGCCTGTGTCATGAGTCACCACCCTATGGGCCAGCCATTCAGACATTTCTCAGCCCACCTCACTGTCTGCTCATCCAGCTCATACATCAACAGCTTGACTATGAAACTCTTACAAGACACAGTGCTGAACACCTCACTCAGAACTCTGTGTACACAATATCCACCTCGCTCCCCTCATCCACCAAATAACCACCTCATTGTGGAAGGTTTTCAGGTTGGGTTTGAAAGTGATGTTACTGTGGAGACGAATTGTTACGGAGTTTTCAAGGGCTGGTATATTTTACACTCTCGATGTATGTAGTGAGCGCATGTTTCTGTTTCTCTTCAGGAATTTTGTGAATACTTTTATTCAGTTTAAGAAGCCTATCATTGTAGCAGTAAATGGCCCAGCCATTGGACTTGGAGCATCTATATTGCCTCTGTGTGACGTGGTTTGGGCCAACGAGAAGGCTTGGTTTCAGACACCATACACTACTTTTGGACAAAGTCCAGATGGATGTTCATCCCTTACATTCCCTCGGATAATGGGCCTGGCTTCTGTAAGTAGCTTGCAGGGTAGGGGCTGACAGCTTCACAATTCAGTTGTGATGATTTACCCAGTGTGATTTCAAGACTTTTTGCCTTGCTGTGTTGTCTTTTTCCTAATTTTTTTCTTTCTCTCATGAAAACCTTTCATGAGAAGCCACCCTTTATAGCTTTTCTGCTCCATGCTCTGGCAACTTAGTCTTCACCTGCATGCATGGGACAGAAAGCAGGCACAGGACTTAATCCCACCTTTGACCCTGATGGTGTGAGAAGGGTTGTGTCCTGTGTACCAAGACACACCTGTCCTGCAGCAGCCTCGTGGGGACCAGCCACGGGTGTGTTGCATTCAGCACAGCACCAGTGTGGCACTCGCCTGTCACTGCAGAGCAGAGTTCTGTGGCACCAGCCAGGAGCAGTCTTACGCCACTATGCAAAATAACTATTTCAGCTTCCATGCACTCCTAACAAAAACTATTTAAGAATCTCTTACCTATGTTATTTTCATGTTGCTTAGTGTTTTTTCATGCTGTGTTCTTTGAAAACTTAGACCTACGTCCCGTTCCAATTTGGACAGTAGGAAACAAGTGCTTGTGGCTACAACTGTTTTTCCAAAATTGCTGTTTATTATAAAAGTAAATTTTTTCCCTGTAGGTATTTATTGATTTAAAAAGATACATTTCAATATCTTAAAACACCAGTTTTAAAAGATCTATTAGATAATTGTGTCATATCTGGATTTAGTTATTAGAAGAGAACAGAAAAGGTAACTGAAATAGATTAACAGTTATAAGAGTATCTTTAATATCTTAGCATGTTTCAAACTACTGATTGTTCCTTTCCCTTTTTATTTGGCCATCCATCCATTCATCCATCCATCCATCCATCCTCGTCCTTTAAAGACTTGTGGTTGTTAATTTTCATTTCTTTAGAAGTTGTACAAAAAACACAAGAAGCTCTTCCCTAGTGTACTCTTTCATGTGTGTTTGTGAATGCTCTCATCTTAAAGATTTAAATTGAAAGCTTCCAGTGGTAACAATTCCATAATGGTCAGTTCAAAAAGGAAAAAAAAAATCTACTGTTTTTGTACTATCCTTGACTCTCTGCAGCATAGCAATGTCTCTATGGGACAAAGCTGAACTTTACTCAGCACATTTCATGAAATACGTTCAGAATCCATACTGAAGACTTTGATAAAGAAGCATGCTTTTTGTCTGTAAAAGAGAGAAACAAGTCAGCAGGAAGTGAAATGCAAAACATTCAGGGGAAAAACATATACAAAAAATTAAGGCCTCTGTATGCATCATAACATTTTCTACAAATGTATCAATTCAGCAGTTGTAGTGCCACCCCTAACTCTAGTAAGTCACACTTACAATGCAATGTTGTTAGCTGCAGCTATCTGTAAAAATCTTCCATTGCAAGATTGCTGGAAATATCTTCCATGTGGGGTCAGTCACCTTCTATGGGTGAGCAGGTCTGTCATGGATGGGGGGTTTTTTCACAAACATTTTCAACTTTGAGCTTATTACAGGAAATTTGGAATCAAAACCTTAAGATTCAAAACTGATACTGTCTTGGAAATACCAAAAATTTTAGAAGTGTCCTTCAGCTTGGCTTTTGAGTTTTGAAAACTATCTGTAATAGTCATTAAGGTGATGTCTGTACGGGGAGATGTTACTGTGTGTTTGCCATGGAGTTCTCGCTCTGGTTTTCTGGTCCTAGATATAAAGCACAGGAGCTGTGTGATCACACATCACACACTGGGTCTCTCTGGCAGTCCCCAGCACACTTGGCAGGATTTCTTACACTTTTCTGTCAGTCATGAGGGATAAACAGTTCTGTAGGGCCTGGAGTCCACATCACAGCCAGGATCTGGGATGCTTCAGAGGCCAGCTGCCCCTGATCACAGTGCAAGAGAGCTGAGGTGCTCCATGGCCCCTGGTGCCTGTGGCCTTGCACAAAAGGACCCTGGTGAGCCTCAAAGCCCTCACTGGAAGAGAGTCCAGAGGTCCCAGTGAAGTTCCTCTGTGGAAGGAGACATTTTCTACTCCGAGTAGAAAATGAAGGTTGCTAATGAGAATCTTAGATTAGTGAAATATTTTTATCATCCTTATTTCTATTGCTGTAGTATATTTCTTGGAAAGTAAACCACCAAGTGTGTTAATTTTTACGGCAGGTACAAGGCATGATTATCATTCAAGGTTGTTTAGCAGTTGGTCTCCAGCATATGTTGTGTATAGATCAAAAGTGAAGATGCCAGAGCAAGGCATTTCCCTTCAAAACCTGTCAAGTGAGAACATTAATGGGAATGCTCATTTCTTGTGAGATTTTATGCTAATACTGTGTTACAGCTGGCAGAAATAACTACACCATTGTCACTTACGGTGTTTCATGTTCAGGAGAACTCAGCAGTTGCTACCAAGTTTTAGGGGAAAAAAAGGGTTTTCTAGCATTCGTTTTTGTCCTTGCAAAGGTACATCTTGAGAATATGTAGACCTTATCACCTGGCTTAAATGTTTGCCTTTCCTAACTACTTGTTAGATTGACTTCACATTTTGATCTTTCATAGATATCTTAAGTGTTTTTTTTAATATTTTGCAAGAATATTTTTCCCCAATGGCGTAGGAAAAAGGATTCCTTTTTTAGACAACCGTGTGTACATCTCTGATTTTTAGCTGTATTTCAGGTTATTATCATTCACATACATTCTGGAAAATGAGAAGGAATGGTTAATGAGCCTTGAATATTTGATTTTGTGTTCACAAAAGGTAGAACTATAGGGTGTAGAATTTGATCATAGTGCAAGGGATTTGGGTTTTTGTAAACTAATCTATGTCCATCACAGCTTTCCATAGTAACTGTGTGAGGTGTGCTGATGGTAAAATCAAAGTAAAGTACACTAGGGAACTGGTTGGGTTTTTTCCTTGCACTCCTAATGGCAGTCAGGAAGTAAACTGCCAGTAGAACCCAGATCTTGTATTTCATTGCAAAGGAACAAATAAGAGACTACAGAGTTTCCAAATTGCTTCATGTAAAATGGCAATACCAGGAACATGGTACCACAGCAAATAATTAATTATTTATTAAGTTAATAGTTAGTTATTTGAGATCCTTAACTGAAAGTTGCTGAAATAATTACCAAAATTTCCAGTATTAGAAAACATTAAAAAGCTCAGATTTTTTCCCTCAGAAATGTTGAACCTGTCGGGTTTGTGTTTTAGAACAGCCTTATTTCCTGTATTTCAAGAGTCCAGTAATGGGTTTGTCATGTTTTTCAGTGGAAATAAGTTATTAAGAAACAGTAACACTGATTATTTTTTTGAAGTTGGCTATTACTCTGACTTTTTAGTTTCCACTGACTGTTTCCATGTCACTGTCACTGCAAACAAAGTTTAACTGTATAAAAAACTTCACTAAAGCTAGAATTAAAGTGGCTGTAGGACAAAGCTTTAATGGGGAAATTGGTAAATAGTGAAGTGCATGATAATTACAAATCAAAACCATTTACAGAACTAGAGAGAGCATCTTGTTGCATAGAAGGTAGTACTCGATTCTGTACCTTAAACCATGTGCAAGATCTTTTAAATACTGGGGTTTTTTAATAAGATTGCTGTGTCAGAGTCTGAAAGGATTTATCAGTTCGGTATTGGACTCTGGAAGAAATTGAATGTTTCTTTTCTATGAATTTGCTCAGAAATTGGAATACATCATTATAAAGGGCAAGCTGATGTATTCATTGCTGTTTTACAGATTTTCCAGGCATTGTTACCTATTCCCACATACACAGATAACCAAGTCAGCAGTACTGCAAGAAAGCCAGAGCTCACAAACATTCACAGCCAGGAAATGACAAATCACATTTTCAGATTTAACCATTAGTCATTAAAGTCCACATTTCAATAACTACTGCCCTAGTACTGGTCAACAACCTGGACCAACCAGCTCTGGGCCAGTATTTTTCTTTTTTAAATAAAAACTTGGAAGAGCTGTAATAAAACTATTTCCAACAGTACAGGCATTTTTCTTATTTGTTTTGTACATTTTTCCTTTGATGAGTTTTGTCTCATTACATTTCATACCAGAAGTAACTTTTTATCCCTTCAGGCCAATGAAATCTTGTTCAGTGGAAGGAAGCTGACGGCGCAGGAAGCTTGTGCCAAAGGACTCGTCTCCCAAGTGTTCTGGCCAGGAACATTCACACAGGAAGTAATGGTTCGAATTAAAGAACTTGTCACATGTAATTCAGTTGTAAGTTTCCTTTATCTTCTTGTATTTTCATTATTAGATGACTAAGAATTAATCTAAGTAATATTAGACTGCATCTTTTTGGCCTAAAAAAAAAAAAGCCTTTTCATGAAACAAGGACTGCAGTGTTTTTTGACAGATTTTTATGTATCTTTCTGGTTTGGGGTTTTTTAGGATTCTTCTTAAAGTTTCTATCTGACTCTTAACTACAGTGTACTGTAGCATTTGATAAGGAACAAAAACCAGCATTGGATTTGTATAATATAATTTGGTATTAACACAGTTGCTGAAGTCCAACTTATTCTAATCGACAATATAAACAGTTGCCCTAACATCTACTCAGAAACAGAGAAATCCTGAATTAGCTTGAGTTGTAATTTAAAATACTAAGGAAACAAATAGAGTCTTTGACATTATACTGAACTTAGTTTTATGAGTTACACGTGGTGATTGTGTGCACTACTGGCAGTTGCACAAGGTATCATCAAATGGTTATTTCAACTTTCTTACAAGGAAAGGTGCAGTACAAATTAACTGTTCTGTGCATTACAAATTTTGGATTTTAAAAGCAAATTATTCATTTTCTAAACAGAAAAAACAAATGAGATTTTTTTCAGTGTATTTTAAGTGCTTGAGAAATCAAGATCTGGCAAGTTATTAGCAGTTTGCCATAACAGTGTTATGATTAGCCTTTGCTACTATAGGCTTGCACTTTCCTGTAGTTACAGTAGTTATTTTGTGATTTTCATTATTTTCACACTTTTGTGCACTTTTAAATGGTGCTGGTATAAGGTAAAGGAAATTTTGTGTGATGCCACAAGAAAGATGACTGTGATGAACATTTCTTACAGTCACAGTATGTCCATGAATTGATAAGCTTAAGTTGATAATCAGCTCCAGGCTTCGTTTATATAAATATGTTCTATACCCATAGAAGCACATGGGGTGCTCAGTTCTCAGGCAATACTAACCCAACTCCTCCTTTTTTATTTTTGGCCTAGGTACTTGAAGAATCCAAAGCTTTAGTACGTAACATCATGAAGGTGGACTTGGAACAAGCAAATGAAAAGGAGTGTGAAGTTCTGAAGAAAATCTGGGGCTCAGCACAAGGGATGGACTCAATGTTAAAATATCTGCAGAACAGAATTGATGAATTCTGATGAGATGCCCCCATTGACACTGGAATTGTATTTCTTGGACATCAGGGCAAGCAAAATATGCCCATTTAAAAAAACCTTATATAAACCAACCCCTTGCTCAGCTTGGGAACAGGAGTGGACACACAGCCCCCTCCCCTTTTATTGTCAAGGGGTTTAAAAGTACTGTATCTCTTAAATTTGAACAAAACTCCTTTCTCCCTGATTGTTACATGCAGATATATGCACACACAAGTGTATGTGTGTGCATATATCTATATATGTCTTTTATATATATATATATATAAATGTAATATGTGTGAGAGTGTGTATGTAGACACACACACACAAGCTAAAAAAATGATAGAGTGCACTACCAAACATCTCTTTAAAAGCTCTAGTTTTTGTTATCTTTGGATAGTACTGTATCAAATAGAGAATTAATTAAAAAGTGAATGGTGTTGCATTATTTTCTGTGTGGCAGGGAAGTCTGGAATAATGCTTTTCTTTTTCGTGGGAATACAGAATTGAAACGGGTATTAGCCAGCCCTTGCTTTCTCTGCCCAACGAGTCAGCTTAGAGAAAAGGCATTGTCTCAGAAGAAGGTTGAAATACCTCAAGTAATGGAACATTCTAAAATTTTGGGGTAACTAAACCCTACTATGCTTAAATCATACATATCCCCAAAAAGAGAGTGTGCTCAGGACTCATGCTAAGGAAACACTCTGTTATTTTTTTGGGGGGAGGTATACAGGGGTGGGCGGAAGGGGCAGGAATATGTCTGATTCTTACCGAGATAGCATGAAGAAACCACTGTCTCTTAGGGAAAGGGAATGAGGGAGAGCCAGAGGGAAATGGAAGGGGGAAGGAAAAAAAAAAACAACACAAAAAAGCTTGTTTTGCAGTATTAGTGAATCACTGAATATCTTATGTATGAATATCCTAAGTTATAAGTTAGTTTTAGTGGGTTTTTAAAAAGCCTCTCTGGGTTGTTTTGTTTGTTTGTTTGGGGGTTTTTGTTTGTTTATTTTGTTTTTTGTTTTTTTTTAATAACTACATAAGTGCTTATGTTGCTGGGTGAAAATACTACTTTATATACAGTTTGGGTTTTGGTTTTGGTTCTTTTTTCCTATTTGCTGGTTTAATTGATGTATTACACCAAAAATGCATTTTATGTTCATAAATTTTAGGTTCACTTAGAATATATTATTTAATAAGTTAAAATTCTTTTGGCACACTATTAAGTAAAAAAAAAAACCTCTTTTAAAAAAAACTACCTTATATTAGATGTTTAATGTTCTTTGTCTATGCTTTTTTATTATTTGAAATATACACTATATGCAGTATGGTGTAAAAGAGTGCCCTGTGTAAATAGACCTATTTTGCATTCCTTTCAGGAGTGGTTATTGATTCCTGACTGCAGATATCTATTATTACTTGGGTATCTGTGCTTGCAATCTTATTGAATGTATTATGAAGAATGAAAAAGAAATCAAACCTTATTTTTGTACAGTTTTGAACTTTTTACTTGGAACTGACCCACCTCCCCTTCCCAGTGGAGAGCTGTACAGTGTGTAAATCTGCCTTTACCTTGGATTGGTACAGTATTTTTGCATCTGTGGGACCTACTTCTTTGTTCTAGTAGTTTGAACTATATATAAACTGTACAATCTGTAAAGTTTTTATAGAATAAATATTCAGCTGTGAAAACTGGTTAAATAAAACTAATATTTCTTAACACATTTTAAATGTGGTTCTCTCAGAGAGTTGTCTGTTTCAAAGACACTTCCATTCTAATTTTAAAGTTGCTGAAACAAATCTTGTAAATTAGAGGCTTTAATATGTTTTATTTTGTTTAAAAAGCTCTTACTTTCCTTCAAATTAAAATTTGAATGTTAATTTATTAATGTAATTTTATAGAAGTTTTCTCTTACAGGAGGTAGGTGGGGAAAGAAGACACAGAGAATCATTCTATTATTAATTATTTTGTTGTCGTTCAGACTAATGTTCAGTAAATGTTTCTTTGCAATCTCTTAAAATAGACTGATTTCCTTACAATAGTGGGGGTTAAGTTAGAATTCCTTGGTTGAATTTGATTTTAGTGGAAGGAAGAAGAAAAGATATCATTACCTACAAGTTCTATAATGTTAAATCTTTTGGAGTTCAATTTATATAGAGATCCCTTTTCTGGCACCTCTAAGGCTATACTGTTCATATATATGAGTATCAGCTAGGGGATTATTTATGCTTTCTTTAAACATGAAAGAACTGTTACAATGAAGACATTTAGAATTAAATCAGTTGAAGATACAGTCAATTCAACTGAAAAAATATTTCTACTTCTTTTTTTCTTTTTGTGTTGCTGTCAGTCAGGCTTTTATGTTGCCTACAGTTTGCACGATAAAATGTTGGTGACTGTAAATTCCTGTCTGACTGGAAAAAGTCCTTCATTCAGGCTGCTTCCTATACACTGTCAGTAACTAACTTGACACTATTAACAAATTATGTTCTCATGCATAAATAATGCACACCTCTTGTTCGTACACTGGACTACGGAAATATTCTTTCTTCGGGAAAATACTTATCTCATTCTTTTCTGAATGGATCAGCAATTATCTTTTGATGCGTGTGAACGTTACAGTGTAGTCTAGTTCACTCTCTGCAGAGCCATAATAGAACAAAGACAGAAACATTCCAGACCTCCAATAACAAGCAAGAAAACCTGAGAGATCGTAAAAACTGACTTAAGACATTTTTAAAATGAGTGTTTTCAATGCTTTTCTTCACAGAAGAGACAGGTCTTATTGTCGAGCCTGATTCATTGCTGCTGCTTGTACTGTTCTACATAAATTTGCAGTACTGCATAGGTTACCTAACATGAAGCATCAGCTTTAGTCTCTGATGACTGAATCCTGCCATAGTCACAAAGGTTCTCCCAGGCCTGTGCAAACTGTGCAGCCAGGATTACTTCTAAAGCTCCAGGTTTGGGGTCACAGCCTCCCAGAAGTTGTGGTACTTCAAAATGGCTCTTTTGTGTTAATTCTGGCATGAAGCTGGGGCATTTTGGAGCAGCACAAATTGTTAAACCCCTGTGGAATGCAAGAACTTAGTATCTTTCTAAATGACTCTCGGGAGAACTTCCATAGGGCTTTTTTTTTTTTTAACAAAAAAGTTTCCTGTTTTTTTCTCCTTCAGCCATGAAGGCAGATCTCCTGTTCGGGTGCCAGCATCTAGTCAATGACTAGTAGAATTAGGAATAATGGTACTGGATTATAAAATTCAGCTGTTCCTGATCCCTGCATCTCCTGACAAGACTACCCATTATCCTGACTGTATCACTACTACTCGATTTGCTTAATTCCTTATGGAACATAGAGACAATCTGTGAGCCAACTGGCTGTGTTGGTGCTGAAATTTAAAAGTAGCACAGGACCCTTGATAATGTAGTGTAGAATTCCTTCTCTGACATTTGAGTTTTCTTTCTGAAATAGGCAACAGCCCAGGCACCACCAAAACCAGCAAATTTACAAGTATTGGCCACTGGACTGCACTAACCACTAAGGCTTTCCCCACAGAAGTTCATCACATTCAAGTTTATTTTTGGAGGTAAATAAGAACTTTTCTTCTGATGAGGAAATAGTAGCAGATCCATGGGCTGAAGGTACTTGGAGCTGTCTGAAAGCCACCTGTGTGCCCTTAATCCCACCTTCTGCTGATCTGTTACTTTGACCAAAAACAGACAGCAGAGCAAGGTCTTAACTCTGGGTAAGCTAACCTACAAGAAAAAGTATTTTGGGATAATTTGAAGATCTAAACCTGCCTGTGGATTTTTTTAACTTTACACTGATACAGTTCATACTTTACCCAAACAGTGGGTAAAATGGGACTTCAGCCATTTAGGGAATGAGGCAGCAAACAAAAACCTTTCTGGCCAAATGGATAGGAAAAACTTCCTTCAATAAATTGAGCCAATGCTCTACCTAGGTTTGCTGCTGGAAGTTAAGGCACTTTCACATCCATCTGGGACATGACAAGTATGCTTCTGAGAGTATGAGGAGAGAGAGTAGGAGGGAGGAAATGCCTCAGCTCAGTTACAGTTTGCCACATGATTTTCCATCCTACAGAACTGCCAGTAGCTGTCAACACAGACTGTTACAGAGCTTGCAACAGCGTCGGAGTTGGCAACCTTCAGTCATGCTGCACAGGAGCTCAGTTCTACTGAAGATGGTACACTGATGAATTTGCCTTTCCAAGGAAAGAAGTATCTGGAAGGAGAGCACCTGTATAGTAAAGATCACCATGGCCCCTCAGATTTCTCTAAAAAATACTTCACGCGCGGGCCTCTGCATTTTTTTTCCCTACTCAGGAGGGATATGACTGACAAAGTCATGCACCAAGCTTCCTAACAAACAAACAAACCCCAAATACAATTCTCTCTTGAGGTACTCACAGGATGAAAAGCGGTTTGATAGGTGAAGATACTGAAATGTGATGCAAAATGAGAAGATGGTGATGAAATTCTGGTCTTCCTCATCCGTCCTGCACAGGGAAAAATACAACAAATAAGCAGAATTAGAAACCACCAAAAAAACAGTGTGTAGGAAGTAAAAGGAACTACAGAAAGAAGTAGAGAAGTAGCAACTATTCTCCCTTAAGTCCTCATTCTCTGGAAGAGCTACAATTGACAAGAACACCAGGTGGACATAAACCTGTTCCACACAGTCTGGAGGACATTAAACTCTGTCTCTAAACTCAGATTTTGAGTCTCAGGCTCAGGTCCTCGTAGGGGACTTCAAGCACCCTGATTCCATCTCCTGGAAGGACAGCACAGAGAAGGGAAGGCTCAGGCAGGATCTCATCAGTGTAAATAAACACCCTGCGGGCAGTGCAAAGAGGATGGAGCCAGGCTCCTTCCAGTGGTGCCCAGTGACAGCACCGGGGCAGTGGGCACACACTGGAACACAGGAGGCTCCCTCTGAACAGCAGGAAACATTTTCTTAATGTCGAGCTGATTGAACACTGGCACAGCTTGCCTGGAGAGGCTGTGGAGTCTCCATCCCTGGAGTTTTGGAATTTCTGAGCATGGTCCTGGGTAGACAGCTCATGGTGGTCCAGCTTGAGCAGGGGTGGGTGGGACCAGATGACTGCCAGAGGTTCCTTCCAACTTCTGCCAGGCTGCAAAGAGAAACAAAAGCCAACTTGCATTCTTTTTCCAACTCCCCAGTCATCATCACAAACTTCCTCTCTGGTTTGGACTGCAGGGTCATCAAGCTCTGCAACACTGCAGGCTTTAGACTTTGAGAACCCAGCTTCTCCTGGATGATACCAAATCACCTGGAACAGGCATAAGTACAGCTCAGCTCATGAGAGTGAGCTCAACTCATTTCAGTAAAATAGGTCAATTTTTTACCCTGCCTTGAAAAAGCATATAGAAAAGTTGTTAATTCAATGAAAAATAGATCTATTTCCTCTAGGATAAACAGGACTGCAATACTTCACCAAAACAAATCCATGCCTTATACCTGAAACATTGCTTTGGCCTCAGCAACTCCTTGAAATTTTGCATTTTCTTCCAAGTTCTGCCTCAGTCAACAAAGCTGAACAGTTACCCAGCCATGGCAGTCATGCTGAAGCAGAACCATGTGGACTCCCCAAGAAGCAGGTAGTGTGAGCCTTTAGGGCCACTGTAATACATCTGTACCACGTCTTCTGGGTATAACTAACTAAATGTCCACTATAGAGCAACTGTGCAACTCTGCAGGCTGAGAAGTCAGCTCATAATGCTCTAATAAACCAGTATTTCCTAGATGCTGCTTTCCAAGATTCTTAACCCGCTCCAGCAAAATATTCTGACTGCCAGACAAAGCTATACCATTTGTCTCAGTAGGAAAAGGCAGTTGCTGAGGCCACCCCCAAAGTCACGTGCTGAGTAAACTGGCTGCTGACAGTAGCAACTTCTGTGAAATGCAGATGCTGCTCCTTACAGATACAAAGATTTTTGGAATTCACTGAGCTTGCCAAGGTGGGCTGAGATCTTTAACCTAGCAGTATTACTAAAAAAAACAAAACAAACCTAAAACCACCTGCTATTCCAGGAATCACCAAAACAAACATTTCTACAGATACCATGCTTGCACTATGTGATGTAAAGTAAAAATGACAAAATAATATAGTTTTCTTTCCATGTTCAAATGTTAAAAGATGTAACATTCTCGTATTTCTTTTCTTCTCTCCACTGTACACACACACCCCCACCTCTCCTGCCTTTATGCTCAGAAATATGGGTGGGGATTTAAGCTACAGACCTGACAAACCCAGAATGCACATGCTGGAAGCATTATTTTGGATGCTAAATAACAATTAACACAATTAAAACAGTGCAAAGCTGGGAGTTCTTAAACTGAATGACCCCTTGAATCAAGGGGATCAAAATAAGAAAACAAAGGGAAGTCACCATGGCCACTAGAAGTTTTTCTGCTTGGTTCTTGGTAGGCTTCTCAGGACTAATCATGTCAAAATAAGACTCTGCAATTTTAACTTTGTTATCTCAAGAGCTGGGCTGTAACACCCACAGAAGGATTTCTGAAGACACTATTATGCTGTATCTAAGAATAATTGGAATCACACTTAGGTTTGTTAGTGTTTCTGAAGGAATTACATGTTGGCAGAAAATTGCATTCTGGATGGAGATGAAACAAGTCCATGCAACCAAGGGAATGGCAAGAAAAAGGTCAGGTCTCAACATCAATTTTCTTGAAGAAAAATAAACCCCACCAGCCTGTCTAATGGAGGAACCAGGGGCAGCAGTTCCATAATCTTTTGTACATTTTGGGTAATCTCTTTCAGCTCATGAGAACAGGTTTAGTTTGCCCTAGAACTGTAAACATCTGAAGTAATTGATAATAGTCCATGGGGCAGCAGAATTGGTTCCAATGCCTTCAACAGAAGATCTTCGCAAATTGTTAATCCTAATGATACAAAGCATGAAATTTGGAAATCTCTCACAATCCACTCTTAGAATAAACTCCTAAAAATAAATCAGATCCCTGATCATTCTGAAAGGACTGAAAAGTCCTGTCACAAGAAGATAGTCTACTGCATTTGATACTTGATAAAAATGCAGCCCCAAGGTCTACAGTTCAGGCTTCCCCACTATGGATTCCCCCATGGTCACACCAAACATTCAGATGAAGGCAAATGGACTTTTTCACATTCACTCAATTCTTTCACATTCTGCTACAGGTTTAGACATCATAGCTCAGCAAACATATTTTTCAAAGACATTAAACACTTTAAACATAATTGGTTGAAAACAGTTTTCAATGAGGAAAAGAAAAAGCAGTAGGTGTGCAAGAATGATATTAATGAGGTGCCTCAAAACCTGAAATTAAGTGAGGAGTTTCTGTGGTTAACCTATATTTAAAATGCCATTCAGCTCCCTCACTGCACTTCCTAACAGCAGGATGGGTCCACCCAGTGCTCACATGGGAAGTTAATGCTTTAGGAACAAAACTCACTGAACAAGAGATGTGGCACATCTCCTAGACAGTTCTTGATACACAGGCAGTACAACTACAATTTTGCCAGTGAGCTGGGATCAAGGGAATGGCCTGGAATTGCGTCAGGGGAGGTTTCTTCACCCATAGGGTGGTTGGGCACTGGAGTAGCTCCCCAGGGAAGTGGTCACAGCACCAGCCTGACAGAATGCTCTCAGGCACACGGTGTAAGTCTTGGATGGTGCTGTGCAGGGCCAGGAGTTGGACTTTGTGATCCTTGTGGGTCCCTTCCAGCTCTGGATACCCTGTGAGTCTATGATTCTAAGCAATACAGCCATCTGCAGTGCTAATATATATAAAAAAATGAATGAGTCAAATAAAAATTGTCCAGAAGTTCCCAAGAGGGTTTGGTTGACTGAAAATAAATGAGACTTCGGAAATCCTCAGCAGAGTTTTGTATCCCAAGTTGGTTTGAACACGGGAAGTTCCCTGATGGGGAGTATCTGGCCAGCACTACACAGTAACCTGACACACCATCTTTATTTCTAGGGAAGTCTCTTGACTTCCCTAGAGCTCCTGGAAGTTCATCCTGATGAAGAAGAGCGGCTGTAACCCGAGAAGAGCTGCAGCACCACCAGCGAGGGCTCAGAGGAGCATTATCACTGAGGCACAGGAGCCCCGCAGCGCAAGGCACGAGTGAGATAAGCGCTGGATTTTCCCTCCAGGCCCCCGCCCGCCTCAGACTGAAACCACTGGCAGGGATGAAGGAGAATCAGAGCGTCCCACCCCAGATCCATGTGTAGCACAGGAAAGAGGCACGGCTCCTCCACATGGATGAGAGTCGAGATTAAGGATTTCCACATCCGTTTTTCCCATCGGGCACAGCAGGAGCTCTCTTTGAGGAGCTGCGAGGGTGCCGTGCCTGGGCTGCTGCCACGCTTGACCCTGCAAATCACTGATGATAAAAGAGCACAATGCAGCACTGCTGGAGGCACAGACTTGCCCACTCTCCCCACCAGATCAAGGCACTATCAGCACCTCCCAGGCTCGACCCCAGCTCACACCAGCAACGTGAAGCTGCACCTCCCAGTGTGCTCTCCCTGATAACTAAAGCCATCCACACGTACACCACAGACTTGAAAAGGAGTTATCCAGGGGCCTGGCAGAAGGAATGGCTCATTCCTTCTGGAGACCAGAGGCAAGAGTGCAGTGAGTGCTGACCTGCCCCAGGCGCCCTCAGACCATGGTGCTTGCAGCCCAAAGGCTGCTGGGTGGCCAACATCTGCTGCCAGCTCTTGCTCTTTGGTTCATGTTTTGTGGAGAGGCATCAAAATACCTTGGAAGTGTTCACTGACCAACTGCCACGGAAACAGTGCGGTCATAAAGGAGGAGTGATGCAAATGCCAAAGCCTCTCAGCCTTCAAATTCAAAATGTATTTAGAAATTCTGCTTTGAATGGCAAAATTAAAAAACCCAGAACACTGTGGATCTCCCAGCAGCGAGACCTGGCTTTGTAGACTGGGGATTTGATCTTATGGAGCAACACTCTGGCTTGCTGCTGCCTCTGGTAGGATTACATTTATCAGGGAGCTGGAGGGCCTCTGCAACTCTGTGGGAACCCCTAAGGGGAAAATCAGGGTCTCCTCAGAACTGACAGGAAAATTTAAGACTTCCTCAGAGAAGAAAAGAAGCAAGGCAAGAAATCCAAGGGAACAAGTGGAACTATTCCTAACAATCATGATAATTGCAGTTTTGTAAGTTAGGCTGGCTAGGTGCCCAGAATGGGTAAAAAAAGCCCCAAACCAGTGTAACTGACAAGCCTATAACCATTTGCACAGCCCTGCAGCAAAGCAAAATGACCTCCAACTTCTCAAAAATCCCAGTTATACATTTTCCCCTCATAGCTACTTTTTTTATTTGAGCAAATTAATTAACTCAGGCTTTAAGACAGTAGTGAAATTTTGTATTTCTGACAGTAGCCATGAGATTAAGACATAAAACTATAAATAAAAACAATCAGGAAATAGATCTTGCTTAAATTTTTTAAATCCCTTATTTAAAATATGTTTACAGTACATGATAAGCCAACTACACACACACAACTCATAACATTCAGTAGTCAAATGTATATTCTGCATAGATAACTTACCCAATAAGTTTACAGGGTTTTGCTCATTGTAAGAATTGTAGCCACATTTTTGTCTCTAATGTTCTTTTTTTAAAGGTTTCACTAACAAGTCACCCTTTGCATCATGACAACTTTAAACTCGATTTCATCTCCCTGCCACAATGACCTGGCTTTGCTGCAGTACAATTTCTGAATTCAACACTTGTGAAAATAAGAAATGTTCACAAAACTGCAGACCAGGGACTCCTGGCACAGCTTTGGAACCGTCACTTTTAAAGGTTCTTGGTGCAAGATTATATATGATGGGGAAACTTTCACAAGGAATTCCAGGAACTCTAGAGGTAGATATCAGGCATCCTCTGTGATGTCCTCTGTGGTAAACCAAAAACTTAATTTTTTTTTTTTTTAAACAGAAAGTGGAACAGTGAAATTATTTTGGACTGTTATTTGATCTGCACAGGCTTTTCCTGCCTAGAATCCAAACAGTAGTTTTCTTTCTTTAGCAGGAACTACACACCCTCTGTTTGAATCATACCAAATACAGAATTATAAGAAACAGTGTCCCTCAGGTTTACTGAGGGAAGAGGCAGGAGCCACATGAAACAGGAACCCCTGTAAGGCTGAGCACTGTATTCTTCCTCATATTTTGGATCAGAATTGTGTCTGCCCAGGTATTTAACACCCTTCATCCCTCTCTGCTGTGCTGCCCTTCTCCAACCACCCTTGAAGCAGAACTTCACCAACACTCAGAGCAGCTTTTGACAAAGACATGTAAAACATTTCACAGCTCAAGAGGCCAGCAGTATCTGGAAAAGAGCACGGGTGCTGGAGGAAGCCTGGCACTTTTCTGGTTTGACCTACCCAGAGCTGCTACTATACAACATTAGAGAAACTGAGACCTTTGGGCTCTGAATTTCCCATTCACACTGACATGAAGTAGGCCTTGAGCACTGTTGGCTACAATCTGCCCAAAATTATATTTATTATGTAATTTTAATGTTTATCTTTCCTAATGATAATTTTGTATCAGGAGAAAATAAGCAGTCCCTCAGGATACGGTTCCTTTTTCCTTGGGCCTTTGTAATATACTGATTTCTCAGCCCTTGATGCCAGCCCCCCATGTGCTCAGAATGACATAAATCACAATTTTATCTAATCTGCATCTTTTCTAATAAAAAGAAAGCCCATTTCTCTCCTATCATTATGCCACTATTCATCTTTGAAGTCCCCTGGAGCTGCATCCGATTCATACCAGAGCACAAAAATGACTGGAGCACAATCTTTTGGTTGCCTTTATTCAAATCCTTTAGTCTGTTTTGCTGTTATCCATCTTTCCCGCAAACCCAACTTGATGCCTGCTAACACAATGCACAGTACCCTGGCTCAAGGCTTGCTGTTTATGCTGCTCTGGACACGTCTCTTTCCCTGTCTCCCCAGCATCTCCATGCTTTATTTATGCTGCTGGCTTGTGCCAAATGCTGAAGTCACAGTCTGAGTTTTCAGTTAACTCATACCCCTAGCTCTTTTTCCTATTCTTATTGCCTTTCCCCACAAACATTATCCGGTTTGAATAGCTCAGTCTTTTTCATACCTGCCATATATTTACATAATGGACAACTGTGGTTTATTTTCCTTTGCCCCCTTCTCATGAAAACCCGGCAGCTCACAGTGCTCCATCCCTGTGCATTTGCATATCACCTGGGATAGTCTGGACCTTACAGTGACACGGGGGTTAAGAAATATGAAGCCTTTCTTGGCTCTGTTGAGATTCTGAATCCTAGCAGCCAACTTGCTTCTTTCAAAATGTCATTTTTCAACAAAACCCACAGGCTTTTAGACTCTAATTTATCCCAAAAATACATGCAGATGAACAGGCTCCAGCCAGCTCTCACTTGCCATGAAGCCAACATGCTAATAGAGCTCCATCTTTGCTTTCAAAAACCTCATGACAGGATAATTAACTTAATAGTCCAGACTTCTCTTGGGTCAGCTTCAATTCCCAGAAAACTTCCCCAGGCTCTTGACAGTATCTTGAAACTGGTTTTCACTGTCTCACACTGTTACTGTTCTTGACAGTCTGTTTCAGGATTTTCCCATGTACTAACCTTTTCCATCACCAAGGCAAGCCAGATGCTCTCGAGTGAGAAGGAAAACAAGGAGCGATGAATCCCTGTGGGAATTCCCCAATACCTCCAGAACGTGGTAAAGGGGGCATTATCCTGCTGGCAGCAGCACCCTCGGAGCAGCTGCAGGGACACAGTTCAAGGGGCTGCTTGTCCAACTGCAGCACTGTGGGGCAAGGACAACATTTCTGACCCTGCTTTAAAGAGACCAGTCAGGTTTAAAAGCATTGGATTGGGTGAAACATTCTGCAATGCTTTTCCCTCTTCTCCAGTCTCCCATTTCTAGTAACAGCAAAATCTTTTGTGCAGCTTTGCTACTCTTCTCCATTAATTTTTTTTTTAAAGAAAGCACTGGAAGGCAAAGATTGTCTGTTTTTTATATATTAGCACAGCACTTGACATGATGCTGCTAGCAGGCTATGGCATTTCATTTTCAGTATGAGAACTGATTAGAAATTGGGCAAAGTGCTCAGAAGTTGCACAGTTTTGCTCTGAATGTGTTACTACTCATAGAGTATTCTTCACTGAGAACATCCAGAAAGTTCATGCAGGAATAAAGTTTATACCCTCTGCAATAGGACTGACTGCAGTAATTTCAAATTACAGACACAAGGAAACGTCTGTGGGGGTCAAAAAATAATTTAAAAAAATGGGCAAACTGAAGATCAGTGAAGTCAAGAGAAACTGAAGTCCACAAGAAGTTGCTGTGTATTTCTACTTCTAAATGGAAACAGGGTTCTTTGACAAATCTGATTCCAGAAAAATATGCCCTAACTCAGGGTCACACAGAAGAACTCAGGGCTGATGAGAGGACTCAGCTCTAGGGGCCACTGTCACCAGGTGATGCCACCTACAGCAGTACTTATAAGCCTGCATGCTTGCAGGTGGATCAACAAGAACACTTAAATGCCTTTCATGGACAATTATCAAGAGGCTTTTTTTCTTGCCATAGCTGTAAAAGAGCAAGAAACAAAAGGAGTTTGTAAAACACTGACCAGCTTCTTGGGTTTTTTTGCATAGACTCTTGTATCTGTAGTTTTTCCTCTTAGAACAGGAGGGTATCTCATCTCATTTGATTGTGAATGGAATCAAATATGCTCAGAGGTATTTGGCATTGAACTTATTGTTCAATAGGAAGAAAAAAAACCAGGTTCTTACCAACTTCAGGGCACTGTGGAAGAACCTGGGAGTTCTTTATGCACACTGTAATCAACCATCTAAACATTCTGTTCTCTTGTGACCATGAGACTCTCAGATTATTTGGAGATGAGTTTGGAGAGAAAAACATCAGACCCTCATCCTCTGTCTAAAAAATACTGTATATCTTTCTAGATTAATTTTGAAAAGATTCAAAGCAAAATTTTCATGTTTAGTCTGTGTCAAAGACTAATTTCTAAATCCATTTCTTCTTTATCCTGTTAGACTTTTTTTTTGCTGATACTGAATTCAGAGGTAAAAAGGGGGCCAACCACAACCCTTTTAGAGAGTAGCTGTATGAGCTAGCACACCTTAAGAACCTGTGGTGCTTCTACTGCATCCTCACAAGTTACAGGGACAAGCATTTTGGACAAAGTTTGGCTCAGGAAGCCATTTCTGTGTCATTGAAAAAGCTTCAGCCAAACATGCATTGTATGTTACCACTGCAGTTTTCAACTTTTAGAAACAGGTGTCAGTGATTCCAGGAGGACTTGTACTTCCTGAACCAACTCACCAGCGCATACTGCAGTAAGATAAGAAAGAGCTGATCTAGATTATGAAGAAACAAAGCAGCCCTGCATGGGGCAAGCTTACTTTCTGACAATCATGTTAAAGACATTTTCTTCACAGCTCACTACCCTAGAGGTCCTCAGCATATAAACCATTTGATTAAGCCATGCATTAGAGAGGGAACAGCATCTGGGTCTAAAAAAGTCTCATGTTCAGTAGAAACTGAGCAGCAGCCCCACTCAGAGCCCCCAGAGAGGAAAAGTCAGCATAGATTGTCATTCACAAAAGAAACAAACCTAGAGAATAAAAATTGGCTTTTCCACCCGGTCTACCAACACAAGTGAAGAGTTTTGCTTAGAGCTTGTGTGCCTTCTTACATGGAAGTGTCATGGCCACATTCCAAGCTCCCACTTCCACAGGAGCTCTACGAGAGGTTCCCACGGTCAACAATACCTTGGGGACTTGAAAGAAAGCTACAGGAATTCTCCATTATTTAAAAAAAACACTCACTTCTCTTCGAGGGAAGGCAGAGAGGAGAGAGGTTCCCATGCAAAGTAACAGGGGAGAGGTTGGGCTGGAAGCCCTTTTGAAGCCACATCTTATATTGCTTCCTGCAAACGTGTTCAATCCCTGCTGGATCTTGCTCCTCTAAATCTTCCTTGCGAGGCACGGAGCTCTGATTTCACTCTAATTTAATGAGAGGCTTAATGTCTAAATGTTTTGAGCATTGCTTGGGGAATAGCAAAGAAAGCCTGGCAGCAAGAAGTAGAGAAAGAGGAAAGAAAAAAATTAAGTCTCTGACCCTTTGAGAAATCAGGGAACCAAAAAAGCATCTTACTGATTCTGCAATGTTTAAGGGACTTCTATCAACAGGGATCAAAACTTGGCTCCTAAACCTCATGTATAATCCCCAAAATAAAGGTCTGGCTGCTTCCCACCAAATGCATCAATTTTTGCCTAGATCACATAGAAGTGACATGCTTATAAAGGGAGCCATAATTAATAGTGTTTTAGCAAAACAATGCAAGGGAATTTAGCCATGTCTCTCTGCTCGACTGAAAGCAAAGTCTTACAGCTACAAATCCCAGCCTTCCTCTCAGGGAGAACAGAACAATGAATCTTGCTGCAGAGTGACATATTCCAGGCAATGGCAAGAGCTGCAGACCTCAAAGCCACACTCTGAGCATGACTGGAACACAAATAGATTAGCAACTGCTAAGGACTGCTCTTCCTCCTGATTCTCAAAGCATGTTCCCACTTTGCTTTTGATGCCTTTAATGATGCACAACCATTCCTTTAATAAGAAAAGGCATTTCACATTTTTATAAATATCCCAAATGATCCATGTTACCCTTAGCTACCCTTCATCCCCCTGTTCTCTGCGATGCTGCTGACTAAATGGAGCCATGTTTTTCCAGCATAGTCTTTCCTTAAGCAGAGTAAACCCCATCCCACTTCCTTCACCTACATCACCCTCCAGACAGGTAGAGGTAAGATAGGATTTGTTTTGCCCTGAAGCCCTGGCCAAAACCACCCTTCTCTGATTAGCAGTCTTCAGAGGAAAACGGATGTGGCAAGCACCAGTTCCAGGTTCTGAGGTAAATTGTGGGAACACTAAATGGTAACCTCAGAGTGCTTTGCAAAGCAAGGAGCATCTCTGAGGCTGCTGCATTGAATGGGAAAGCATCAGAGCAGCGCAGAACTGCCGAGCTATTTGTAGAAGGTCAGCCAGCAATTTGTTACCAGGGCTACAAGTAAAACCCTGAGGTCTCTATCACAGCTCTTCAGGCACCCTTCTCTTGCTGTCTCAAACTGTCTGTCCTCATGTCCTGTTCCCTGACCAACTCCCACAAAAAAAAAAAAGCGCAAAAAACCCAACCAAAAAGCCTCCACCAATTTTCCACTTCCACCAGTGCAGGCTGTACTAGAAGCCAGAAGAGCACTGTAGTCCTTCACACTGTCTCCCAGCTAGTGCAGGTGGCTCACTACTCAGCATGCCCACTTTTCTGCACCTCTGTTCTGAGAAGAAGAGGAAATGCACTTTGTGGGGCCAGGTGTCCAGCCTGAAGGCTGTCAGTGCCATTGGGGAATTAATTGCCTACAAATAAACACCACAATGGTTGACTTTTTTAAAGTCTTCAAAACTCTGTAGGGACTGCTGCTTTTTACAGATATAATCTCAGGGTGCTTATATACTTTTGAAGATTTGATTCGTGGAGCTTGCAAACCCATACTCTGAACTGCTAAATGCCAGCTATTCCTACTGACCTTTAAGATCAGCGCAGGCACAGAGGTTCCATGAATCCCTGTGATTCTGTGTATTCTGTGTATTCATGAAGACTGTGATTCTGCAGTATTCAACATGAGAGATGCAAGTCATGCCATCCTGTACAGCAGCACGGATGTCGGTGACATCAGGAACACACCACCACCTTCCTGTCAAATCAGTCACAAGTACATGATATGGCATTTAAGTCAATCATTGGAAAGCAAATTGAACCCAACGATTGCAAAGCTCAAAAATACGTGAGCACATTTTAATAATTTTATGGGGCTACATCACCTTGTTCTGACACCAGGAGAGATAAAGATGGATTTCGTATCTGACAAAAAAGAGGCACAAGGACCATGGTATCACTGCTGGATTTTGCATCTGCTCTGCAAGAGCTGACCATTTAAATTCTTCATTCCCATCAATCACAAAGAAGAAAACACTCTCCAAAAGTGGTAATCAGTGTTGTCCAAATGACAGAGTAGTGCCCAGTTTGTAAAGGATTTTATTCCATGCCAAACTACAAAAACTTTTGAAAATAGCCATGTAATAGCACTAGCTTCCTGTAAAGTCTCAAGACAAAGCCTTTTAAGAATGCATTCTCCTTCTGGTAGCACTAAATAGGGCTAAAAACTTCAACAGTGACAAAACTAGAAATACCTGTCTTCATGATAAATCAATAAATGTGCTGTTATTGAAGAGTAACCACACAATAAAACTTAGTCCCTTTGCATCCTCTGTAACTGTACTGATACATGGTGCAGAAAAGCTGTCGGTATCTATAGAACCTGGACACCTGCCTTAGGCATTAACAGCAAAAATATTAATTACAATGTTTATCTGTATTAATGGGGTGGGGAGGGTGCAGAAGAGCCTATACCACTGATTAGGGAATTCTTCAATTACTCAAGTCAAACACATCCACATTCTTGTAACTAAATTGTTCTAAGAAAGCCAACTAAAAGAAACTTGCCTTAGCCAAGGCTCCCTGCACTTTGCTTTCTGGAAAGCTGAAAACTGCTCAAAGTCATGTTAGCTCCCCCTTTTTGCTCCTGCATACAGATGCATTAAAATAAGTTCTGTTCAGTAGTACTGGTAGCTACTTCCAAGGGTGAAACAGAGGCCACTGCTTTATAAGAAGCTGTCTTACTTTATAGTAGATACTTCTGAAGTTCTTGTTACTATTCAGAAGGTGGTGGTTATTTAATAGCCCACTAATTGAATTAATCTCTAGTTTTGGTCTTTAAACTCCACTCTGTGAATAAAAATTATGAAGAGAAACAGTTCAAACATGTTCCAGTATAGCTGCCACATCAAGACAGAGTCAACTGCATGCATTAATCTTTAATTAACAGCATCAGAGGAACTATAATCTAGTAGCTGGAGTATTGGACTAGCTACAAAAAGCCTTCATTCTAAACCCAGATCAGCCACTGATATGCTATGCACCTCCCATGAGAGGGAGAGGAGAAATACCCCTCTAAGTTCTCCTTTTCCTTTATATCTTTTGTCTGCCTTACCATTTCTTTTGGTAGCATCTGTAGCAGGGGCACTCCCTGCATGAGCAAAATTCCACCGTGGCTCTGCAGCGTTGGGTGAGCAGCCCAGCTGCTAATTGCAATTAACAGCAACATCAACAGCATCTGACCTATCTCAAGATGGTTGTAAATTTTTGACATTTCTATAACAATCTATAACTTTCCTATAAACCAAGGAGAGGCAGCCTGTAGCAAGGAATAATAAAATCACACAAATTACTTCCAACAAGAACATTATGGCCCCTTTGTGAAACCTTCCTTACTCCCATAATTGCTATGCAAACCCCAGGCTGATGAGATATGAACTTGGCTTTTTTTCCAGTCATCCGAATTTGCATATTGACTAGCCTCTCCAAAATGGGTATTTCCCAGGAAATGACAGCTTGATGCAGCCAGAACAGACTTATGCTTCTCTTTCATTAAGCTCTGTCACCTCCCTTTCAAGCTGCCTTAGATGAGCACAGGTTTTTGTCTCATGCATTCCCCAAACCCCACCTGTGACAAATCTTGCTGTTTTCCGTCTGCAACCACAGCATCTCTGGAATCTAAGAAAGAAATTTCTTTTTCACATCCTTATCTCTAATTTTTCTCAGAGTCCCCTCATGCCAATAGTCCCTTCCTCACACAAGGTACTCTCACCAACATTAGTCTCTCATTCTTGCTCTAGGGATGTGTACCTTTATGGGATACATACCTCAGTTTCTCCAGACAGGTTTCTGATTCAGGCAGCATTTGCAAACCAAAAAGGAGGATATGTTCTATTTAGAGTGATTTTGTGTAACACATGCTATCCAACTACATCAGCTTTTATCTCCCTTAGTCAACATCAAAGTTTGTCCTCTATTTGTTCTACACCCACCAATCTATGAACACACATAAACACTTGGTCAAACTTAGTGTGCCTGGAAAAGCATGTGGTCTTTGTGGCCCATTTCCAGATCGTTCTGCTACTCCCCAGTAACTTCTCAACAACATTCCCCCTCCATCCACCAGCGGAGAGGTAGAACAGCAAAGCTCAATAGAAGGGTTGAGGTTAAAGCAGAGCAATTCCCTAGCTCTCAAGGAGTGGCTTATCACTGCCTGTCTGCATTCCAGGACAACAAAACCTCTACTTCTCACACAACCGGCTTGCCTCAGGCTTGTCTCTGCATTCAGATATTTGGCTCTACTTCCCCACGCTAGATAAAACACTCCCCAGAGGCAAAATTTTTTAGTAAGCACTTACTCGCCTTTGATCTTAGAAGCAGCTGGTGCACAGCTGCTCCCCATTACTTTTGCAGCTCTCAGGAACCTTTTGCATTTTCCTGTCCTCCCTCACAGGCAGGCACAAAGGGCAAGAACATCACCAGCAACCATCTTTCCTTCTTAGGCAAAAACTTTTATCTCCATCTCATGTGCCCTGCCCAATTCTTCACCGACCTGGCTCAGTCTCAGATCTTCTCTCCTAACAGAATCCCCAAACTAGTGAGCAATGCCTTTCTATTCCTTTTCTCAGCAAGGGAGTCCTCCGTGCTTGGGAGCGTCCTGGGGAGACACAGCACTCTGTCTGACTGTACAGATGGTAAAGAACAGCCTGCTGTACCTCATCCCAGGAAAAAAATATCCCCTTGGGTTCAGTTTTTTGCAGGAGGTAAGATAGGAGTAAATTCCACCCCAGTTTTTCTTCTCTGTGACTACAAAATCCAGCAAGCATAGGAAAGCCTCTCTCCTTAGAGGTGAGCGCATCACTGGACCTTGCTGGGAAGCATGGATTTGGTTAGCACAGTATCATCTCAGAGAGCCTGAGCAGACCAGCTGCAATGCCTATTAACAGCACCAGGTTTCCCAACTGTACTTTATACAGGTTTAAAGAAAACAGGAGAAAGCTAGAAACCAACCCAGCATCTCAAGTTACAGGATTCACAGACAGCATTTTAATCCCTTCCTTAGCTGGAAAAGTCATTTGAAGCCAGCACCAGCAGACAAGTATGGACTGTAGGAAGCAGCACAGCTGCTGCAACACTGAGTTTTGAGAAATGCTTGCAGTCCACTGCCTATGTACACAGGAGGTGAAGGCAACCACTGACCAGTCTGCTGAGGTTTCCCAAGACATACACAAAACAAATGAAAAATAAACCTTAATACTCATATGCTGAGGAGAATTGGGAGCTGAAATCCTTCTTCTCAGCTTGCCTTCCAGAATGGTCTCACTGAGGCAATGGCTGTGGACCCACCAGCACTTCTGCAACACCTACTCCACCAAGGAGCCCAACCTGCTCTTGCAACCAAGTACTCATTAGAAAAATCACTTCACTTGGTCCTGCTTCTGCCACTTCAGAGTCAAGTCCCACAGCTGCTTCTGGAACCACTGTGGGAAGCAAACCCACCCATACAAGATTCTTACTTCTGAATGGCCTCTTTCCCCCCAAGCACTATATATTACACTTGTTTTTATGCCTGCATACACATTGTTGAGGAAAAGGTTTTAGTACAATCCGGAAGAAAGATGATCACATTCACTGGGCCTACAGTTCTGAGGCTACAAACTTCAATTTTTCATAAAAATTTAGGATTTTTAACTTTGTATTGGAATTTTTGCTACAGGTGCAGCTTCCAGGAAAGCTCAAGCAAAAAGTCAACTTTCTGGTCAAGAGGAAAAAGGAAGATACTTCATGTTACTAGCTTCTTTTATTGAAATCCATAACTCCTCAACAGACACTTTCAAAAGCATACTTCAGTCAACAACTCAAGCCCTTCACACTGATGCAGTAGTGAAACACAACCATGTTAAGTATTCCCATGTCACATGCCAAGGCAAGGATTTTCCCAGACCCTTGTGCCATAATCTATTTGGTTTGTGATTGTGTGAGTCTGTGTCTGTACGTCATTTCTGCTCCTGGCAGCCTACTAGAACCATCTCACAGCAGCACGACTTTGAGAAACAGTGTAATTATTTAGGAAACTGTTTGCTGATTCATCAGAGTTGTGTTTGTAGGACATGTAGCAAAACTTGAGCAAAAGGGGGTTATGGTTAGTGGAGGGGTATAGTTGGTACACAAATACCACCAGGTCAATCATCCAGCATGACTCTCCTCACTGAAGAGAAACAATAAACAGATAAAAATAGAGCTCAGTTGCTTCCCATGGTCTTTCTGCTTTCCTGTGCCACTCACCCTGACATTTCCACTACAGCTCTTCCCCCGGTTCCAGTACTAATCTCTCACTCCATCAAGTGAACAACTTCAATTTTAGCACTGCATTGGTGCTAAGTAATGTGTACCCACTCCTTAAAACAAACCCCAAATCCCTCCTTCCCCAAACCACCATCCACCTTTCCATGGATTTCAACAGGAGCCTGGATTCTTTATAGTTGCCTATGCTCTCAGCATTACTAGTCATTGTTAATGAAACCTGTTTCACATCAAATGCATTGTGTGAGGGCATGTCTCTAGCTATCTTCCCAGAAATGTGTCTGCAGTAGGATCACAGTGGGACTCAGCTCCAACAAAAATCCATCCCTTCCACTGGCTACAAATAATGGAAACATGTACAGACTCTTAGTGCTTAATCTGTTACATAACTACTTGTATAAAAAATATTTTATTAGTTTTCTGTCAGTAACAAGGGATTATTAGAGAACTTCTCCTGTGGACATAGCTTTATGGAGGACAATCATCATGAGCTCCTACAGCCATCTGCAGCCAGTAGTCCAGATTTCTAAAAATGACAAAGTTGTACAAATTCTCTCCTCCTTTGTGGAAACCATGTTCACTTTCTCTCCAGGAAACAGGGCTGTCTGCAAAGCCATGCACAGTTAAGGTCAGCCAATACGCCAGTTTTGGTTCACCAAAATAGCAGCTGCAAGCAAGAAGACAAGATAATCAGTGATTATAATGGCATAGGCAGCACATTCAAGTCTACAGTATGAAGTAAAACAACCAAAGACACACTTTAGTGAAAATTTAATAGCAGTTAAAAAGTTTAATCCATAAATAAATAATCCATAAATAAACTTGAAAGAAGATACTCAGAACACATTAGGGAACAAAGTAAGACTGACTATCTATTATTCCTATAATATTTTTATATGTGGCAAACCTGCAAGTTGTAGTAATTAGAGAAAGTTCTGACTTTCCTACAGCATGCACTGTCTTTCAGAAAACTGAACTTTAATGAGAACAATTGTTATCAGGGAAGAAAAAAAGACATCGGAGGAAGTAACGTAGCCAGGCTATGCTTGACACAAATACTTTTACCACTAGAGAGGAAACTGATTATGAATAATCAAAGCCAGATATTATCTACCCCACATTTTGAAAATGTAGGAGTACCATACAGCCACAGTTTCTTAGCAATTCAGATAAAAACCAAAATCATGCACAGAATACAGGGCAGGCTGTTTCAAATTCAAGGCATCCAAATTTGTTTATTACTTTTTTTATACTGATGTCAAGCTTCCAGCTCATTTCCTAATTTAAAAAAAAAGTCTTCATTTATATGTTTTGCTATTTACTTCCAACTGAGAAGTATTTAAAAGTGATTTCAAACAAGAAGTGTTTGAGTACAAGTGTTTTAGTAATGTGCTCTTACCACAGCTGCTCCAATAACTGAATAATCTTCTCAGGAATTATAAAGCCTGTGATTGTGCACAAGAAAGCTTTTTCCACCACTGTGTTGGGCTCAGGGCAGCAATAGGTTGATAAGAAGTTGGAGGATTTGTTGTCTCTGGAAGAAAAAACAGTAAAGCAATTGAAACAAATATACTTTAAATATTCTATAGGATGTCTTAGTAATCACAACTTTTACCAAACAAGTAGGATCTATGTGTATCACCTAATTAATGCCAAAGTAACTAATGACCAATGATCAATACAAAAGATCTCATGGTGCTGTGGGTTAACCCTGTGAGCACCCAAACACCACACAGCTGCTCACTCACTCACTCCCACCTGGAACTGAAAGGGTAATGGGAGAAAATGCACAGGTTGAGATAAAGACAATTAAATAAGCAGAGGAAAAGTTCCACATGAAAGCAAAGCATGCAAAGGAATTAATTTCCCGCTTCCCATGGGCAGGCAGACATGTAGCCATCTCCAGGAAGGCATGGCTTCTAACTGACTTGGGAACTCTGAACATTCCCCACCCACCTTTGTCCCAAGTTTTACTGCTGAGCATGTCACCATATCCCATGGTGTGGGATATCCCCTCTCACCTGGGCTCTACTGTCCTGGCTGGGTTTTCTCCCAGCCTCCTGCCCACTGCCAGCCTCTGCACTGGCAGGGCCATATGAGAGACAGAAAAAAGCCTTGGGACTGTGAAAGCCCTGCCCATCAACAGCTAAAACATCCCCTGTTACCAACACTCTTGGTCACAAATCCAAAGCACAGTACCACACCAGTTACTATGAACAAAATCAACTCTATCCCAGCCCAAACCAGTACACATGTATGCCCCTAAAAACACAGATAGTCATTCAAGAATTAAACATTTAACTGCATAACAGACTTTCCACTTACAAAACAGTGTCTGTCTTAATTATTACTCAACTATTTTTTAACATAAATTGTGGCTTTCCTTACTTAAAACATTTTTGAAGATCAAACAAATTCAAGTACTTACAAGCTGACTTGATTCATGATGGCACCCAGCCATTCAAAGAGTTCCTCTGTACTGCAGGACTCCTCTGGCTTTCCTTGTAGATCATTACTTTGTAACACTGGACAATGCAAGTCCCTTAAGGTGCTGAATGTTATTTTTGGCTTCAGGGCCTGTATTTGGTTTTTTGAAAAGTATGACATCAATGTTGATCCCTCTGCACCTTAACAACACAGTACCACAAACAGCTGTTACAAAACTACTAAACAAAAGAAGCAGTGAATATGTGAAACATTTGTATATAAATATAAAAAAATGCAGCATGAAACTGCTTACATGCTTTTAATCTGTGGCAAAAGCCTTAGAATCCTCAGCTTCCTTTTCTTCTTGGAAATAAAATTTAGTGCAAGATTCAGCAACTTAATACAGCTCAGTTAATTTACTACCTAACTACAAAGTGTAGATTTGCCAATAGAAAATTCAAGCAGAATTAACAGGGTAAGTTATAAAATGAGCTTATTAAAAAGAGGAACTCAGAGTGTTCCTGAAAAGAACAGATAAAATGGAGCAGGAACATCATCCCAGAACAGCATTTTCCCTGAATAATGGAAAAGTGAGCATGTGATTACAGGTTTAAGAACAGATTTATCAATGATGTCAAGAGAAATTCTAGGATAGTCTGGAGTATAAAGACTGAAGAAAGGGGATAGGGTAAAGAAATTAAAATACATCACAGATGTCACTTTACTAGAACAATAAACTCATCCCCACCCCCCTCTCCCTGATAACTCTTCAAATGCAGTATGGCTGTAAGAGTTAAATGTACCTTGATGGATTTGTGGGAAAGTACTAGTAAGAGATCCAAAACAGCAGATAAAATTCTAAAATCCTAACCTAGACTAAAAAACAAATCTAAGTAGGTATATTTTAAATTTAGACATATTACCAATTTGCTTTTGAATCAGGAAAGTAACTGACATGGAATCAATTCTCCTAAAGTTCAAATTCCAGATAAGGTGCTATTTTCCAAAAGTAACAATGGGTGTCTAGGAGACCAAGAAATAATACCTTACTTATGAAAAGTCTGAAGTGCAGAGCAACATTTAAATACCACAGAAAAGGCACGTATAAAAAGCAGAAATTCAAGAACAGGGTAGAGTTCACTGTGGAATGCTATACCTAAAACTTGCTATCAGAAAATATGGACTGCCTAAAGTCTATCAGCCATATTTATGTCATCAAGCACAATCATTTGGGAGAGTAGAAAAAGGAGAGTTAAGATAATTTCTTTAGTCATTCTTCAAAAGAAGGCTGTTTCAAAGGGCACAGTGACAAAGACAGGCAGTCACTGAATTCCTCTTAACTTACTATTTTTATATAGATATATTTAAGTCTGAAGAGTGCCAGAAGAGGTGATCTTCCTTACTTTCTACTGGCATTTGTTAGCCTAACAGGTTCAAAGAATGTGTAATATTACCCTAGAATTCCTAGTAAAATACAGAAAATCATACATTTTCCATGTCTGCTGCATATGGGAGTCTCAGCTATAGCCCTCAATGTAGGAAATCTCAAAGACTACAGTCAAGATGCTAACAGAACAATTCCTCTAGCTACAGCACAGCTTTCTGTGTTAACAGCAACCAGGTACATCGTCAAAGCTTTTCACAGGCCACTGAATTTCTGCCAATAAACACATAAAATAGTGATAGAAATTACAGCAATAGAAGAAAGATTGTACTGCCTCTGTCATTAAAGATATGAGACGCTCCATATTTCCTTTTCCTGTTATTCCTGGTACCAAAACCATAATGTGGGAAAACTGGGTATGAAAACCAAAAATCCTGCAGAGCTGGCCACAGCAAGAAACACCAGTTATCAGCAGGAAGGCTGAAAGCAGAATGTTCACAGAGGACACAGATTCTCTTGACAAAACACAGCCCACTTTTTCCCTTCCAGCAGAATCTACACAGTGTCTCACTTATATTAATAAAAACTTATAAAAGTTTTATTTTTGTCAGTACTAAGGAACTAATAGTCTTTTGTGTGTTCCGAGCACAAGATTCTTGCACAGAAAAGCATTCAGATTTAACTCCATATTCAGGAAATTATTGACCTGACCTGTTTTTGGGATGTAAGAAAGTGAGGGGGGAAAAATGCTATCCTTCCTGAATGCTGTTAACGTGGGCAGCAGCAAACATAAGAAAAATAGTGGCCCTAGAGGCATTTTGCTCTCTGTCCAGGGTCAATAAATCCAAGCAAGCTGAGTGCGAAGATCTGCCACCTCAGTTGGATTTATGTCACCATTTATGGTAGCAACAGCCTTCACTGTGACTCTTTCCTGAAGATTACAAGGATGGGAATTGCAAGCCTTTAAACAATTTCTGTATGACAAACAAGGAAGCATCCTTGTCATATGATTAGTACTTAGAAAGGGAGAGGGGAAACATGAAAGACTAAAGTGAAACATGGGACACTCCTAAAGGAGCTTGTAAGCAGCTTCCATTTCTCAGATCAGTTAACTCCTTCTCAGACTTGGTCTTGAAGAGCCAGGAAAATTGAACAATATAAAAAGGAGATGGGAAAGCATTCTAATATCCCTTCTCCCTGGTGTAGAGACTCAAAGCAGAACAACACCAAAAGCTACACATCTGTGATGAAGAAAACCATGTTTTTCAGTATAGACACTTGCAGTTTTGATCAGTTCTATGTAAATGCTACATATCCCCACATACAGCCTGTTCTCAGGTAATACAAACTGGGGACTTTGAAAAATTACCCTCAGAGGAGGAAAAACACTTGAGTCTCGAAGAACAAATAGTGTAATTAGGAAACAGTAGATAAACAAATACTAGAAGATTATTTGAAACAGTACAATTTCTTATAGCAACCTCTTACTTGGCTCCAACCCCAAATAAGTGTTGAGAATAAAATGATCAAACAGCACAGTGTATCAGGGCACATGGCACCTGATGGAAATAGGGTCTCTGTACCTACTAGGTCCTGTAACTACTGAGTAAATCAGAGTTCCCTATTCTAAGTATGCAACCAGATACATAACTTATGTGCATTAATTAAAAAAACAAAACAAAAAACAGGCATTGATTATGTATGTCACAAATTTATAAAGAAGAGGCATCACCATCAAATGGGCAAAGTTTTGCCAGAAAGCCTGGGCAACAGAGAGAAAGGAAATAAAACAACTAATATATCTCCTGTGAGTCACTGTTGTGCTCCTGAATGGAGATGTTCTGTGCACAGGAAGGAACACCCTCCCCACCCCTAACAAATAAACAAAACAAACAAAAAATCCCACTCATATACATTTTAATCTAACTTTTCACTCCACTGAAAATGCATTTGGACAATCACTAGACTAGAAATGAACAGTCAACTAAAAATATTTGAACTTCATGTCCGTTGCATTTTAGTTTTATATTAATTTCTTATTACCTGTATTATACCAAGCCAGTAAGAAGTCAAATTCTAAAGGCTTCTTTTCTCTCAAGGCCCAAAGCACTCTGTTATGTTTCTTGCTCTCAGGGTGAAAGCCAGCATCAGTCAAGTCAATAGTGATAACTGTAGAAAATGCACAATAGCTATTGGTACTCAACTGAAATAAATTTTATTATTAAATAAGAAGAGCACAAAGATACCAAAGAATATTAAACTTCCTTTTTACATATACAGAATCTTTTCCATACAAAGTATTTGATTATGCAAATATGCATACCCATTACATAAATAAACATTCACCTCCTGCTGTCCTTATTTTGATATAATCTGGAACTGCTTCCTAGTGACTAGAGGGACAGATTCCTCTTGAAATGGCACTGACAGAAGTCCCTGAACAGTGCCTTAAAAAATCTTGATAATTAGGTGAGCTATTAGCAGTTCAAAAAAAAAAAACCAAACTAGAACTCCCAATAACAAAAGTCATGTATGCAGCAATGACACTTTTTCAATACGTTGGTTTTTTCCTAGGTGAATGGTTCCACAGATAAGTTATATTTATTTCTCAAATGGATATTTCATGATACATTTTGACAATCAGAATGGCAAAACAATGTCCCATTTTGCCAAAATACTTATTAGAGATAACAAGTTTCCCTTCCTAATGTTTTTATGTAACTATGCCTATCAACTGCTGCAAGTCCCAATACATTTGAGATGGAACAGTGTTTACGTTTGGGTTTTTTTATTTCCTAAAAAGACACATTAATAAAAATCACACTCAAGATGTATCCTCTGCAGCTGTCAAAAAATTATGTTTTCCAAGTATTTGGTACATGGAGATTACCATTTTAAATGTGTGAAACACAGCAAAATTTTCCCTTTCAAGCAAGCAGTCTAGGGTGAGGCTCTTCACTGATTTAAAATGTGCACACATTTTAAACACCTCCTTAATCAGTTTAAAATTTTCTGACTTAAATCAGAAAGTATAAACACTATGCAGAGTATGCAAAAATTCTTGAGTCCTACATCACTCCAGTACAAACAACACAATGAGAATCCCTGAAATTAAAAATTTTATAGAGTACTGAAAAGATGATGTATTTGTGTCCTTAAACCTGCTTTACTACTTGGAGAGAAAGTACTTTCTCTCTTCAGGAGGTCCTTGTATTTGCATCTGGAAAAATATAACCTAGACAATAACTAATTTTAGTGAAAGGGAAGTTCAACATCCTAACAAGGTGCTCCTTAAAGAAGCCCTGTTTATAAAAATCATACTTACTATATCTCATTACTTTTTTGCCTGAATACCGAGAAGGGCGACCTTGCAGTCCAAGTTCCTCATAAGTATCCTTATCCACTGACAGAATTAGTTTACCTATAAACAAAACAAATTTTAATAGAAATAATCTTCTACTTAGCTCCCTTTGAAGTCTTTTGAGAACCATATATCTTTTACAATATTAGCTTCGGATCAATGGTATTACTAATGTAATGCAGACTCCTTAGTTCCAGTTAAATGGATTAACAGATTTATCCTTAAAAAAAAAAAAAAAGGTTATAACTCAATTATTCTTTTTATTTCAAAGAGGTCTTGTGAACTAGAGTAAGAAATGCATAATATTATTCCTGAGATAATCATAGCTTTTTTACTGTACTACTCAGTTCATTGTCTCCATCTTTCCTCCACTCATCCCCTAGCACTTGCTGTGCCATTAGCTGAGCACTACATTGCACAAGGGCCTGATTTAGCAAACATTGATGCTCAACAGGTACTGCTCAACTAAATAAACAAAAGCAGTTCCTCCAAGTCCAGTGGGACTACTCATACTGAGCTCAAGCAAACTCTGATATGGGCTGGAACAACTCGGCTGTTGTGCTCACAAACCAGATCAGGCTGCTGCTGCTTGGTACAGAGCTTCACACAACACCTCTCTCTCTACCACAGTCCTTGGGTTCTACTGCACAAGTAGCAGCACAGCACAGAACACAAACTAATAAGGCTGCAGTGGAAGAGTTCAGACAGTGACATCACCAGGAACTGTAACACTGTCTCTGCAATAATTGTGCACAGCTTGTAACGTCTGTATCACACAAACTCCATCGCTATCAAGTATCCATTTGCCAGAACTGGGCTAACAGACACATAAAAGAATTCTTCTGAACAATCGGAATTGACTTGTGCCCTCGTGGGCACATGTCATATTGTAGCTTCTTAGGCTAGAGGGCAGATAGACCAGTTTGTATTTTTATTATATCTTATATACTGCTACACAGATATAAAACAATGTAATTGAAGTTCAAAATAGCTTCATTTTCTCACCTGAGATGAGGGATGTTTTATGATGCCTTCTCATAAAACTGTGATGCAATTGAAATAGACTTTTAATGTGTTACATGAATCCTCACAGAATCATCAAATGGTTTGGGTTGGAAGGGACATTAAGGATCATCCAGTTCCAACTACCCTACCATGGGCAGGGACACCTCCACTATCCCAGGTTGCTCAAAGCCCCATCCAACCTGGCCTTGAACACTTCCAAGGATGAAGCATTCACAATTTCTCTGGGCAGCCTGTACCAGACCCTCATAGTAGACACTTTTTTCCTAATATCCAATCTAAACCTACCCTCTTCCAGTTTGAATCCATGCACCCATGTCCTATTACTACATGACCTTTTAAAAATTCCTCTATGGTTCTCTTTCAGGCCCCCTTCAGGTACAGGCAGGCACTCTGTTTCTCCCCAGGGCCTTCTCTTCTGCAGGCTGAATAACCCCATCTCTCTCAGCCTGTCTTCATAGGAGAAGTGATCCAACCCTGTGAGCATCTCTGTGGCCTCCTCTGGACTTGCTCCAGCAGGTCCATGTCCTTCCTGTGCTGGGGACCCAAAGCTGGAAAAAGTACCCAAGGTGGGGTCTCATGAGAAAAAATACTTAATATTTTAAAAGTGTTCCTAAGCACGGCTGATTAACTTTCTTTTTTTGGTACAAATTCTGTCTTAAAGACCAGTAGGAAACAAGAAGTTGGAATGCAATGTTTTCACAAAAATAATCCCCTGTAGCAATTGTAATTATGGTTGAAGCACTGACAATCTGACTATACATAAGCAAAGCTGATTCTTTTTCATTTTTAATTTCCTTTAGATGAAATAAGCAATTCAAGAGCATGAATAAAAAAAGAGTTAAAATTAATATTTCTTCCAATTTACACAGATTTCTAACAAAGTTGGCAAGTACAGTAAGCATTATTTCCAGTTTACATCATTCTAAATTAAAAAAAATAAAAACAACCCAGGACACAATCAACAGGTATTACTGAACCAAAATAAATCCCCCATACCATTTGGTAGCAGAGCTGCAGTATTATCTTGATCAATTTTTGTCTTATAGGTAAGTGCGTAGCAGGAACCTTTAACAGTAAAGCAGAAAAACATGAGATTACACAGTCTGTAAAGACAGACACAACAAGATAAACAATTCACTTCAAGACAACCAAACATGCCAAACACCATCTGAGTCACTCTCAGTGTTTTCATCAACTAACTTTCTTCCACCTTCTCAAGCAAAATGACATTGCTATTATTTCTATAAACCCTGTTCTGGCAATATTTTAAAGACCTATACTAGGGATAACATAAACAATATGCCCCAATATGAAAACATTTTCCTTCCTTCCACCTCTGACTCTCCTCAGTCAGCAAAAGGAAAACCCAATTTTTTCCCAGACATATTTCTGTTACCAGTTCACACAAAGACAAGGTGGAAGATGCTCACATTACTAAATAATTTTGTTACATTATCTGCCACTAGTCAATTTTGTTTTTTAAAATACAAGTGTCAGATGCTGTGAACTCTGTGTACAAATGTTGTACTGCTTCCATAACTCTACTGGCATAAAAAACATTAATGAGATTAAACGAAATAAGAAAAGAGTCCCACATTTACCAAGTAATGCTTCTCTTATTCTCCTGTTTCAGCTACACATTCTCTGTTCTCCTCTCTTTTCCCTGTAATTTTTTTTTTGTCTCTCTGGCTATGAGCTGAAGGGTACAGCAGCTACCATAAGCCAAAGGAGTAGGCCCTGCTAAGATGAAAACAGCATGGTCTGACTATGCAACAGCAAGGAGGCTGGGCAGAGGCTGGATCTTTCTTTGCATCCTCTTTGCTCTTACTGGGTAAGGATGAGCTGTCACAGCTCTCTTAGTGAAAAATAAAAAATAAGGAAGCTTATTTTTCTCTTGCCTGCTGTGAAACACAGCTCAGCACAGCTCTGTATTGAAGTATGAAGGAATGAGAAAGGGAGAAGAAGATTTCTACAAGAATCTGCATAAAGGTGAGGTGTAAAGGAAACAGGTGTGAGGATACACGGAAGTCCTCTTGATAGCTGGCTTTCAGAATTGAGATGGAATAGGGAGAAATTTATAAGGAACAATCACAGGAGTTTTGGAACCAGTGGGTGTAAACAAATGTTGCCACACGCAACAAAGCAGAAAAAAGCATATAAACAAATTCATGCAGAATTTGCTTAGTACTTTTCCTTTCCTTCCTTTAAAACACTTTTCAGAATAAATAATAATAAGACTTAAAAATCTTACTGTGCTATAAGAAAAGTACATCATGACTGCATTTGTTCCGTTCTGATTTCCTCCTTACCTTTCTTCACGAAAGCATCAATGAATTCATGAGCGACCAATTCATGAACAGGTAAATTCCTCACCAGGTAGTACTCTCCAATATCTGCAATTGTGCTTTTCAGCACTTCAGGTAGCATGCCACATTCCGGGATCAAAAAAGACACCTATTAGGAATATATTTGTAATGTAAATCCTATCCTAAAACTCGTCCTAAAAAACCCCCAACCAAACAAACCAACATGAAATACAAAAGAAAACCTCTACTTTTCAAAGATGTATCAGTATATTATATCAAAAGGAGATGGAAAAAAAGCAATATCAGGCAACTGTCTTCAAAATGTGTCAATTTGGATAGTCTCTAGGTAGATCAAATACACTATTTAGTGGTTTGGGTTTTTGTATTTTGGGGTTTTTTTTCCTTTATTTTTGCCATACAATAGCATTTGATGTATTATGTAAAGAATGATCTTGCACAGCATGAGTTAACAGAAGATCTAGTTTCACATCATTATACATTTAGCTTGATGTCGCCCTGGGACACCTCCTTCAGCCCTTGCTGGAGTACTTGTTGAAGCAGTTGTAACTAAAAACGTAGGCTAAGCATTTCTGTAATCTTAGTGGAAAAGCAAAGGCCAAAGTAGAATCTTTAATTTACCTTTTGCTTAAAACCTTGCCTGTACATTTTCCATAGATCAAGAGAACCCCGAAGTCCATCAGACCAGGGAAAACAAGGTAATACATGGCAAGTAATACATGGGCAAGTATGAAGCTTCCCAGGCAGCATAAAGGTCTGTCCCATTGTTCCTCCCTCCATTCCTCAAAAAACTTCATTCCCAAAGCTGTTGGAGAACAGGTATCTCCCTTGGCACATGTGCTCAAGAGAATTAAGGACTGACAAATGAGCTGCCTTCAGCACCAGTAGAAAGTTTTCTGATTAGCTGCTAAAAATGTCTCAGAAGTCAGAAACAGTTAACAATTAGCCCAGAGAGTTACAGGGAATGAGAAGGGGTTATGAAACCAGGTCCTGCCTAATTGTTGCAAAATGTGGAATACCTAAAAATTTTCCTGAGGAGGCATGTTCTTTGATGTTTGGTATTTGTACACTCTCGAGCCTAATTAACAAGAAGGGAGATTTAATCCATGAAACAAGAGCACAGCTAACAAGCCCTAAGTGAAGTCCAGGAGTCTTGGTTAAAGTTTAGGGCTGGACACGCTCCAGCGATCTCAGACCTAAGGCGAGGTTAACAAAGCTTGGGGAGAAGGATGTACCACTGGTAGTGGGCAGAAAGAATGCAGAATTTATGGGCCACAAAGACATTTGGCAGAACTCCCAAGATTAGTAAGAAACTTAATAAACCCAGTAACTATGCTGAATCAGCTCTGACTGGATAAAAGGGAATTCCAGCAGGTGGAGATCACGGCCACCGACCCCAGAAACCCCCTGACTCCAAAATAAAGACTGAGCATGCGGATTAATTAGCATGGGAGACTGATTAACCAACNGCTCTCAGTCCCTGTGGGCTCTCAGCAGCCCCGGCATGAACCGGGCACCGACCCCCAGGGGCTGGGTGTGCAGCTGCTGAGTGCCCGGTGGGTTAAGTACGGCGGTGCTTCAGTGCCCGGAGGGAGCGCACAGGCTGGAGAGGGACATTTTCCAAGAGTCCGGAGTGACAGGACAAGGGGCAGTGNAGTGAAAAGTTATGACACGTGTTGTCTTTGATTCGTGGAAACCTCCGCCTTGCGCCCTGCGTGGCATAAACAATGTCTCCCTTCTAATCTGCGCGTGTGTTTAGAGAGCTCCTAAAATCGGCACCATCAGCCCTCTGCTCCTCCTGCTCGCCTGGCCTTTCACTCCCGGAGCACGGAGGAGCCCCCCAGAACACCGCGCCCGGCGCGAGTGGGGCACCGGCAACGCGGCCCTGGAGCGGCTGACGGGCAGAACCGCCGGGGGACGGGCGGCGTGGGAGCCTCAGGCAGCCCCTTCCCCTTCCCCTCCCCCTTCCCCTCCCGCCTCCCTGAGGGGATCCCGCCTAGCCCGCGGGCCCGCGCTCGCGCCACTCACGCGGCAGCTGTAGGCGTGGTCCCGCACGTGCGCCGCGTGCCGCGAGCGCGGGTGGCGCGCGTGGCCTCGCTCGCACACCAGNGAATGGAGCTCTGAGCAACCTGGGATGGTGGAAGGTGTCCCTGCCCATGGCAGAGGGGACGGAACTGGGTGATCTTTACTGTCCCTTCCAACGCAAACCATTATCTGATTCCCGAGTGTCCCTGCAGGCCGAGACAAGCCCCTCAGAACCCGGGGGGTTGCGTTGCCGGGCCTCGGGGCTCCTCTCCGGCCAGGCTGCTCAGTACAGCGGCACTGCCCAAGAGCCATGGAGTGGGACCCTGCCTCGGGTGTGTTGTGTTGTCTCACCGCTCCTTCTGTACGTTGTGTATTTCACACAAAGCATGCACAAAAATCCCGGCTTTTCCGCCGTCCTGCAGTGTTTCTCTTGCCGGTGCCCTGCAGCCCGTGAGACCGAGTTGAAGCCCCTCGGGAGGTCACTGCCTCCTCAACGCTGTGGAGAGGGGCTGAATTCTGCCCTGCCCGTATAAATCTGATTGATTGGAGTATTATGAATCAAAAAGGGCTGTGTAATCACAGTAGCCGTCTAATTTAAAGCATGCAGACGTTAATGGGGAAGGAGCTACGTGATTAATGTGAGTTATTATCACACCCGCGAGCAGAAGCCTCGGTGGGCAGGCGAGCCTCGCACTGCGGCGATCAGGGAGCCTGTGCTACTAAAGGGGTGAAAAGTTCACGCCTCTGATCAATAAACCTAGAGAGTCAGGCAGGAAATTTCAGCCATACTCAAAGCGATGTGTGGAGGGGTTTTTATTGTTTGTTTGATTTGATTTTTTTTGTTGTTGTTTTTGAGGGGTGTGTTGGGGCTTTTTTATGAGCTTCTCTATGCTAATACAATTCATGCTTTCTGCTGGGGATATGAATAGATGGGAAGAGAAATGAGGAAAAAATTGTTGGGGAAGGGTCAAGAGAGTCAAGATTCATGGTTGCATATTCAGTGTTAAGTCAGTATTTTATGGATTCTGGCAGGAGTGTAGTTCACTGCAGCACAGTGGAGCACTGAAGGATTCACATCACTGTTCAGTCAGTTTGGTTCGTATGTCAGGCAATTAATTTTAACCCACCCTCAGTCATAGATATTGGCTGGCCTACTGTAGAGTGTGTGTGTTTTAGAGAACTCCCTGAAGATACTGAACTACATAAAAAAAAACCCACTTAGAAGTCTAGTAGTCTGTGCTGTAACATACAGAATTTCCCTATCTTTAAATGAGACATAAATCACATAATCACATATATATGTGTATGTGTGTGTGTCTGTACTAATTGTTGGTTAATGCTGACATTTTTGTAGTGGTTGTTACAGTTTTATGAGTAATTTAGTATAGCATTTCTGTATATTGTAAAAAAAAAAAGAAAAAAAAAAAAAAAAGAAAAAAACCCCAACCTTTTAATCTTTAAATAATCCAAGGTGTAAAGCTGTCACAGTTTTCCCAAGGATTTCAAACTCGTGACAGGGTAATGCAGTTTTACCGCAATTCAGTTTCTGCATGCTTGAGGACAGTTACAGGATACAGTAAAGAAGAAAGGATTGCCCTGCGGCAACCCTGTGGTAATAGGTTGGAATACAGAAGGATCTCTCAAATACTTCCTGGGACGGGTGAAATTTGATTCTGATTTTGTATAAAATGACTGAGTTTGGAAAGAAAAATCTGGTCTTCACATTATGTACAGTATCTCTTTTTGTCAAGCCTAGCTGCTCCTTGCATGTCCTTTTTTCTCTATGAAAGAACAATCTTAACTGCTGGATTTTCTGATTTAAAACCCAACATGATTAAAATACTTGGAGTTTCATTAAATCACATCTAAACAAGTATTTGTCACAATCTTTTGATATTGGTTTGTGTCTTTAAGATGAATCAAAGTATTTTTCTTTTCAGTCACTGTTTTTTTCTTTCTTAAATAGTGTTGACTGCAGAAGAGAAGGAAGTTGTCCAAATATTTTACCTTGGCTATTATAATTAGTACTGGCAAAACAGAAACAAACAGGTACCTCTGGCACTGTGATCATCTAAATATAATAAAACACATATGACTGAAAAACAGCAATTTACTTGATCAGTGTCAACTGTTTGTTTTTTTTTTTCGTGGAGGGAAGTGGAAAGATGGTGAAGATGTGGACAGTTAGATTTATACCCTGTTTTTTGCACAGTTGAGTCCATATATTCAGAGTGGTGATGGACTGTAAAAAAGGTCCCACTCAGACTTTTTCTTCAAGGGGCTTACAGACAAATCTCTGCCAAGCTACTCCCCAAAGCAGCTGTTCAAGCCGGGAAGATTAGTGAATGCTAACCATGGACCAAGTTGTTGCATTTGGTTTAAAATGCCATTAAAAACTCCCTAACAGCCAGACATCGGATCTGTTTTTCTTAGAGTTAAACCCCCCTGTAATCTGGGAAACCTCCTACTCACTCAGGTTTGTGGTATTAGAGTGGTAGAAGAAATGAGAGGGATAATTCCTCCAACAAGGTTCTGGGGAGCAGGAGTGTGTTTCAGCAGTATCCAAGCAGGGTCATCTCCTCCACTTGCCTCCTGAGGATCAGATTTTGTCAGGGCCCTGCACCGTACTGGGGAATTTCTGTGAACTTTCTCCTCCTAAACAAATCAATTGTCCTTCAATTGTGGCTAATACGAGGCACATGTACTCTGCTTTCTATTCACACTTCCTTGCAGTAGGTGACAAACAGTGGCCACATTCCCCTGGCTGCCCCTTCATCTTTTGGGAAACATCCTAGGGAACACTTCCCCACCCACCTCGACCTTCCATGGGCAATAAATATGTGTCCTTCTCCTTGTCCCACCACAAATGGGGAAAACACTGCATTTTCCATTGCTGAGGTCTCCTCTCCTGGCGTGAGAGATAGCAGGCACCATTTCCCCTCAAACTGAATAACCAATTAACATGATCCTGTTAAACTCATTGTAGCAGTTTTGTTCTCAATCTGTACATTTTTCCACTTATACGAGTTGCTGTGTTAAAGGATATTAATTGTCCCTGCAGAAATTCTCTTGATAATATTCGTAGACCATTTTATTTCTAGTAACCTTAGTGCAGCTCCCAGGTTTGCAGCAGATCACAGTGTCACTTTAATACACCATCATGAAGATACGGAATGCAAAGCAAAGAGAAAATAAAATTAAGCATTCCTTCCTGTCCACACCTTAAAAAAAAAAGGAAAAAGAAAAAGGATGGCACAGAAATTTAAAAGTAGAGTGCATTTTTTCTTAAGATCAGTGCAGGTACTTCGTTTGTGGAAGCTCAAGCTTCCAGACTGCTTCAAGGAGAGGATTCCTTTCCCATTAATAAATCAGGAATATTTCTTGTACCTGTTATTGTTCATTCTTTTGTGTATTACTGCATATTGTTAATAAGTACTGGGATTGCAAGGCCACTGGCATTTTCCCCCCACTAAACTGCTTCTCTGACACCCCCAAATCATAAAAGGTCCTTTGATGCACTTCACACCAATCCTGTGTGGGGCTGGCTGTGGCTGTTTCCACCAAGGATAGGTACCAAAGTTTGACCCTGCAAGTTTAGCACAGTAAAATTTCAATCATCCTTTTGCAATGCAGCATCAGAGCCATGTGGTTGCTGCTTTCAAGCACAGAGAAGCTGGAGATGGTGCCAGCAGAGGAAGAAAGCCACAGGGAGAGGAGCCTGTTCTCTTAGCCAGCTGGAAGCCTGTTTCTCCATGGCTGGATGGCAGGCTTGCCTCAGCCACCCTTGCCTGCACACAGATTCTCAAGAAGCAGTTGCTGGAGTGCCTGGATTCATAATTTCTCTCTCTAATATTATCTATGAAATCAAACAACAGAAACTGTGTAGTAATTTAAAATTACCTAAGATTTAAAAAAAGACCCAAACCCACAAACAAACCAAAACCACATTCCCTGTTAAGAGTAGTATTTTCAGCAGGATCTACATGTTTAGGGACCAGTGTGGCATTATCAAAAGTTTAAAATTAGATTTGTACATTTCATTCATTTGAGTGAGATTCAGCATTTCAGTCTAGAATGACACTAAAGATATTCTTCCTGCCCTCACCTTCCAACTATGCTAATGTTAAACTGGCTCATAGGAACAATGGAAGCAAGTTTTGTTCAGGAAGTGTTTAAAAGACTATGTGAAGGTTAACCATCAAATTAATGTAAATACACACATACATATGACTAAAAATATGTGAGAGTATATTAGAACACAGAAGAACAGTTCAGAGTATGAACATAGAGGTGTGTATGCATATATGAGTTGAAGCCATAACTGCAGACATGAAGTTATCTTATTCCTCTGGTCCCCATGATTTTGAAGATTGGAGGCCTCCCAAGCACCTTTCCTGGGAGGTGTGCACAGTTAGGATGTTATGCAAGTAGCCTGTTCTAGTCCGCTTTCCTTTTTCTGTTTTTCTTCTCTAGAATGTTCATACTCATAGTCTCTGTTTTTTTTATCTTTTAGGTCTTTAGTTTTTTGTTGTTTGTTGTTTTGGTTTTTTTTGTCCAGAATGACTCTGAGGTCTTTGTATTTCTTTTCTTTTTAAGTCCATATTTTGAATGAAATATTAAAAACACTACTTTGAAACAGCAATAATCTGTGAATTTTGGTTTAAACCTAACTTTTGGTGAATTTAAAACAATTTTATTTTCTATAAATGCATTTTTATCCAAACAACTGGGGAAAATATGAAATTTCCTCCATTATTTTTTCATGACTAAGTGTTTGAAAAAAGATTTTAAATAAAAGCTCTGCCACTGTAAGTTGGCTCTTTGCCTGTACAACCCATTCACATAAAATCTGCTGCTGATTGCAATGATGGGAAGGAAAATTAATTTAATCTTTAGAGTTTGTGTCTTTGTATTCTGCCTGCTAGCAGGTTGCACTCAGATTAACTTCGTCCTGAAGTTGCTGCTTTGTTTGGGAACATGTTAAGGAACAGGCAAACCTTTGTACATGCCTGGAATTTTGCTTTAGGCAAAAATTCCAGACAAGAAACTGCACCATCCATTAAATCAAGCAATCAGCAAAATTTGGATCAGTGTGAAGACATGGCATCCCAAATAAACTTTTAGACTTCACTGGTTCCCTGGAGAATTAGAGCTGTCTGCAGAACACACTGTAAGGTGACCACCTCACTGCTTTTATCTACTGCACTTAAGTGTGAAAAATAAATAAGGTGATTTGCATCTTGTTGCAGCTGAGTGACAAAACTTGATGGGTCTTCCTGTTCTGTAACATGAATCAAGAGATGATGACTACATGGATTCATTTGTGAACCATAGTGATAACACACCCCCTTGAACATATGGCAGGAAAGAGACACAGAATTTTGCACCGAGCCATTAATCTTCACATTTGAAAGTAAGACAGCCTTCACAGTTAAATAAAAACACTCTGCCTTTGGCCAATATAAACTTTTTGCTCTTGGAGTGCAAGGGAAGTGATTTCTGTTGGGGAATGAATGCATCCTTCTTGTGGGAGAAATAAAAAATTACTTTTTTCTTCATTTGCAAGGAAAACAGCATATAAAATTAAGTGAAATTAAATGCAATCTTCAAGGACAACAGGTAAAAAATAAAAACTGCAAAGGAGAGAAAGTTACTCTTGAAATAGGTCTTTGAGGTAATTTAGCTTTCTTTAATCACTGAATCTATTCAATATTCACAGTGAAAATTAATCCATTGCTCTTAAAAGTCTTGCTCAGTTCATTAGTTCATTAATCCCCCTTGGTTGTTAAATTGCTCCTCCTCATGTCTCCAGCCTGATTAATAAGATAACTAAGGGCTCAAAATTTTGGTTCCCTAAGACTGGTCTGGCTAATCTTGATCTTGTTGAATTATACTTAGATTTGCAAGTTAAATGCTCAGATGGAAAGGGTCTGGGTAGCACTGCTTATGTGGTTAGGAAACAGTGGTATGTAGGGGAGAGGGATATCAACTACATCAGCTACATCAACTACATCAACTACCAGAAATCAAAGTCCAGTGGGCAGTGATCTACTTACTGTGATCTACTTACTGCTGTTGGGAAGAGGGTAACACAGAGCAGTGAAAACTTTCTGTTCACTTTAACTGTGCTCAGGCACTTCTGTTTCTTGGATGGGAGATGGAGTAGGGTGTGAATGGCACCACTTCTTCTTCAAGAACATCTTTATTTTGAAAACAAAGTGTCTTCTTTCAACTGAATTGTTTCTGAACTCCTTGCAGTGTGACTTCTTGAAGTATTTTCAAACTGAAGTGAGTCCTTCTGCTTCACGGAGTAAAAAAGATAAACAACTCAGTTTTGGCACCATTAGGTTGCATTCACAGTCTATCATATTACAGAGACGTTAGAAAAGATGTACTGAATCACGGAAGTAGCAGCCTTTAAATGTCTCCTCAGTTTGGGAGTGAAAAGAAATAGGAGACATGTGGGATTTGTCTTTTTGTTTTAGTTGGATATGAAAACGGAGACAGAAGTAAAGTTACAGCAAATTAGTAGTCCAGATACCAGCAGAGGAAACATATTTTGCTAAACTTATTCTTAAACATTTACTGTATGAAAATGTATTGAACTATGTATTATCTGCAGATGGCTTGTTAAAGGAACTGCCCTGAATTGTGCCAAGCCAGTGGGAACAAAAAGTCTATAAGAACTTTATTAAGGTTGCACTTGCAATTCATGGTGATATGAATCGTGATAACATCCTTTGGTAAGGTTTTAATGCCATGATCACATAGTTCTTACACGGCTGAAGGACTTGGATGTCATTTTCTTCAAATTGCAAAGAATGCAGGAAGGGAAACGATGCTCCTGCTATGGAGGCGACTGTTTTTCTAGCCTAAAGGGACTAAATTTTACTTCTGCTCCTGGCATTAAGCACCCGGCAGTGCTATGCAAATTGCTCAAACTAACTTGGCTACCTAATACACTCTGATAACTTTCTACCCTAATAACCCAAGCAGTCAGATTTCAGAGGTACTGAGTTCCAGCTGAAATAAAAAGGAGTGGTGTGCTGAGTCCATGAAAAATCTTCAATTCTCATAAGCAATTTCAAAAGTCAAGTTGTACACTTCTAAAATGAGCACTTAGAATAAAAGAACACTTTTTACCTTGACCTCTCTGCAGCTCAGCTCTCTAATGCTAAAAATCAGGAATACTTAATCTCACAGTAGTCTACTGTTTCTGAAGCACTCGAAGATACTGTGGTGCTGAGCACAATGGGGGATCCCGTGAGGAAATCCAATCACATCTCTAGGGCAAGACTGGAAAACTGTTCAATAAGTCAGGCCTGCAGCTACAGTTTGAGAAATGTAGAGGAAAGCAGTGACAACACCATTGAGTAGCTGTCTATCTTGTGTGCTTAACGAGACAGTCCTGAAAGAAAAATGGCCTAAAAATGCATTATTAAAGGCTGCAACCTAAATGATGGGCCCCAAAAAATTAAAAAAGGGCTGCATTAAGGTTATAAAGGCAATGTTACTCCAGGCAGTTTTTAGTGTATTGATGCTTGAATCTGTACTCCCATCATTCTTTCACCATGGATTTTTTTGTGTGTCATTAATATTAGGCACTGTTCTACTATTTAGGAAAAAAGTAATGATACATTGATTTGATGAAATGCAGCATATTGCCCATTGAAATGTGGGAACTAAGAAAGAGTAGACAAAGTGCATTTTATTTACCTGGGTTTGCAGGACAAGGTTTGTGGAGGTGGTTCGCGTGCCCAAAGAGNTGATGTGTATCTGTGTTGTAACTGCCGTTGTTTAACACAAACTTGGACTAGGTTCATGTCTTGAGAGAAATTGCCATGGGTTCTTGAAGGAGCAGTACAGACATGAATTTGTGTGTGAAAGTAAGCATAGAACTTCAGTGACTCCACCTGACACTATCTACCCAATTAGGCTTACACTTTACAATGCTTATAATGTTTTATAACATCAGCTTGGGGAAATGTGTCTCTGAATCCCGCAAAGCAGTGACTTTGCTAAAATCATGTACACTGATACTTAGAATTCAATACTTGCTAAAATTATTTGTAAGCTTAGGTCAAATTATTTTACCTGACCACCAGCATCGCTGCAGTTTGTTCAGTAATTCTTTGCAAATAGTAATAATAATAATAATAATAAACAACTTTTATACTTTTATATGACAGGTACAGCAGCAACCCTGACTTCATGTTCACACACCTCCTCCTCCTCCTCCTCCTCCATCCTTTGACTATCTTCTCTTCTCCCCACCCCGGGCTGCAGGTCACCTCTTGAAGTGTGCTAATGCACCCTTTCATGTTTGTTGGATTACTACCCTGACAGGATCATGCCTTGTATTGAAAAGTTTAAACTCTGATTTGCTTCAAATAGGAAGTCCTGATTTTAGAATGTTTTCTGATTTTAAAGTGTTAGATCATGCTGGTTCCATTTGCAGGACAGGTGATCTTTTACATGTTATTTCAATTTCTCATTTTGTTGCCGGAGAGGAATGTATTTGCAATCAGATGAAACTGAAAAGCAATGACAATCAACCACACCACCAGATGGAGTTTCTTTTCTGCCTTTCCTGCTGAAGGTGCTGAAGCTGTGGAACTGAACTCACTGGGACTGTGCGACTTTAACTGTTTTTATAGTCAATGATATAGAAAACTCACTTTTTATTTTTGTTTCTGGTGATGCAGGACTAAGCATCCCCTACATTCATGGATGGCTATTTCAGCAATTTTTATTTGTAAACTGTTAATGACAGCTATTGTGCCAGTCCTTTGCTTTTACAAGGTTAGGCTCTATCATGCAGTCCTGTTTCTTGTTTATGAACTTGAGAGTTTTCAAGTACAGGCTCACTTCTTAGAATGGCACACTAATATTAAAGCAGCACATGTTTCTGCTCTTTTTTCTTTTCTACTGTAAAAACTATTAACATTCTTTAGAAAAGCAAATCTCTCTGCATTCAGCCCACTACATAATCTATTTTATTCACTGAAATTCAACTCTGAAGTCTCCTTGTGTGCTTTTAGCATTACTGTATTGTGTTGCAGGTGCCTAGTCTCTGGTTTATATATATATCAAACGAAGTTGTGATGTTCATATGTCATGAGAATCGATATAAAGGATTTTATAGGATACACTCTATCAGATACCTGTTTTGCTATCTGGTATCATAGCCGAGCTATTGAGAACAGACTGTAACTGAGGCAGTCTGGGAAAACACAGAGAGACAGGACTGAATTTATTCCTTTTTTGACAGTGTGAAAAAACTCACATTAAAGCCAACAAATTTTCATGCAGCATTTATACAGCAAGATTGCTTGGAAGCCTATTCCTGTTTTAACCCAAGAAATGAGACTGACGTACAACTTACCCAGCTGTGACTGCTGAGCTGAAAAGGTTGGCCTGCATTTGCCAGGAGTCATTAGAACAGGCTAGATTGCACAACTCTGTTTTCCCAAAGGACGGGGAGGTATCTGAGCGGATGAGGTCAGGTTAGCATTCCATTGTGCCACGTCAAACACAACTCTAAAGACCAGCAAGGTTTTGCCAGCCGACGTCATGAAGGTCCTTCTGACCAGCTGGCAGATTCTGTTGTCCTGGGAGAGACCAAATGAGTCTGTGCCACTATTGATTTTGAGTGAGCTCCGCGCCTTGCTGCTTGTAACAAAGGCAAACACAAAAAGACAAAACAGAATTAATGTGGGTACAAGTTCATGTTGTTTTCCACTTTCATGTTGCATTTCCAATGAGTAAAAAAAATCTAATGCTGTAGAGGGGGAAAAAAGGAGTGGGGGGATCTAATGGCTCAGACATGTAATGCTCACGTGCTCACAACTCAAAAAGGTGATCTAGGGAAGCGTTGTTTTGTCATGTTTTATATCCTTTCCAGTAGTTCATTTTGGAGCGTATGTCAAGCATTTGGAATTTCTGAATGTCCTTAGACAAGAGGTAAACATCTTCTGTCTGAATAAGTTTCCTTACAGAATTTTAAGAAGACAATGGGTTTTATTTTCCAAAGGCAGGCTGCTAGGTGGCAGGGCAGGAGCAAAATCCAGCAACTTAAGAAAGTAGGCAAGAAAATAAGTTAATTATTTTAATACTTTAAATACTTTTTAAAATAGTTTTGGGGGTAGAATGCCCTTTATATCAACCTACTCTGGATAAGATTGGGCTTCTTCCTCACTGAAGTCCAAAGCAGTGTACTAGCATACTGAAGGGCAAGAATTTGATCAAATAATACTTTTCCTAGACTGAAAAAAAGCCCAAAACAACCAAACAAAACCCCACATAAACATAGAGGTTTTACATGTGAGAACCCGGATCCCAGTGTTCATCAGAAACTTTTGAAAGAGATGCGGTTCTGCAACTTTCTGGAGATCCACATTAAAACAAACAAAACCCATAAAACAAAACCCTTTTCAACTCCTATGCTGTGAATACACTTTGGAAGCTGAAACCATTTTTTCTCACTGGTAATCTGAACTTTTCCTTTTCAGAGACTGTTTATTTGAGCTAAATTGTTGAAATGCAACAACAGTCTATAAGGAAGGCAGGATGACAACTTGTACATGGGAGGGAGTTTTTATCACCATTTAATTTACTGATTAAAAGACTGACAAATGGCCTAAGATTTTCAGTGTACCACATGAACATAAAAAGTTTAGATAAATACCTTATAAATACCAAAGGTATTAAACCAATCTTGACACCTTTATGAACCACAAGATCAAAGAAAGATTTTCACTTCTGAAATCTTAGTGAATGGAAAGTTTTTGTGCAACATGGTTTTGTCACAGTTAATGCTAATTTCATTCTGAATTTAGAATCCTCTGTGCCATTACTATATATTTGCTTGTCATGAAGAATGGCTGTGATTTTATTCCAGATGTAGGGAAATTTTAGACCTACTGAAATCAATGACAAAACTCCACCTTCAAGGAGGTCAGCATTTCACCCAAAGGAAGGGACATTCCTTGCCTTACTGCCAAAGACTTGGTATTAATAATTGAAAAGGATATTCAACAGCATTATAGGAAATACAGCCATTGCTGTGGTTCAGGAAAATGGAATAAGTGTATTTTCATGTATTTAAAGTAATCTCATTAGGAGCATCAGATGAAAGTCTGCTGAGACACAAGAAAAACTATACAGCAGAGATCTCTAAAAGTGTTGTCTGAGAGACTCAAATCTCTAAAGAGTTTTGCTTGCTGGGCATCGTGCAGAAATTACATTAAATATTTGTATTTAAGATTTGGAAATTAAAGTAATCACTTCCATCTATTTGCTTCCATTTCAGTACTTTTCCCATTATGGACCTAATGCATGCCTTTTTGAAGTACAGCTGCTTGGTTTTCCTGCATAGAGAAGAAAATTAGGTCTAATAATCTAACTTCTGAATAATTTCTATTAATATTGTGCAGACCCACTGAGTTTTACATTCAGTATTTGAACATCCTCATAAACAGTAAACTGAAATCCTCTCATTATTAGAAACACAGAGAAGCTAGAATTTCATATGGGATAGAGAGCATCTTATTTTTTTAAATAATTGTGGAGGCTATTAATATCCTGGCTGGCATTTTTGTACAATAAACATGACTGTTAAAACTGGGATGAAGAGCTACATGATTTTCAAAGCAAAGCAAGAATATTGAGTGAACAAATGCTGCTAGCATTCGAAAAAGGTGGTATTAATTTTTTGTGTGAACTGTGATCATCCCTGCCTATTTCTAAATCCCTGTAAATTGTTTCATAGGGCTTAGGAGTTATGACTCATTCACATTTTCTGACAAGCTATTGTCATGGGGGATTTTCTTAGAAAACCCATAAATAGGAAATTGGAGAGATCTGGCATATTTGAACTAGGTATATCCAAAAGTTGAGTACTTTCCCTTAGACTAATTGGAAAATCTCCTAGCTTTGGGTTTCAAAGTTGAAGGTAATATTAAAAGTGCATTAAAAGAAATAATGAGCAGTATTTGGATGGGTTTCTGTTTTACATTGTGTGGTTGAGTTGAATCCACAGAATCCTCCAGTTACTTGACTCTGGGTGTCTGCAAACAAATATTTTCATGTTAAATTTTCTGTTCAAATGACAACGACTATCGATCCAAGCAGCTTGACTAATTTATCAAACTCCATATCAAATACAGCTCCAAGCCAAAATCCCTGATCTAATGACTCCTGAGAAATACATTCCCATACAATCATAGTGAGAATTGAAAAGCAATACCATGGATTGCTTATCAGTGATTTTCACATTCCTTTTTTTAATGTAATTTTCAGTTATCATTTTAGGGTGCAAATGCTTCTGCAAAATGTGTGTGCTGATTGCAGGATGGGGTCAAGGTGGGCTGTTGTGAAACAAGAAGCAGGGAAATGAAAGGAAGTGCTGTGTTGATCCCGTGTGTAGTTGATAACCCTAAACATAACTCATCCAAGCTCAAGGAATGCAAAAAGCCTCATGGCTGCTAATAATTCTATCTCTCTTTTGTCACTTTTTCTTTAATAGCAAATGTGGTAAATAGTACTTAGAAGCCTGAGACCCAGGCTGCACCATTCTTTTAGGAGAAGCAATTTTAAAACACGTAAGAGAACACTAAATGCCTCTTTAACTGATGTCCTCTGGCAGGGTTTGTTGTGCAGTTGAACATCTGTTCTAAAGGTTTATCTGATTTTAAATTACTCCTTTCAAAATGGTAGCAATTGATTCCCACTAAAATATGAGTTTGTGCCGTTAATTGCCTGATTTTAATTATTTTCCTGCAATATGGATTCATGTTGCCATAAGTGCTTTTGCTTATTTTCTATGAATTCTAGTTCTTTTTGTAGGCCTGTCTCCCAGAGTTATGGAACATATAAGAAATGTGTATTAATTGCTACCATATTACTAAACTTTTATCAATATTTACAGTTGTTTTCTCTTTCTGCTGTCCCTTATTTTGCTTAAACCTTTCACATTACTCTGAAATTTCAAATGGTTTTGCCTTATGAGCAAATGGCACAATTTTTTTCCTTTGCTGCTTAAAACATTTGTTAATGATTTGGCAAGCTGGGATAGCTTCCACACGAGGAAGTAAGGGCTGGTTTTTTCATTTCTGCTTTCCTCACCATATAATAGATAACATTTCAAGAAATTAAAGTAGCAGTGTTGTATTTTAGGTAAGTGTACTTGAACATATTTTAAGTACTAAGCACCCTTATCCTACACATCATCTATTAATTTTTCTTCTTTATAGCTTGGTAATTTGAGGTGCCACAAGCCTCAGACAGGTGAGGGAGGAGGTCTCACTTCCAGGCATTAATAAGAAAGTGTTGTTTTCATCACAGTGAATGTTACTTAACAGGAGAGTGTTTGGGAGAGACCCAAAACTTCCGTCCACTGCTCTGCTGGAGACACCAGCAGGGTGGGAGTGATGATGCAAACAGGTGACACCAGCACCTTCCCTGCCACATTCAGGAAGAGGACAATTGTGTTCCTCCTTCCTGTGCTGCACCACAGAGCTCAGCTGAATGACTCAGGACCACAGTCTGTGGTTCAGCACCATTAAGTTGAGGCTGGTTGGTTCCAAGAGCTGAAATGGTGGCAGAGCAGCTCCCTTGGAGCACACAAGGCAAAGGAACGCTCCCATGAAGGGTTTAGCCAACAGACTGCCAAATGTGGCAGCTCCCAGCAGAGCTGGTGATCAGCAGCTGATGGCAAACTGGAGTTCATCATGTTTTCCATTAGCACAGTGGGTGCCAGCCAGGATGTTTGCCCTCCATTCGTCTTCTTACAATGCCTTAAACCAAAAGGCAAACAAATGTGGAGTAGTCAGATTATCCAGGACTTCTAGGGAACTGCTCGCTGTGCAGCTCTTCTGTCAAGGTGTAGCAAGAGCATCCTTGCAGCAGCGTCTGCTGAGAAAACTGTTTGGTGATGTTTCTGCTGCTTTGTCATTCATTCCTCTGCGAGACCCAGACTGCACACTCAGTTGAACTGCAGTGCATTCACTCACACTGGGAGGCTGCTTTTTGGCAACCAGACCAATGCTAAAAATAAAACAATCTATGCAAAACAAACAAAAAACCTCCCTGCTAAATCCATAGTGGGAGTATGTTGCTTCAAAAAGCACTGGGTTGTCTGAATACACTTTTTGGTGTCTCTTCCATTAGAAAAAGAATGGAAGGAAGTTTAATAATGTAGTATTTTTGCAATCATCCGTGCAAATCACCCCAGACAATAGCTGTGGCACGCACAGAGTACAGAACCAAGTTTGGAAACTTCTCAGATTTAGACCTCATCCTACTTATAAAAACATGTTGTTATAAGGATGCTGCTTACTATGTGTCATGCCTACAAAATAAAACTGAGAGGGATTCTACTTCCCTTTATTTATTTAAGGGCCAATGCCTGTATTTTGTTTTCCCTTCATGATTTTCTGTTTTTAATTGGAAACTTTGGAGAGCCTGACTTTCTAAAAGGGTGTTTGTGCACACGTGTGTGCCTCCTGAGCCTTTGGACTTGATTTTACACAAGAAATAGTACAGTTAGTATCGGGTGTGGGTAAAAAATAGAGATTTGCTTACAAAACATATTGTACTTTAAAAAGTTAATGCCTTCAGAGTTAGTTTTACCTTTGGGGTTTTGTCCTCGAGTTCTGGTCTCAAACATTTTCTCTGCGGTTAGGATGGGTGGAAACTGATTTACACACAAAAGCTGGGGGTCTCACAAACTCCCAGCAGCAGACGAGCGCGGCTTACGGGCAGCACCCAGCCCTTCTTACACCCGGCCCGGCGGGGAGGGCGGCGGCTCAGCCCCGGTCCCGAGGGTCCGCTCAACTCCCACCGCCTCCTGTTCCCTGAGTGGATGGAACTCCTCGGTTATGCCAGCTTCGGGCTGGGGGATCCCGCTTAATCCTGACCCTCCGGGCTCGTTCTTCGGGGAATCTCCGACAGGTGGAAGCCTAAACAACCACGACGGTGATGAT
>VZTZ01104341.1:263802-355737 GCA_013400955.1 Drymodes brunneopygia
GGCCCCCGCCGCACCCCGCTACTGACGCCGGCCGGGCGAGGGGAGCCCCGGGGACCCGGCTGGGCAGGGGCCGGCGGCCGCACCTCGCGCCCGGAGTGAGGCCCGGCTCGGGAGGGAGACAGCCAGAGCGCCGAGGGCCCCGTCCCGGAGACTGCCCGAAGCCTGGTGATTTTTAAGCAGGCGCTTCGGTTTCTGCCAGCGAAACGTGGATATGCGTAGGCTCGCATTGCTGTGGCTTGTGGGATTGTTCTCCTTTTCGGTTTTTTGTCTTTTTTCCTTTTTTGAGAGAGCAAGGAGACTGAGTAGCGTGGGCTTTGCTTTTCCCCACTTGAAGTGAATTTTTGAGGTCTTGGTTTGGGCTTGACTCCACTTACCCGATTAGTCAAGAGCACTCGTGTGAAAACTTGGTGGTGTGCTCTCTACAGATTTGACTTAGGATCCCAGTTTTCCCGTTCTCAAATCCATTTGAAAGACACAGTACTGCAACAGCAATGGTGTGCTTTGTCCTTTTTTTGTTATTTTCTGTTAGTTCAATGAACTCCGTAACAATATGATTCACTGTTGTGAGCACCTGTCAAACCCATGACACGATTGCGTGCCCGTCCCACCTTTGCCATGGCTGCGGTGGCTCTGAACAGCAGGCGCTCTGTTTTGGGGCTGGATCTGGGGCTGGACTGGGTTGCTCTGGTTTTTGTCACTCAACACACTTTGATACCGCTCCCCAGGCTCGCCTGTAGATCCCGTCTGGCTAATAGCAGCCAACAGGGACTTCTGCAGAAAAGTTTTTGCTTAAAATAGACTGGTGACTTCTTTTCACACAACTGACAAGTCTAAAACCGGGACAAAGGAGGAGTTAAAATACTTGCTGATGCTGTGTTTATCAGGAGAACTTCGGTAACACCTTTGAGTCATGCACTGTGAAGTAAAAGATGGTGTCGGTCTCGTACACGGTTCTGCATTTTCAGATTTGGGGAGTAGTTGCTGATTTGGATGATCCTTCTCACCAAGGAGTGATGATGCGACACAGAGAGGGTGTCCTCAGTAACAAATGGAAACAAGGGCCTTAGTTCAGCTCTCCTTATGTTACATTTTGCACCACATTTCTCAAGTATTTATAATTTATTCAGCTTTTTTGCTACATATTTTTCTGCATTTGTATGTCACTGGGAAAGGACTTTGTTGTGCACACAGCTGGACTTTATGGCGCTGGACACTTGAATTGATTTTAAAGTCTTCACTCTTGCACTGCAAGCCTAGAGGTTGACTACTACTGGTGTCCCAACTCTTGAAATGAAGCAAAAACTACCAATGCAAATGGGTTTGTAAGAATAAAAAAATGTTTTAAAAAAAAAGCCATAAAGCTCACCATTACACATCTTTTTTTTTTTTCCTATTTAGCAAAACGTAACAGGAAACTCCACAGTTTTGCAAGCTGGCTGTGTCCCCACCCTGTGGTGTGCGTGTCCTGACCAGGGACGATCACGACCGTAAGCAGCATTTAGGACTGTAGCTGAAAATGAGTGTTGTCCTGCCAGAGCCATGAGGCAAATCGCCCTTTAAGTCCCTGACAGCCCCTTCTGACTGGCATCTTGAGCAGAGCAGAGGTGTGAGGAAGCTTTACTAGCGTGGGTGGAAAGTAGGTGGGTTTCGGTCAAGTTTTGTTCTGGCTCACCTGCATCTTTGTCTCTGCTTGTTTTCTTTCGATACAGTGTCTCAAAATATGGGTTATTTTTTGTTAATGAAGAATAGATAAGATGTTGCCAGAATGCAGAAATGCCCTGACATGGATGTATGGTCTTCAGGAAGACCATGGAATGTAATTTTCCTTTTTTGAAACAGAGCATACTGCGAGATTTCTCAGGTCTTCCTCTGAAGTAAAACATCTTAAAGGCTATTATGAGAACATTAGAAAAAATAGCTTCTTTATAAAATTCCTCGTACTTGAGAACATTTTCAAGCCTACAGCTAACCTGCCTTTTGAGATGGCTGGAACAGACCCAGAACTAAAAGCAGGGGGTCTCTTGGGGGAAAGATGTGAAGCAGAAGGAGCTTCAGACTGAAGGTCCTGCAGTTCTGCTCACATGTGCACTGCTGCTGAAACACAGCCTGTCCTCCCTCCTCCCAGAAAAGCCTGCATGTAAACCACAGTGTGAGAATACAGCCAGAGACAAGGAGGTGTTTAATTCCTCCAGAAACCATTCTGCTGTTAAACTGTATCAATTGCTTTGACAATGCACAGAGGGAAAGCTCTGTGCAGGGAAACTGAAGTTGGTACTGTTGTCCTCCAAGTTACATGTGAATTCTCGCCAAAAAGGTTTTAAGGGAGAATAATGAACTCTGCTACTTCCCTACACAAGCTTGTTTTAAATCTATCATGCATTACAGGATTACAGAGTGTTACATGGGATAACCTGGTATGAATTAGCCTTTCTTCAGATTGCTGCATCAATGAAATAGTGTGTTCTTAAACTGATGTGTAATCCTAACAGTGGCAAGACTGATTGCACATTTAAGCACAATGTAATATTTAGGATTTCTGGAGCCCATTCCCTGTTCTGTGCTTTATTTGTTGTTTCAGAGAAGGAAATATCAACAGAAAAAGGAGGGGAGGGACCTCTTCTTAACAGAATTTAAAGAAGCAGCCATATTCTGATGGCTGGGTCCAGGCAGAGGTGGTCCCATGAAGAATCCTGGCTAGCTGTGCCTATTGATAGAGCCCTGGAAACGTTCTCTGGTCCACTGTAAACATGGACATCCAGAACATGTAACATTTCTGTGTGCTTTTCAGATGTGTGACCTGAAATTTGAAATGCAAGGAAGTACTTGCTGAGGCCAGACAGCAAAATCTTCTGAGTGCTTCAGAAAATTGGTGCCAATTGAAAATCCTGCCAATTGTATTAATTAAAGCACAAAATTTTTGTGCTTTGATACTTGGTAAAGTGCTTTTATTTGTTAATAAGAATTACTTTTTGTGAAAGGAAGGGGAAAACCCCTAGATGGGAATAAGACACACTCACTTTTTGATAGACAGTACATTTCTGTGCTCTTAAGATTTTATAGAAGAATGGATTTCCAAAGCAGGGTTCAAAGACAGCTTACTCACAGTTGTCTGTATTTTCATAGCTGAGGTTACTGAGGGCTATGGAAATGCAAGGCTTCATCAAAGATTACACTGGGCAGCAGTTGTAAAAATCCAGCTGGACCATGTGTGTATTGAAGGCTTGCAAGCCCACATCAACAAAATCCAGGGCTCCTGCTCCTGGTCATAGGTTGAGACACATGGCATGATTGCAACATTATTCTCAAAGGAATATAATCAAAACGAAGTACTTTTAATTCCATTAAAATCTAAAGGCCAGTAGAGTAAAATGTTAAGTGAAACTGTCTTTCTGCTGTTGCATTACTGTTAATGTATTTCATGAAGATCCAAAGCATAACTTTTGGAGGATGTGCTCATAAACATGCTCCCTCCCCTAACTTAAATAAGAAATTTAAGATTTATGGCACTTTTGGAAGAACTCCAGCTCCAAAGATTTTTATTTTATGCAGATTTCTGTTCCCCCATCATGGATTAAGGGTTTAGGGGAGGAATAGCTGCCAAATAGTTTTATAGGTGTATATAAATGAAAAAAGTTTAATATAGTTGAAACTCTATAGGGGTAACTGTGAAGGACATCAAAGTTAAATCTTCCTTAAGCAATTTTTTGCCATCTACACTTACTTTTAAATTCAGATTTAAATGACTCAGAAAAGGACTGTGAAGCTAAATTTACTTTGGTGTCATGAAGATCTGTAAGCTTGCATGAAAACTACTTCTGTTTTATATAAAATTGGAGCTTTCAGTCAGTACTTGGAAAGTCTGGCTTCTGCTCCCATTGGCTTCCCTGGGATTTGGATCCAGCCCAAGGTACTGCAGGAAGGTAAGGGAAACGATCTAGGTTTAATTGTCCATTCTGTTCAGAGTCTTGTGTTATGGGGTTAGGATAACATGGCACTGTGATGAATGTTCATCTGTCAAGAGTTCAAAATCTGCTGTCTGTGCATGGCAGTAATTAAATCACCTTAATTGTTTTTTCATGATTCTTTCTGAGAGAGGGAAAATTACTTGCCTTGGATTAGCATATTGCCAAAGACTGTTATAAATATTTATGGGGTGTACTCTTGCAATAGAAAGCCTGTACATTCTTCACAGGTCTCCATAGTTCTTTTTCTTGAACACAGAAGAGTAGTTACTTGAATGCACTAATTACCACCATTTCCCCCTCTTGCAAAGCTTCAGTAGACACTGGTTTAACAGTAAAAAAGGTAAGTAGTTTAGAAAGAAGCATCTCATGCAAAACATATTTAATTACCTCCGTAAGCTGTGGAATCTTTTTGAAGGTGCATATGTTTGTGAAGCAGGTTTGAGAGTTCCAAATTTTTTCCTTTTATGGTTGTGGAAATTACAGAGTTTTGGAAGAATTACTGGCTTTTAGGTTTTTTTTTTCCCCCTCCTGCTTTCACATTAAAGACTCACGCACTATTCTTATATTATAAAATACTGGAAAAAGCAGGAATGTAAACGCTCAGTTAAACAGCTTAGTTCTTTTTTTTATAAAGGTCGTCAAGCAAAATATTCCCAAGAGTATGAAATAATTATGCCTGTGTTAAGAATGGTGGAACAAAGCGAACAGTATAGTCCTGACTTGAATAATGCCAGGATTTCACTGTAGATCATTATGGAAAACTCAGGAAAACAGTCAGTGCACAGTTCTTTCATGGCTCTGTTTACGCGTATGTATGGTCTGTGCTGGGTATTGGGAGAGGCGCATTTATGTTCCATTACAGGAAGTAAAGTTGAGGGGCTGGTGCTTCTCCATAAAATTATTCTACCTGCTGGTGTTAGAGGGTTTTAATGCCTGAAAACTTGGAAGGTTTTTTATATAGAAATACCTTTTGAGAAAAGTGAGTAGTAAGTTAAAATCCTTAGCCTATTTCAGCATCGTATGTAGAGTGTTCACATGCTTCTCTCTTGGGTTGCTCTCCTCCTGAAAATCTGTACCTCTGATATGCCTGGGTATTTTGAAACCATGCTTTCAATTGCAGAAAAATTTCCTGAGAGATTGTAACACACAACAGAAATGCCTGTCCTTTGAGCAGTTACTAATATTAATCAAATGGTTCCTTTTTTCCTTTCAGAGGGCTGTTTCCAGGTTTATCCTGTGCAAGTAATGACTACAGTATAGGCAGACATTCAAATCTTGGATCATACTGCTGAGGTCAATAGTTTGCTAAAATGTTGAGATTGGGGAAAAAACATTTTTTAATATAATACAAAAGCAAACTTCTTTTGCTAAGACATCGCAGCTTTAGTACAGATATTTGTTGAGCTCTGTTCTAAGGAAAAAATATATACTTTTTATAATAGGGGACATTGTACATAAGTCATGGGATCACTCCTTTGTGTTTTAACTATTCCTGTTGTTTACACTGCTTTAACAAAACCCAACAAAGCTTCTGACAGCGTGCCAAGAGAGATTTAATGAGTATTGCAACGTAAACGGAACTGGTGAAGCACAGAAGGTGCAGCCATAAGAGCACAGCAGCTCTGAGGCTGGATCACACTGCCAGATCTCCAGTCTGCTCTCTCCATTGGTGATGATGAGCACATCCCCAGCCAAGAGTAGTAACAGGGCAAGTGGAAACCAATACAACACTAAAGTCATCCCAGCCTACAACTGGGCTCGACTTCCTAAGCCAGGTGTGGTTAGCAAGTGTTTTCCTTCCATAGCTTGTAGGATTTCAATGATAATGCATTTGTCAAGTGATGTTTTTATACAGAACTGGGCATGTTTTGGCAAAATACCTTAAAATGGACATCAGAAAAGGGAAAAATATATTTGTAGGTATCTTTCAATCACGTACAACTGATATGCACACAATTAACACTAACTGAGCATGCGCTTACATGTATGTTACAGGCAAAGGAAACATACAGACCTGTCCAAAACAGGGAACAAGCATCTAAAATGCTGTGACTGTGTCGGGTTTGAGGAGTAAGTGGTATTACCTTTGCTAGCCTTGCACTCCTGTTAACAAGCTAGATAGTGTTACAAAGACTTTTGGACTGTAGCAGCAGAGGCATTCTTACCTTGCTTCTAATAAGTAATGTATAAATACTGTATGATAAGCTGACTGGTAATTTCAAATAAGAACAGATTTGTCCTTGACTGAGAAAGTCAGCTGTCTTAGCTTCTGCAGTATGGACTGGGGACAGAAGGAAATGACAGACTCCCATTACTTTTTCCACCCCCCTCCTTGGTGGTCCTCTCTGTAGAATGTAGAATATTCTTACTGCTTCTCTGCAGGTAGAAAGAAGTAAGGGAGAGAGAATCTGAGTGGTAACCTTAAGAAAGAAGGTTGGAGCAGATGGCATGAATTGGGACTGCAGTAGTGTTCCATCTACCACCAAAACTTATCAACCGAGTTTTCAGGCATTAATGGAGAAGTAATCTCCTTCATATATTGGAGGGAATTAATAAGACATTTCATGTTTCCATGACTGCTTGCCTGTATGACAGCACATACCACCTACAGCTGTATTCCTATTGGAAACAATGCCAAAGAACTTCACTGAAAAGGTATTTTAGAAGAATCGATTATGCATTGAAAGAGTTCCCTTATTTTTTTGTAAACATGGTGAAAACTAGATTTAAATAGTAAAAATGTTACCCATGGAGTTGGCTCTCTTTATAAATCAGAGCTATGCTATTTATAAGTATGTTTATTTTGCTTCCTAGCATACGTCCTCAGATCTTGAAATGGTATGCAGTGCTTGTTCCAGTAATTAAGCTGTTTTAGACAAAGATTTTACATGTACTGTTTTAGCAACCAAGTTTCTTCCAGTATAAAACTGGCAGCCCTTCCAAGCCTGTGTCATCCAAGAGTGTAAGATGTTATTACATTTCTGTGAGCTCACTGGGAGCTTAAAGAGCAGTCAAACCCTTCTTCCCCTGCACTCTCACCAATAACTTAAATGCCCTTAATTATCCAGTTGAGAATGTGGAGATTTCAAATACAGAATCGAATATATATTACCTATTAGAATAATTAAATTCCATTTTAATAAAATGCTCACTAAAAGCAATTTACATTGCAATACTTATACACCTAATAAGGGGAGAATTATTACTATATTTGCTTTTTACCTGAAATTGAGAAGGGGGCCACATTTGCAGCCTCAAGAACACATTGTTTTATTCTGTACATTGTATTGTCCATATGAAATGCTATTTTTTATATATATATATATATATATATAAATGCTGTAGCACATTGTCCATATGCTATGCCATTACTGTACATCTCAATCTAACTGTACAAAATGGTGAAATACATTTTAAATGCCAGTGAGGAATGGGAGTTTGTTCTAAATTAGACATTTTAATTAGACACCCTGCTTTAATAATGTAATTTAATAACATTTTCACAGAGCATGAACAACACAGAAGAACACAAACAAAGATGAATTTTGTGAAGTAGGAAAAATAAGGGGTGGTTTTTAAAGGCCACAGTGTCATGGAGCTAGTTTTGAGCTTCTGTCTCTCTACTTAAAGAAACCCCACAAAATTCACTAAAATAAACAGAAACTGTCTTTTTTTTCATGTACGCCAGCTTTGCACTGCTTAATTTTTCTGCAGATTTCTAATAGAAAACTAATTCAAGCACAGCAATGACTTGAGCAGAAACTGATCAAAAATTTTGCTTGCTTTTTTAATAATCTGTGGTTTTAAAACTGTGGAACATTCTACGGATTTAAGAATAACCAATAAAATGCTATACTGAGTGTTCCATGTTTGCTAGGCAAAGCTTGTTGCCACCTCATGACTTACAGCACTAGAGTTACTGTTCCAGTTAGGTTCTTTTTCTTTTGCCAAAATTCATGATGTTTGTGAAAAAGGGAAATCTTTCATAAAGTGATGTGGAGCTCTCTGCTAATAGCTGCACCTCAACAAATTAAAGGACTCAGTGGTGAAAAAACATTTGAAAGCTCCCAAGCCTCAGTAATTCCAGTCTTACATTCTGCTGTTCTGATCAGTTAATTGTTAGAAGTAGGACAAGACTGGTTATTAACTCCTGGAAACCAAGGAAAGAATTAGTGAAATTTTTATGTCACCATCTGAAATGTCAAGGGATGTTCTTCAAGGAAACCACACAATGCAGCCTATGATATTTATGAGTATCAAAGTCCAGGAGACAAAAATGTTGTCCATCTCTGGTTTTAGTACTTTAACTAAAATATGTATTTAGTCATTGAATTCAGATGCTGTGTATTTTCAAATGCAACAGGATCAATACAAACTTAGTAACTGGGTGAGGGGTTTTAAATCTTGAGGGGTTTTAAGTCTAACACATTTTTTGTGGTCAGTGAGAGACAAGGTCAGCAGCAGAATAATGCATCTGGTTACAGGTAGTTTAATGAAGTTTTATTGTTGAAACACATGGGACATACAAGCAAACAGATTTCAAGACTACCTTACATACTATTATAAATCGCAGCCATTTATCTTAAAACATGTAACCCATTAGAAAATAATACTTTGGTTGCCAAAAACTGAGTCTCTCAAGCATTTCTTCTGCTGAACAGACAAGCTGAGACATGTGCAGTGAGTTTATGCTTCTGTATGTGGCACTGTAGGATGCTGAAGATGGTCCAGTGTTGCTTCAGGATCAGAGTTTTTTTCTTGGCTATGTGTTTCCTGGACTCTCAATGACCAATTTTTCTGTGGAGTACATCTGGCCAATGGTAACCTGAAATCAAACCAAACCATCAGTAAACAAATTATAATTTATGCTGCATAGAAAATCCCAAGAACTGAACAACCTAGATATTAAGTTTTTTCATAATTACATTTTTCTTTCTATAAACTTTTCTTTTTGTAAACAATACACTTGTCTAGACCTTAAGAAAAATAACCAATACATAAAATACCTGCATGTATAAAATCCTGAAATAATGACACTGAGGAATAAAGGCTCAAAAATTAACATTAGAAGTTACTACAGAGAAAAAGCAAGCAGGTTCTATGTTTAGAGAAGTGAAAAGAGAAATATAATGAAAAGCCAAAATATGGATATACTCAGCAGATATTTCTTACGCTTTTTGAGTGGAGAGCCTAGATATAAATTGCATGGTGTGGTCTTATTTTCCAGTTCCTTTGGAATCCTAATTTAATTTGCCTTATGAATGGTGAAAGCAGTTCAACAGTTGTTAGTTCAGCAGTAGCATTTTACACACACTGGAACTACCTCTTGTTCATGAGAGGGTATTCAGACCCCCTATATTTGTGCTTTCCAGTGCAGTGAGGAAATGAAAAATGACAAAAATGCAACATTGATGCTTTGATTCCTCTTGTTCTTTAGCACATTCTAGTCTGCCCCATAACATTGGTAAATTGTGGCTGGATGTGCAGCTGGCAGTTGTCACACAGCTCTTGGCTCAGCAGCTGACATGGGGAAAGAAGAAGTTTCATGCAAGTAGGGTAATGAAAGCAGACGACAACATTTATTTTTAAAAGTATGGATTTTGGAGTCTGATTTTTAATATCTGTTATGCCCTTTCTTGCCCCTACTTTCACCTTCAGGCCTGCGTACACAGCATGTCTGTGTCCTTTTCACAAAAAAAAAGAGGTTCATATATTTAATTGTTGAATTAGGACAAAAGAGGCTGGATGCTTAATGACACTAAGCATGGTATTTTTAGCAGAATTTAATACTGTGCAAATTAAGCCTAATAGCAAGTCAGGCTCTCGAAGTAGTAAAAAATTAGGGAAGGAATGTTTTTGGCATTTTCCATTTACCATTTTTTTGTGGGGAAAAAATCCTGGCCACTCTTGAATAAAAACTTCTCATCTATGTTCACACTCACATAAAATGTGAATAATATTGCCTTTTAGGAAATGAACTATTTCATCTTGACAAACAGCCTTGTCTGAAACTTGTAACGCATTGATTTTAATCTTGAAATATTTATTACAAAGGAGCATTTACAAAGCTGTTTGTAAAGGAACAGAAGTTTTCCTTGCCAGCAAATATTCCCTTCTTTTGGCACTCCGAGCTAAGTCAGTAACAGCATATGAACAACTCTGATTATTTTCAAAGTTACTTATGAAATATGTTGCATACAGAGTATTTAAAACAAAGGCCATACACAACTGTGGCATGTGTTACCAAGAGAAATTTTAAGCTGTCAACAAGTGTTAGTTGTCAAAGAGAACTTGCTGCTCTGGGTTATGTGGCAGGCTATACACTTTAGTTGCTGCCTTACCACAAACCATGCTGTAGTACTTAATTTTTGTATACTGTGTTTTGGAGCCCAAAGAATCTTTAATCCTTTCCCACACAGTAGAGCAAATTTAATGGGAGGCTCAGAGGGATTACAAAAATGCTGAAACCTGAATTGCATTTTTTTTTCCTCCCCCAACTGGGGAGATAGATGAGACTGAGTACGTGACTTCTCAGTCAATCATATTCAGCCGGGGCAGATGGCTTTGTAGGAGAAAGGTACGAGCTGCTGTTTGCTGTCCCTGTGCCAACAGGTGATGTTATCTACTGCTGCACCTCTTGACTTGAATGCAATAAAAGCACAGATTTATGTGTGAGCTGCTTCCTTAGCAAACCACAGGCATGCAGGCATTTCAGCAAGTGCACAGCCACCAGTGCTGTGCCATCAGCCTTTGCAGGGCTGCTGCAGCTTGCCTGCTCTGCTGCCTCCCTTCCAGAGCCTCTGCCATGGCATTGTAAGCTGAACTTCAAAATGTAAGGATTTTTTTAAAGCCATTAGCCTTGAATTTCTGAAGTTATGACCAAGCCTTTCCCATGTGCTTTAGACAAAACAAACATCTTCCATTTATAGCTGCTGAAATATTCCCATCTATAAACATCCCCTGCCTCAGGAGAAGGATTGCACCAGTATTTACACACTGACACTCATTAACCCTCCAAACCGCAACAGCCTTCTTACACTGTCCTCACCATGCCGAGTCTAAAGAAAGCACTTCAGCAGCAAGCACTCACTGTGGATCGTTCTCCCAAATTAGAGACTTAAGGGGCTACCTATTGTGCTCTTTCTTCATCACGCATGTTTGTAGCTTGTACACCACATTTACTCTTCTTGTAGGTGGCTGGAAGCCAGTGCATAGGTCAGTGCCAGGGGATTTGCATTGACCACAGGAAACTTTTGGGGAAAAAGGCTCTATGATTTGCTCAGCATTTTGGTTACCCAAAATTTTATTTACCTCTTTAAGTAACACATTGCAATTAAATTCCCTAGGAAAGACTGTGCAATAAAGAACCACTCTGTCATCAGGAGAAGACAATACATAGAAATATAAAAGTTGTTTTTCAACTCTTTCTGAATTATTTGATGCTTAATTTCTCCCCACAAAACTATGTACTTTGGTTCTGACAGGTCCAGCCCTCAAAACCTGACAATTTGTCCTTGTTCAGAGATTTAGTACAAGTCTATATAGTCAGCTGTTTCTTGTGAACTTGAAAATGTTACTATTGCCTTCTGTCTGAATCCAGGAGAAGGCTTAGGGCTTCAGAATGGGATTTATCAGCAGACATGAGACAACAAATGGGAAAAAAGAAATCACTGAAGAGTAAGCATTGGTCCATCCTGTAACCCAACTATTCTCTGGTTATTAGCTATTTGTGTGCTCATATGGAAACAGTACTAGTCCTTTGTCATAGCTGGCAAGAAGCAATCACAGGAATAAGCCACTTCATGGAATTTTTCATTGCTATTGGGGGAAAAAACCATGTAGGAAAGGTTTTCCCTATGTAACAGAGCATCAGAGATGGGTACGAGGAAGTGCAGTAAGAATTAAATAATAGAATTTAGAAGAATTATAGAAGTAAAATCTGAATATCCTGCAGACACTGAAAGAACATGGTATTACCCTAAAAATTCAACAAATCCAGTCAAATTGACTACTCTGAATTCTGTCCTCTCCAAAGGTGTCTGGCTGCCAGTGCCTGACTCTCAGGGCACTGTGGCTGGTGGGCAGGTTATGTGTTGCTTCCATGCCAAACCATGTGACAGATGCAATTGCAGTGGGACAGTGCTGGCCTGGGAGGCAGCCTGAATCCTAGGGGCTGGCCTGAATCCTAGGGGCTAACCTGGATCCCAGGGGCTGCCTTCCCATCTTGACACAGCTGGTGCAGATCCTGCAGACCCATTGCCACTATTTGCAAAACAGCAGCAGATTATCATCTTCAGTTTCTGAAGGTGCGCGGCATGTCTTGTGTTTTTTAACCACACAAAGATTTTACTTTGCAGCTCAGAGCTGAGGTAGAAGTGAACTGCTCGTATTTTTGCAGGGCTGAAAATAAGCTGACTGGGTTCTAAATTTTTTTTAAAATTTGCCTCACTCAGAGTGCATAGTTCTGCTCCAAAAAGTATGATGGCATCTTTCCTTGACAGCTCTGTATAAATGTCTGTCTACTTCAATAATCACCACATTTTTCCTTCCTTAGGCTCTGCAGCAGAAAGGTGGCAAGACATCTCTTCCCTGTGTACTTTACAGATTTGTAATTGTGTGGCATATAACCCATGAGCTCTAATAAATCCTGCTGAGCCCAATGAAGATACTTCTCACTGTCACTGAATTACTCCTCTGTATCATCCTGCCAAACTCGCCAATCTCCAAACTACTAGCTACCTGCTTGTGTGAGGTCTCACTGATAAATTTCAGGGTGAATGCCCTAAAATTACTCAGGTAAGTAGCTAGGCAGCAGCCTTTCTGCCCTCAAAAGCAAACTACTTTTTCTTCATGCCACTGTTTATTTTTTGGTGGCAGACAAAGGCAGGAGTGGCCTAACAGGAAAGGGTGCAACACTCTCACCTTATGTAGAATCAACTTACTGGACAAGGCAAAGCCTAAACACATAAAAGTGCCACCACAGCATAACATTATGAAAACATTGCAAGACAGCAATTTCTTTAGGTCTCAGATTTAAAAAAATTCATTTCCCAAGAGGGTCATCACTGGAGAAGTAAGAATGGTTTCCTGTTTTTCTTGAAGAAATTCTGTTCATAACTAAAGCTGATGTACAACGTATAGGTTTGCATATTAAACACATTTACAGATCTAAAATATATACAGAGGTTGTTATATACACATGCATAAATATATGAAAAATACGGATTTCTAGATTATAAACATAGCCATCTTCTCTTTTTTGTTACAAATTTGCAGGCAAGAAATGACTGAAATAAGAATTGCCTTATTACCGCCAGGGATCACATATAAACATATACATTTTCACTTATATGTATACATTTATTATGGAGAAAAAGGAAAAAGTCCTGTGTATTAATATATTTACATCCTCCCCCCCACATATACATATAAAATCAGGTGGTTGTTTTCCTGTTGCACCTGAAAAGTTGACAGGTCTATTTCATGGGCACACTGCTGAATCCTAGCTAGGAAGAAAAATCCCTGATGACACCACAGTCATATTGCATTTACTGCTGCTAATCTGGGCCTCTAAAACTACATGAAAAAGTTCCACATTCATATTTTCTAGCACTGTGACTATAAAATGCATCTTAAGTGAATGTCTTATAAGTGGTTAACCTAGAGTCTTTCCTGTTGGATGATGCCAACTAATTTGCAATCCTATTGCAAATTTAAGTGAAGTGGTTATTGTGTTTAAGAAGCATTACCTTTTCTCCCCCATGCCCAAAATTTGATATGCTCTACACAGCACACTTTATAATAAATATTTTTCATATTAACTAAGGTCAGTTTAATGTTTCTGTTTGTTTTAAAATTAATATGGACAGCAATTTTTGAAATGATCTTTTACTGCAATAGTAAACATACCAGTGTGGTACACCGTAATTAATACAACTCAAATGGAACCAAAACCTCATCAATAACTTTAGCTCCTTTCCAAATCTTTGTGTTAGTATTAAACGCTGCAGCAGCAGCCTTATTTATTTTTACTCAGGAAAGAATGTTGAAAAACTGCATTTGGCTTCTTAAACACATAGGTTATTCCAGTTCTGCAGAGCTGGAATCTATGTGGAAAAATTATTTTGGAGACATTTCTCTTATTTTAATTGATTCCATTTGTCTACACAGAATGGGAACAGAAATGAAGGAAAGCATAGAGCTGAGAACTTAGAACCACTGTGTATTTTACTTCTGCCTGTGCTTTGACAATGCTGTTTTCTTTGTTTCTTTGTGTCATAACATATTCTACAACCACTGCTACATGAAACTTTTGAAAAGGCAGGAAATATTAATTTATTGCTGCCATTTGTCAGGCTTTCACTACATACAAAGGTATGAAGTAAAGTAAGACAGCTAATAGGCAAGAACATATCTGAACGTTATTTCGCTTAATAATGATAAATGATGTAATTTTGTTAGAACCATATGTACTTTATCTTGAACACTTTCATTTGACCTATCAGAAGCAGGATGATGTATTTATTTAACACAGTCATTAATTTATTCTGCAGGCCTCCCTGAAGAGATACTCTTCAGTGAAAAGAGCAGAGAATCTTATCTATTCCAGCAATGATTTACATATAAAACACTGTAAGCATATACATTCATGTGTATTTTGTATATGGGGATCTAAAATAGCAAGGGATTCTTCTTTTTAAATGCTTACTGTTTCTCAGTTAAGAGAGGTCCTTTATCTTAAAATTACACAAACATGCTACTGTCCTTAGAGACAACATGGGCATGACAGACATGGCCTTTGCTCCGCTTGACATAGCTTGACGTAACAAGGGTCCTCAACAGAGAAAGGAGAAGAGGAATCTTTCAAGCCTCTTCCAGCCTGGGTTGTTCTATGATTCTATGAAAGCCAAGTGGACCAGATTATGTGGTCCTTCAGTAGAGTCACACAGTTTCACTTTTCTTGTTTCCTGCAAGCCGCTCAGCCTGCAGATAAAAAGGAGTGTGACAAGGAAAATGCCATCTCAAAAGCATGCAGGGCCCAACAACAGATGGCTGCAAAGGGGAAGAATCAGCCCTCAGCTACTGCAAAGGTTACCTTACAAATATGTCAGAGAGTGGGCCACAGAAATTTTGGGCTTAAACAGTTCAGTGAAGGTTTGATACCACACATATCCAAGGAACAAGCAGATCTAATGCTCTGACTGGGTGGGATCTTTTCATGCTTTGAGCATCGCGGCAATCTCCAGGCTCCCACCTCTCCTCCCTCCCTATTTATTATCTGCTAACGTTATTTCAGCATCTTGCTTTTTCTCTCGCATCTGTACAGAAAGCCTCGACCTCCACAGGGCAGCTCAAACTCTTTGAAAAGCCAACCATGGAAGAAGCAGGTCTTCTAAAAAGTCAGTCCCGTGTGGGTAAAGGGGAAAAACTTAATATAGCGTGATCTTTTCTCAACATAGCAGGAAGAAGAGAAAAATCACTCAGTTAAGATGCTGAGTGTGGCAAGGAAAGGAATATAAAACATTAGTACTTGAAAATATAGAGACAAAGACCAGGATAACATTGTGCTGAGTGTGGTATAACAGGTAGTCTAGTAATGCTGAGACATTTGGTATGTAAATACCCAGACCATTCACAGAGGACCCTATGTTTTACAGCAACTACATAAGCAGAATTCATCAATGCCAATGTGAGTGCCTGCCTTACTTTTGTCAGTAGTATAATACAACCGCCACTGTCACAAAACACACATTCTGCACTAGGTCCACGAAAGTACTGTAATGTTTCTGTATTGCAGATACACCCATTCCACAATACATCCAAAAACTAAATTGTCTTTATAAAAGGAAAATATTTCACTCTTCAATGTCTTCTTGGATCTCTACTTCTAAGAGACTTTTGGAATGGAACACTGAAAAAAATGTAGTCACTATAGACAGGTGCAAGCAGATATTAAATATGCTTATGGAGAACTGTGATCAAATAATTCTGTAGCCCTTATAAACTTTCAAACTGCGAACTACTGTGATACTAAAATGAGTTGCCACAACATTATGACAAAAATCATAATTTAAAGACCACCTTTTACAACATTTGTATTTAAAGTCAGATGCTAGAAATGCAATGTACTGAAATAATCAACTTTAGTCTTATTTCTCATGTAAACTGGAGAGGTTGGCTGCTGGGGAGAGCTGCAAAACAGTTACACAAAGATGTATATGGCTTATTTGTAGATTAATGTCTTTCAGAAAATTACTTATCCACCTGTGCCCTCCTGACTTTTTTTTTAATAATGCTCATCACCTTCTACATTTATCCTCCCTCCCAGTTCCCAAAAATACCTGATTTTGTCCCAAAACACTGGAACTTAGAGAAAGTTCCAGAGCATCAAATGGTACATGGACTTTCTCTGTTTTTAATTGAGATTTGCTTGTCTAAATGATGATTGCTTAAAGCCTTGAAAAGCTTTGTCTTCAGCACATTTTTAAGTGAACAGTACATAAAGTAAGTGCAAGGGGAAAAGTACATAAAGTACATTCATTGGGAAATGCTGAACTTCAGGAGCTGAGAGATTTTAAGACAGGAGATAGCAAAGTACCAAGGACTGAAAAGCAGGACTGGCTGGATGTAGTTCTGGGAAGATGCATACAAGAAACATGCCGGAGAATACGTCGGAGCTAACACAGATCAAAAGCAGTCCAGGAGTGGTCAAGCCCAGAGTGGTGGGAACAGCTAAAGCCACTGATTCTTCAGTGTAGAAAACACTGTGGCACACAGAAGCGCTGGTGGCTCCAGAAAATAAATTTGGTTTGGCAGCACAGAAAACCTTGGTCATCCCTGCTTTTGAAGCCAGCCAGCAGCTGTTCTGATCCCAGCTCGGCCCATGCTCACACCCATTCAGAGCTCCTCCCTGTAGTATCTTACACAGCACAGTTGTCACCTGCGCACATTTGCTACTCTTTCATTTTGGTTTCTCTAAGCAAGAAGCTTTCTCAGTATCTGCAGTACCAAAGCGTGAGGCTGCACAAACACCTGCAGTAATAACTCCCTGAGACAAATGGATAACAAGTACACAACATGTATTATGCTTGAGGACTCTCCTGTGGGAGCTACCTCTCTCTGCAGCATCCCGCCCAATATTTTATAGAAAGTATATATAAGCAGCAGAAGTACAGAGACGTATAATTACTCTCACAGCTCAGATCTTCGATTACTCAACTTAAACAAAACAATTATCTGTAGCTAGCAGGAAAACTCCACCAATTAAGACAGGTTGGCACAATCACCTATTACAGAAACATGCATCAAATATTTTTCCTTTCAAGTGTAACATACTGTGTACATTTGGTAAGGGAATACCATATTAACTAAATAAACTTGGATTTGTTTTCTTTATTTATTCTTATCTTATCCAAACCACCAAACATAAACGGGAAAAGTTCAGGTGACTCAGAACTGTAATATTGTTTAACTTAGCAATTTAAATTTTCTGTTTTGTTAATGTCCTTTGAGCCAGAAGAATGTTTAAAAAATGCCTTCTAATCTGCTACTGAAGCTATGTTAGGCAACATGAAAGATATAGTGACCTGCTGAATTTTGGATTTGAATGGATGTTAGCCATAGTTTAATTACTTGGTGATGATATGTCTGCTTCAAGACTCCAAACTGTCTTTATCAAAATTCCTGGTGCTGGTTACAGGATGGCACCAGGTACATTGCATTTTGTAAAACTGACAGGTGCTTTATTACCATTTTAAAGTAACAAGGCCTTTCATGTTTCAGGGAAAAAAAAATTCTGTAACATATACAATTTTCCAAGACATAGGGGACAGAGAAAATTTCCCCTGTCTTCCAAGAAGGCCATAACTAAGGATTAAACTTAATTTTATATGAGGAACAATTTACTTTAAGGTTCCAATACGTCTCTTCCTCTGCAATGATCTTATCTTACATACGCCTCAGATGTGATTACAGGCTGGGCTTTTCTCTGTGCCCATTCAAATTAGAAAATTAAATTTGAAAGAGCAGAAATAACAAATTGAATTTGTCTTTAGAAAATATAGCTGTATTTACAAAGATAGATTTTGTATTGGATATTTTTTATTCAATCTGCATCTTTGCCCAGAAAGAAGCACCCCATTGAGGCATACACTTACTTGTCAAGTCTCTACTGCAATGTTCAGGAGAACTCTAAGTGTATCAGGACAGGAATAAATTTTTATTTTTCTGCATTAAAAAGACTTCACTTTTTGGGCAGAATTCCTACAGATTACTAAACTACAGTCATCTGTTCCTGACAAAATCACAAAGATACTTTCCTTGTTTATCTTACTTTCTGTGATGAAGGATGTCCCAAGATTTCTTTTTTCCTCCTCAGCCATCCTTCTTGGTTTACTATCTCTAAACCTCCAAGCTTCAAAGAGCATTTTTCTTCTCCTCCCTTCTTTTGGAAGAGTTCCAGTGAAAGCCATACAAAAAAACCTCATTGCCTGGACTGTCTACACTCTTTAAAAACCTGAGTAGGAAGCCAATGACAAGAAAGAACACGAATGTTTTAGGATTGAGGATGGATTTGTTGAATTTCAGTCAATGTTTGGGCCAGTGAGTTCTCACTTGCTATCCATTGTGCTAGGGTCACCCTGAAATCACTTCTCAGGTCCAGCTCAGTTTCCAAACCAACATCCCAGTCAAAAAACATGACTTTGATCTACTTGATTAAGCAACCTCTGCGGAGCCACAAACGCAAACACAGCTAACCACTCTGTTCCTGTTGAAGTTACTCCAGGTGAGGGCAGGTAGGCTTCTAACTTCCTACAGCCTCTCCCCTGGGGCAGGAATTGCTACTCTTGCCTCTCAGTGCCAAGGCAAACATCCCCTGCAGCACCATACAAGGCTGAAGCCAAGCCCTCGTGCTTGAACCTGCCCAGGTTGAGGTGGGTGTCCTGCCATCACTCTGCTCTGCAGGGGGACAGCTCACACTCAGCCAGTTCCACACACAAATGAGTTAACTTCCCAGTGCTCCTCCACCCAGCCCTTTTTACAAACAGTAAGAAGAATTAACGAGGGAGAAAATAATTATTTGGAAACCCTGCAGCTTTTGAGCAGGAGATAACCGTGTTTGTGTGGATATAGGGTATAGCTTACATTAACTTGTTTAATTGGACTAAACTAAAGCAGCATATTTTTCTTTTTTTTGGCAAAGATAAATTACTGGGTTTAGCACAGCTGGTAAGAGCTAATTCTGTACAAAGAGTTCTTTTCAGTAGTGTGGGTGGCAAAACACTTTCAGCAACTGGCCTAATTAGTTCTTCCTTCTTTGCAGTAGCACAGGGCAGTTCAAAGAAGAAAAAAAAGAGATTGTAATGGAAGATGTGGTATAAAACCATCCTGTTTGCTCTTCTGGTTTTGCCAGTCCTCCCTTATTTAATGTCACATTAAACAGAGGCTTGCCCTAGTATTTTGCAGCACAGATAATAATTAGGAGTGGGAGGTTAGCACTTATTCCAAACACAGGCAGGGAGCACCGTCTGTTCCTCTGCACATGTCAGAGTGGAGCATTCCTCACCCAAAACACCCAGCCAAACCCAAGCAGCAGTGATGGATGCACCATTGAGGGCTTTCCCCTCGGCAGAGCTCCCATTCAGCTTCTGGGTGGCTTGTTTAGCACCGACTGGGAAGCCCGAGCTGCCAACGAGTTGCGCTCCCCAGCGCACCCTCTGTGACACGGATCATTTACGTGACAAAAGACAACGCGGGTGCCAAGCAGGATCATTTCAGCTTCACTGCTCCCGGCGCACAGCCCACCAGCCGCACGGCAATAACCCACTACCCCAAACGAGCACTGACCCGAGTACACACACACACACACACCTTCCTTTCCATCTGAGCTGGCCAAAAGGACTCGGGCTCTTCCACCAGCACATACCGACGTGCAAACGCTCCGCAGCTGTCAGCAAGATACAGCTCCGACCAGATAAAAACTGGGCTGGGCGACATCCACTTGACCTTCTGAATGTCAGTGAGATAAAGGGTAAAAGGCCAGGAAGGGCACAGATGTTTGAATTTACCTTCATTACAGGCCATCTAGGAAACTGCTGGAAATTTTTTTCTAGCTCTGTTATTTTGAATAATGATTCTGGAGCTATGCTTGAGTGAGTTACAAATCTATTAAAAAACAATCCAAATTGTTACAAGCCATTACCAATGTTTCTGTTACTCCTAACTAGACTGAATAAAGGCAGGATTATGAAAAACTTCTGTTAGCAAAAACTGAACGTGAAGGGGAGAAACAAATTAAAGCTGAAGAGTATTTTATGAAGACAAACAAAATTACCAACTAATGAGGAAACTGTCCAGACAGCTTAAAGAAAAACTCAGCAATGAAACTAAAAAATAACAGTGTTTAGCCATATCTACAGTTCCTATTTTGTTTTTTTAAAATTATTTTTATATTTGCCCATTTGTTTCTGGTGTCAGCAAGTGGAAGACAGAGGGCTACTCCTATAGATAATATTAGTCAGACTGATTAAAAACAAGACCTAATAAAACTTCTTAGAACTGCCTGCTGCTCATTTATGGTTTGAACAGTCTGATACTGAGAATAATATTTTTTAATACATGCTTCTCCATAACAGTTGTTAGGAAGTCTATAGAATTTTTGGTCAATGGAAGGTTGTTGAAGAATCTTGAAAAGACTATTTAAACACATGTTGGGGGAAAGGCAGGGACAGGAGGCAGTTATGGGGAACAGACTGAATCTAGAAATTTGTCAGTGAGGAATCCTGTCTGAAATAATTTCTAATACAACACTCTCCTCTTTCTGTGGCTTGACACCTTAAATATTTCTTCATTTTCTTTCTATTTTTCTGTATAAAAACATTGGGAAAAAAAGGGGAACTGACTATAAACAGAAAACAGGGAAGCTACTGCACACAAGCTATTATGTAAAGCAGAGATCTGTTCCTTATCTTTTAATATTAATCATCTCAGAGTTTTAACAAAAGGAGAGCAAGACTAATTGGTAACAGATTCAAAATGATTCTTTAATGTATATAATGTATTATGTCCTTTAACAAACATTAATCCAAAAATTATTTTGTTCATTCTATCTCAGCTTGTTTATTTTGCTGTTCAAAAATACTGTGTAAAAACCTTACATACAAGCCTGTGTACAAAAGAAATTCCCGTCTGGGAAAAAAACACAGAAAAGTGAGCCAGTAGATGGCATTGTGGCACTTCAAAAGACATTCCAGAAAATTCCACTTAAAAAATGCAAGCCTAAGTGCTGCGTTTAACCACTTACTGGTTAACCAATGCAGTATTTTACTCCTGCTCAGTGCTCCACATGCACAACCGAATAAACAAAACTGCATGATGTAACTCCACTGTCACACTAGCCGTGAAACAGATCTTGTCTGCTCTGGTTCCCAAATCCAATTAGCTCCATATGCTAGATTTACAATCCCAGTCCTGAAAAGATGATCCTTATTTGATGATTAATGTCCCACGAGCCATGGCCATCATAGATATACCAGAAAAGACGTGATTGGTGGAAAAATATTTACTAAAACTGAATCATATACAGGATCTTACAATCAATGCAGATAATACTATTTCCTTCCACACAGCAACTTCTGTGGATTAAATACCCCTTAAAAGTAAATTTCTTAAGTATTTTCTGAATATTCCCTCTTTGTTTCAGTTAGACTGCTGATACGCCCTCACAGCTAGAGATGAGAAGACTGGTGCAACCCACCAGTTTATTGTGCAACAGCAGTTCCCTATTGCTCAAACCACAAAAATTTGAAATAATTTTGCTGAACTCAACATACAGCAGAACTTGTGAGTTTAAGAATTATATTCCTCCATACACAGGCAAACATATTTAAACTGAGGCTAGCCTTGCAATTATCAGTACTTTATCTGCAAGCTACTTTACAGATAAACCTGCTTTAGCTTGATCGTCTCTGAGCAGGGGCTTGGAGCAGACTTCTGGAGGTCTCTTCTAGTCCCAGGTATTCTGTGATGCTTATATATCAATGCCCCTCATGACATCAGCCTTTAACACAAAGTCTAGTCTCACTATGGTATTCATTTTGTCAAGAAGTTCTAAAAATCCTTGTATCAGAAGGAAAAACCTTCAGGATAGTGTAATTCAATTTGACTGCCTTAAGGACCCTAATTAAATTCAATAGCATACTCTAAGAACCCAGTTGTATGTAGTCCTTTATTTTTCATGCAACTTCTAGAGTAAACAAAAGCAGTTTAGTTTTCCTCATGGAAAAAAATTCAACTTCAGGTCTCCACTGCCTGATAGTGTAATACTTGGATTAAGAAACAAAGAAGCAATTAAAACCTCATCCACAAATTAATAGATCAAATACTTTTGCAAATTTAATATTTACAAAAACATCATCCTTACTTGAACAATGCTGGGTTTTATATGTGAAAATTCCCTTTTTTTGATTATAAATAGGTTTTAAAAATTCAGAAAGATAAAAGAAAAATGTTTCTTTCATCCCCTATGAAGTTACAAGCATTACTGTGAATGTTTAGATATTATAAAAGGATGTCTCCTTTGTGGAACAGAGGTGGTCAGGTTGGGCTGGAGCATCCAGGAGAAGTGGGAAAACAATTCCTTCCTCTTATTGTCACTTCTTTCAACGTGATCCCATCCTTAGAGGTAGATGACAAGTGTCACAAACCCAAAAGCATTTCAAAGGGAATAGAATGGTGTAGGGGAGAACATAAGCACTGATAACTGGACCTATTAAAGGGTCTACCTTACCCAGTATTTTGTCCCCACCATAGTCCACAAGCAGTTCTTCAGGGAAAGGGAGCATGAACATGACACACATGCATACATCCTTCTGCTGAAAAGCCTCCTCTGCTTCCAGTGACAACAACTTTTTGGCAACTTCAGGGCCATGTAACCATAACACCATTTTAACAGACTTGATTGCTTTGTCTTACTGCCATTTGAGCTCATCTACTTGCTGGCCTCCCCAGGATGCTGGGGCAAGTGGCAATGAGTTCTACCATATAAATGTGGACCTGGCACTTCTTTTGAACTCTCAAGCTTGGTGGTTGATCATTTTGCTTTGACCTTCTAAAACATGCAAAATAGTAAAAGAAATGTCACTCCACTTGTATTTTCCTCAGAAACATTTTTCTTCTGTGGGAGTTTTCAAGGGGTATATTCCTCATACCCAGGTACCAGGAAGGAGGGTAACTCAAAGAAAGTAGTCAACCAGCTAACATCCACGTGGTCAGGAGCAGATGAAACAGGACAACAGCAGACACAATTTCTGAACAGGCTGGAAGTGCACGGTGAACCCCTGCAACCCATCTGACAGTAGAAAATAGAAAAAGGTGACTTGACTGCCTGCTCTTACTATAGTTAAAGCAGAGTCATTCAGAGTGCCCAGCTGTGTCCAGTGACCACCCTCTGGGTCACAAAGTCTGTTGTATTGGAGTAAACCCTTGGAGGAAATGCAGTGTGACCTTGTCTGGCGAACTCCAGAGTGTGGTGGCTCACAGGCAAAGAAAAGCATCCTCCACCATCTTATTTATGATGTGTGTTTGGTCTTGTATCCTGTGAGGCTTGGTGGCAGGGACTGACACAGAACCAGCAAGAAGATGACACTGGGTCATCCCATAGTTTTGCCTTCTGGGAAACCTACGTGCAACTTAAAATTGTTACAGGCCTCTGCTGCCTGCATTGAACTGTGATTTGCAGAGGACACCACTTACGTGTCAGTGAGAAAAACAATGTGGTCATTTTCTTGTGTTCCTTGGTTACTCTCTGCTATCATTAGAATGCTTGATAAAGGAAAGCAGCCTGACCAAGAACAGACACTTTTTGTGGAAAGATTTCCTTGTAGCTGAATCTGCAGAATGTGATTTCCTTCCAAACCCATCCAAGTGCTTGAACTTTTTGTTCTTTGGCATACTCATAAATATTGGTTCTTCTCATGCAGCCAGGGCTTCAACAGAATCAGAGCTGGAGCACAGATACAAAAGGATTCATACCCTGATCATGCCAGCTGATATTTTCTCAACCCATTCAGTGGCTCCCCATGCTGTGCTCAGCTACATCTAAACAACTCATGCTGTATCTAGTATCTGTTTGTTTTACAGCATGGCTAACCCCAAAGACAAGGGATCTTTTTGAAGATGGCTATTGTTTAAAAAGTCCACATTATAAACAAGTGGTACAAATTTTGAAACCTTAAAATGGGCTTGGTGCTGATTCACCAGAGCAGAGGCCACTGCTTAACCCAGCACCAGTCAATGGGGATTTTCTCAGATACTAAATAAATGGTGACAACTGTGGCTGTGTCACAGGCTTTCATTGTTCTTCCAGACCAAAATTATAGTCAGAAAAAATCTCAACCAAGCCTGCTTATACTTGCACAGACAAGGAAGATCTGTGCTAGACTTCCTGCTAATAGAGTCCCTGAAGGGTTCCGCTGCTTGTAACTATTTGTGAAAGAGCAACATTCTAAACCATGCACACATACAGCCATGGAGCATCTGGACCAGTCAGGGAGTTCAGGCTTACCGTTCCCTCAGGCTGGAGGCATCCCAATTACAACATCTGTCCAGAAGGAGAAACAGATGGCCAACTTCTCCAGACTTTTCTGCCCGCCTGACCTGATGTCCTTTACACCAGTCACTTGGGCAGATAAATAATAGTAAATAAAATTAATAAGGCTAATTAAACCTCCTGGGTAAATTAAAGAGTTAATTATGTGACAGTACTTCTCAGTCCTAAATATTGGGCTAAATCGCTTGGGCTCTCTATGCACTCACTAAAAAAAAGCAAACTGACAGAAAAAGTATTATCCTCAAGACACTACATTTGCTAATTTGCTGTACAATTGCAGGGTTAATTGACAATGTCTTGCCATTTCTGAAAGCAGTTTGACAGATTTTTCCAGGCACTCCAACCCTGCCTACAGCAAATCTATGTGAGGTACAATATTATCTACTGTTCACTAGTAAAAGAAAAAGCTCTCAACTCGCAAGATTTGTGTTTCTTAAAAAAAATTTAAAATTACTTACAAACTGGTGCATAGGTTTTTCTGTACAAATCAGCATTTATAGACTAATATTTCTCACTTTGTTTCAAGCTCACAGTCTGATCACTAATTACATTAAAATACATCAGCAAGGAAAAAACACAAAGTAGAGCTAGCCAATTAAGAATTTCTTTAAGCAGCAAGCATGCAAATCAAGTTGAACTAATAAGTTATAATTTTTAATCTTGATTTTTGAGTTTTCTTCTGTCCATAAGCTCAGTCTTTAACTACACTATTAGCTATAGAGAAATTCTTCTGAGTGACATTTAAACCATTTTTCTAAACCTGGTAGGATTTTACAGTTATATTGTCTGCATTTGTACTGGTAGTAACTTCTGAAGCTGCCACCTCACTTTTACAGCAGAATAAAGATATTATGTTCTCAGAAGTTCCTACAGACACCTGGCAACCACCTACGAAAGAACACCCAATTAATGGCTTCTGTGGAAGAAAGGCCACAGTGTGAGTGCAAGTCTTTCTCTTTAGTCACTGGAGAATCAATTCAGGAGAGGGGAGTTGTAAATGTTTCAACTGCAGGGTAAGCATACACAAGATCTTTTAAGTGATGAGGTAGCCACAGTGATCAAGTCATGGGGCCCATCAATATAGAAAAGATGATTTCCTAAATTCACATGTCCACCGTCATTTTAAAGTTCAGGCAGGACAGATCAGCAAGCCACCAAGAAACAAGGAAAGGGAAATTCAGAGTCGCTGTCAACTCCCTGGTGTCCCTTGCCCTTTGGTCTGATTGGCTACAGACCTCACCACCCACTGCTCTTTACTGGCCCTCACTTCCAGCCCCATTTTAAACTTCTTTATAATCAATGCAGGAAAAAAGCTACGCAAGGTGATGGCTGCAAACTGAGGTCACTTCTTCCCTGCAAAGTCACACCATAGCTTGTCCCAGGGGATGATAAACACCTTTGCCCATCTCTCTATAAATACAAACCCTCCAACATGTATAAACTGGAAGCACCTGCCACAGGATCTTGTATCTAACTCTGTTACTTCGTTCCAGTTGATGTTAAGGGACACAAATTCAATTTCTTTCAGTCACAGAGGGAAATGTTGAATTGTTAAAGAATATTGTAAGAGACTGACTAAAACTTGCCCTAATTACAACAGCCTGCCTGAGTCAATATGCAAGTGTTACTAAGCTTCCCATGCAAACTGAAGAAGTTAATCTTAGAAATAAGAATGATAAATGCTGTGCTTTCATAAAAAAAAGCTTCTCCTTTGAACTTCTACTTAGGCAATAAAAATGTATTAAGCATTTTAGGGAGAAACTTTCTGAGGAAATACAGTGATAACACATTTAACATTTTCTGTGGCTCAGATGGTATTTGACATAATTTCTCCTTAGGACCCTCCTTCCCCCCAGCCAGCTAAACCCTCAAACCTCAATTCCACAGTGATTCCAAGTTTCCTTTCATTGGGAAGGTTATGAAGAACCACAGATAACTCCTTATGTTGTGATCTAGTTGAAAAAGCACAGAGAAAAACAGTCTGAAGAGATGCAATGTGAAGCTTGGCTCATGTCAGATTGAATTTTCTACTTCATATAGTCAACCCAGGACATACCTGAAGAGTATATGAATATATTTTCAGACTGTATTTTCAGTCTTTTTTTTACTCTACTTTCCTTTAAAAAAGAGGTTCAGCCCCTGCACATGATACAGCCATGAAGTAACCCTGCCAAAGAGATAGCACTCTTACAGAAAGGATCTTGAGGAGTTTGTTCATGCAAGATTCTGATCCAGGAGGGAAGCACAGTCAGGTCAGTCGGAATCAGACAGCAGACCTGATACTTTTCAGAATATGCCTGGAAGGTGAAAGTCAGTCAAATGCCACAGAATAAAATGATGGCATTCAACAGCATCCAGTGTCCCACTGGAAATCAGTCCATGGTAAAGAAACTGAGGGAAGGGAAGCTATTTCCTAATGTAGTGGCAAATCATCTTACTGGTCTGTTCAGTAACACCCTCTGAGAAGACCAGATGCAAACACGAGTTGGGCCACAGTAAACAAATAAACCAAAATCAAAACGAACATTAGCCAACGTCAGACAAGAAAAAATTGTCATTGGGAGGTAAAAAGGTACTGACAAAAATTTGCAATAATTAGAAATGATCCCTTATGTTCATAAGAGGCATGAAAACAGCTTTTCACCTATTTCCAAACACAGTAAGACTCTTTGAAGGCAGACACCAATTACTGCTAAGTTAAATGATGGGAAAGAAAATGCTACATGTGAGTGCCCAGAATTTTAACACTTTGTTTTTATATCCAAAAAGGACTATCTCTACACTATAAAATGTTGAGAACATCAATTTTTACTGAACGTGTTTTGCTTCTGCTTTAAAAATGTAAGAAAGAAAGAAGTGCCTGGCATAGAAAATTAATCTCCTTTTGCCAATAATGCTAGTCAATATTAGCATGTAAGTTTTTAATGATTCACTACACTGTTTGATTATCCACTCCCAAAACCCACCTTAATTAGTGAAAATAATGATTTTACAATGTTCAGTCCTACAAGCCTAAGAAATATGAGCTGATAAACCTAGTTCCGAATAATAAAAAATTAAACTGATATAGTAATAAAACTGTAACAAAGAGAAAATGCCCTTCTGGATCTCAATTGAGTTGCAGTAGATAACATTTTAAAATTTTAGTTTGAATCCTGCTGGGGCAATCATTTATGGAATGCTGCCTTGCCAAGCAATTACCAAGAGATCCTTGAGAGGATGTGATTGTTGTTGCCACAACATACTGTCTGGTTCAAAATATTCTCACCAAAGTACAACAGAGACATAGCACAAAGCAAACGGTGCCAAAGGTCTAGCTGACAAGTTTTCCCTATCAAGGAGAAAAACCACCTGGTCCAAATTCAGGTGTTTTTTAAAAAGAATGACAGAAAGTTACAGAAAGCAATGCTTTTTCATTCAGCATACAAAAAAATGTTCCCAGATTTCTGTCTCATGAAAATGAAATTCTCTTTTTCTTTTATAAGAATAGGAAATTCTGAGCATCTTTTTTTGTTTTAGAAACCACAGTACAGCCACAGTCAATGGACATATGTTAAACATTAACAGATACACTCTTAAGTTTGAAGGGACAAGTGTAATGTGTCAATGTTACCGTCTGTTTTAAAGCAGACAACATTGCCAGTAATTCCTGAGATCAAGCTGTAACTATTCAAGCTACAGAGCCTTTGCTTCTTTTAGAATCTGTATTTGTACAAACATTTTTGAAATAAAGTGTTACCACCCTTCTAAAATAAAAATCTAAGCATTCTCATTAAGTGCCCAGAATAATCACTTAGAGGAAGACACTTGTCCCTGCTTAAGTTTTAGTAAAAACAGGACACACATTCAGCACTATCCCTTTTCCTCATTTCTATAAAGGACCAACCTACATCGCCAGCATTCATACAGGTCAGCATTCATAGAAAAGGAAGGAGCAAACAGTTTTATGTAAAAAGAACGCATTTTAATCCATTCTTCCTTGAGAGCAAGCGTATCTTTCGGAAAAGGTAAAAAGCATGTCTTAGCTGTAAGTAAGTCCTTATGTAAAGAACTAAAGCAAATAACTAAATCCTGGCTAATATTTGACAGTTGCTGCCTTATGGAAACACTGAGGTCTGCAAGGATAGTGGCAGAATGATTAAATGGTAAACCACTATGTCAGCTGTTGAAGAGATTAAAAACCAACAGCCTGTGTAACAGTAACAACAGAAAAGACCAACAGGACAACAGCAAGTGGTGGCATCAGCATTACCAGAAACATATGTAAAAGAGGCTTTAGTTACTATTTCAGCATCAAAGCAAGTACCTTAATTCTCAAGTGACCCAAGATATGGAAGGCAGTGAGACCTACTGAGATGCAGCCCATTTGATAAATCATGCCTGTCTAAACATCAACTTGGGAACTCTTTTCCCCCCCTCTTTTCAAGAGATTTCTGGCACTGCTGTTGTTAGTGGCTGGTTCTGAGTGTTCTGAGGCTTGCCAGAGCACAACCCCTCCCTGCTGATGGAGAGGAGCAGCCCTGGGGCCTGGGCACCTGCTGGGAGGGAGATGTGCAGAGCAGCTCCACACCTGCTGCTCCCCAAAATAAGGGTTATCAGGTGGTGCTGCGGGGGCATTGACATGTCCATAAGGCTTGGTATGAGTCATATTCACAGTGCAACACAGCCAGGGCCCTGAAATGCTACCTCAGGCAGAGTGAACACTGACACGTTTTCTTCCCACTTGCAAGAACTCAGACTCCAGACCACGACTTCTTTCCTTCTCCAGAAAAATGCATCCCAGGCACAGTTAAAAACCAATAGCCAGGCAAGCTATGGAAAGTACTAAAACCCTCTCATGATTGTAGATACATAAAAGAGATAGCCAAAGGAAGTTTTCCTCTGGCTGCCTGCTCTCTTTCAGTCCCACCTACATCAGAATATCTGCTCTTAGTTCTACGCAAAAGGTAAACTGGGGGCACTGCCAGAGTAAGCACAATCCGAAAAGACATTGAATGAAGAGCTGTATGGACTGTCAGCATCGGTCAAGAGCTGACACACGGTGTCTCTCCTTGTTGTCAACAACAGACAACTGTGAGAAAGGCAGCCAGAGGGAAACCAATTTTGGGAGTTTTTGGGTGATGGCTCCAAGCTAGACCAAGTACACAAGTACGGACACCCCAGGTTTCCAACAGTTTTCCTTCTGTTTTAGCCTTAGATGTGTTTTTGTTTTCCTTTAATTGATTTTATTGAGAAGATTACAGATGAAAACCAGAGTTATCAGAAGTCGCTTCTGTATATGAACGATACCTTCAAAGTTCACTTAGGATCCAGCAATAGAGTCCTTAAGGCTTCTAATAAAACTCATAAATGCAGCATGCTGTTTAGCTCTTTACCAGAAAAAAACCTGATGTTCCATAATTAGTAAAATTTACTGAGAATTTAATGCACAGGACAGGCAGATGCATGGACTTAATTAATAAGGCAAAGAATGCAAACAGAAATAAAATATTATCTACTTAAAAATAATTAGGTAAATAGATTCCTGTAGAGAAAGCAGTTTCCAGGTCATAATCCATACAACTGCAACAACTGAAATGGAATGGGTACTGATTTTTACAGCTCCCAATTATGACTTTTTTTAGTGTTTTGTACTAAACATTTCATAGTGTTTTCACCACTGCGAACTTCCTTCTTAAATCAGTAATTTGGAAAAAATATAGTCAGTTCTGTGACAGCACATTTCGTCATAGGTAGTTCAAAACATTTGCCACGTGGATCAGTTAATTTCACAAGTTTGCTGTGATGCAATGCAACAAGACCAACCTTTTTAACCCCTATCTGGTTAAACTTTCTGGTAGAGAATTTGCGCATTTGCATGTAAACAAAAAATGATTTTAGACCCACTTGGAATTGAGAAGAATGTCATCAGCACTCACAAGCTACTTTTAGTTCCTGACAATATGACCCATGCTGCTGTCTCTGAGTCAGGATATGCAAAGTAAAATGATAAAATTTTAGAAAATGAAACAGAGGACCAAGCAGTGCATAAATGAAGGTGAAATGTTATCATTTGGTCTAAAATGTTCTTTACAAATTATAACTTTTGTAGTTATTTTTTCTGTTGACATAAGTTCCTGATCCAAAAAGAAAAAGGCTGATAATTGATTTATGACTGAACAACTGAAGACTTCCCAAATTTTGAAAACTTCCAGTAGCTGTAGAAGATGAGGTTGTGGATGAATAATGTCAGAGGCTGTGCATGTATGAGGCAACTATACACTTCAACAATTTCTTCAAATTGCAGCTTAAAGGATGATGTATTATGGAAAGGCAATATGGAAGTGACTGCATTTTTCCCTAGAAATCTAATGCCTCTCCAAGTAGGCATTGTTCCATATGGTATTATTCCAGGTGAGCAGGTAGGTATCTAATTACTAGATTTTCTTGCAAGCTTAAATTCTTAAGCATGAAACCAATGGCTCAAAAACACAACTACAAACCAAGTGGAACTACTGCCATTATTTGTTACAATAAAAAAATCCATTTATCTCAGTTATAATGTATTGATACAACCTTACAGCAGTTTCTAAGGTTATGGCAGACAAAAAAAGTGAATACATTTTTACGGTGTTACTTTTCCCACAGTCTTTGATATATGGATCCATGTCAGGAATGTAACCAACAGGAGGTAGAAGAAACTGCTGCCTTGGCTAGTTCTTGTTCTTTGGCAGTGAGTGCCAATTCACCGCATGGCTCAAGCAGCTCAAATGGATTCCCTGTTGTTATTCTTTGTGTGTCATGAAAAATGTGCTGGAGGACAAGGATGTCTGAAGTGTTCTATTGCTCCTGGTCTACAGATTCGCTTTATGCTTTGCTGTTATCCAGCATAAATTCAAATTACGATAAAGTGGACATAAGTTAGTCATTCACAAAAATTCAAAACTGACAAATTCAAACATTTATTGAAAGTGTGAAAATTACAGAAGAAACAAAGTATACAAGTATCTCCATGGAGGTAGGTTACATCAAAGATACCTCACCTTCTCCTTTCCTAACAAGGCAGGTTTCCAGCCTTTGTTCATGTCCTCCTTTCCTGACAAACTACTTTAGTTTTCACAGCTGGTTCATCACTGGGAACACATCCACTGACTCCACCTCTGTGCAACGAATGGTATCCAATCTCTCTCTCTTCAGCAAAGCATAACTTAATATATTAACTTGTAACTTCTATATTGTGTGTCAAATGCATGATAAATGTTGGTGCCCTGAAACCTAGCAGCATTTTATTATGCACAACTAAACAAAATGCACCCTGTAAAATACTAGTGTTTCATGCCAAATACATTAAGAATAATGTCATACTGATAAATACACTCATCTTTTCACCTCTGTAAAGGAAATGCAGGGGTTCTGACTCCATGAGGTCCCCTTACCTTACTGATCTTCAATGATCAGGAGACTGTGGCAGGAGAGAGTAAAAATATCTGTACAGGCTCTTTGCTGACCAAATAAACTAAAACACAATGTAGAATCACCAATCTACTTCTTGTATATGTTCATTAACAGAGTAACTTAAACCAGGTTACATTTAGTAGATGACTTTTAACACATAGCTCAAATCCCTTAAGTTGTTTTCCTGATGTATTTTCTGAGACAGCATAAAGCAGCCTTGAAATAAATAAAAAAAATCCCACCAACATAACAAAGCAATATAATACAGAACTATGCAGCATATCTGTTAAAAGAATTCCACATGGAAGAAGGATCAAGAACAACCAAACAACTTTATTTTATTTTAGAAAAATAAATTCACAAGTTAGAGCAGAACTTGGGCAGTTCTAAATTGACACTTTCTGCAGCAGAAATATTGCCTAAGCTCTTTTAGAATTTGCTTACATGCCAGAGCAAATATTTTCATTCCACTGACCTTGCTAGGCAACTCCCCAACATTAAGTGTATGGTAAAATAACTCTCCAGTAATATCAAGCCTCGAATATTTATTAAAAATATTTGCAATCCATGAAAACAAATTCTTGATTCCGCACATATTCAAACCACGAACTCCATTCTGTGTATTAAATAGCACAACAGAACCTCATCTAAAACAGGTTTTCATGTGGGAGAAGAGGAGGTGCTGGTGAGTGGGTGCTCTTCTCTACATTCTTACTAAGATTTGACCCTTTCAGCCATCACTGACTAAATTAGCACACTTGATCTCCAACTTTTTGGATGCACACTGCTCTACAGTAGAATTAGCAGCAGGACTTAAAAGTATTATAAAGTGTTTTCTTATAAGAAAAAAAGGGCATATTAGGACATAAGTTGCAATTCTGTCTGTACTTTTCTTTCTGATATGCCTAACATCGTGCAGGCCTACATGACTACATCTTTCCATCTGCACCATCAAAAATCAGGACATATGTCTACCGACCACTGTAGCCTCTAAATAATAGAAACGCTAGTGTGGAAGAAGATCTTTAGTTGTGGTCTTGTGTTGGACAGCTTATGTAATAATACCATTACATTTCCAGGTCTCACTATTTTGGAATACTTAGTCAACAACAACAACGAAAGTGTCCTTGCATAAGTTATGATTCTTGAAGATCCATCAAGATCACATCCTCTTCTTTCTGACTCTCTGGCTAACTATGTTCTGTTAAGTAAACAGAACCAGGAACTTTTTTTACAACTGAATCAAGAATAATTATCATCCAGTTATAGAAGACAGTAGAATGTAATGGTCAATGGTATTTATTTAAGCAAGAAATACCTTTCTGAAATGAACTGCATTAATAATGACTGCTTTAGTCTTTAGGCAGTGAATTGCACCCTTTCTGGAGGGGTATGTAGATGAAATAGAAGGATTTCTGCCATATACCAATCTAGAAGCAGCACTTATTAGCATGACAATAGAAGACAGCAAAAAGTCTATCCACCTTTTGGATGCCAATTTGTATGATTTTTGGCGCTGAACTTTTGTTTCATACACAATAGCAAAATGGCTATTACTGTCTTCATGTTTAAGGCCTGGTTCTTACAAACACAGAAAGTTTGTTTAAGTGTATTGTTATTTACTGAGCTATGACCCACATTCTTTGTCTGTAAACCTATCTTGGCAAAAATGTAATGCATTCTTGTCCCTGAAAGAATCACACAAGGAATACACACAGACAGACCAGTTTCTGAACACTTGATATTTCTGACCAAGAAGTACGTGTAGAAAGAAGAAATGTTGAAGTCAGAAAGATCAAGTACTTTACCTTTTAAAAAATGATCCAGTGGAGTTTGTGGTCACCTTATTGTTTGACAAGCTTTTCCATAAACCTCTAAAACCATTAACCAAGCAACCAGTCCCCACAGATGCTCATTTCCTGCTTTGTTTTTCACCTTCTTTTATGACAGGATCCAACTATCAGTTCATAAAATCCTATAAATGCTTTTCATAATGGTTTTTACTGCCCTTTGAACTGAAACTGTCCTGGAGGAGAAGGGAATTCACTACTGTACTTTCCTACCAGCCAATTTCTGTACACATCTGTAAGTAAAGCACAAAAATAGCTTGTCCATTTTTGTGTTTCACAGCAGAAATTAGAAACAATAACAGTTGAGAATTGATCAGCTGAGCATTGGAAAATGAGAACTAAGTGATACAGGTTGAATCAGATGTAGAATATGCAGAACAGACCTTCATGTTAGACTGTATTCACAGCTGTAAGCTAGCAGAAGATCTTTAGAAAGATGAAACTAGAACAACGGGAGTAGAAAAGTGTACTGATATAATATCTTTATCATTATCAGAAGGAAATACTGGGAACTGTGATATTGTATCAGGTCCATCTGATGGTGGTCAGTATTGATGGTAGTCAGAACAGTCATGTTTATCCTTAAGAAGCAATTTTCTGGAGTGAAGGGGGAAAGAAATAAGTTGGTTGGCTTTTTTTCATCATTTCTATGTCACTTGTAATATTTTGCAAATACCCACTGGAAATTTCCCCCTAAATTATGTAAATATCCACTTGTGAACTGTGAAAAATTAGAAGTGTATGCACAGAAAAACTTAAAAACACATTACTGAAAGTGTACAGAGAATCACAGATTACCTGAAAGCAGGATGTTATCAGCTATCATTGCTTGTATTCTTGCTTACACATCTCTCCAGCTGTGATGAAGACACTGAGTTTCTAGAATCCAAGCAGCTTCAGAAAGCTGGATAATTGCTACAGGCATGGTAGCCACTGTGCTCAGTCCTATAAAACTCCAGCTAAGGAGCTGGCAGGATGCACACACTGCATCCTGGGCTGAACAGAGAATGACAGAGACAGAGCTGGGAGTTCAACTGCACCCCTGAAGATGCTTCAGAAGTCCTGGGAGTTTACTGACCCACCCAGCATCCCTAGTTTTGACAAAATGTGCTGCTGGGTGTATGAGATGAGTCATGTCTGAACCGCTTGCAAGTGCTATGGAATTCAAAAGGATGGGTTCTCCAAATCTGCTCCTACCTAGCTTAGTCTAGAGTGTTTACAGTGGGAATTGGGTGTACAACTAGCTGTTCCTCTTACTTTGAGTAACCACAAAATGTAGACACTGCTAGTGAAATGAAATTATAAACTATTGATTTACAAGTGGACCAATGTCTAAAACTTTCACTTGTGAACACTAAAAAGCAGATACTGAGGAGGAGGTGGTAGTGGAGAGTAAGATACTTTGCAAATTGGCAACTGAGTCAATACAAAAAATACAAATACCATTTTAAGCTCTTCACTTACAATGCAAATCTCTTATCCGCAACAAATTAAAGCAAGAAAGAGTTGCTGGACAATAATGCACAGAATTCTGCTAGAATTTGACATTTCCAGAACAGCAACATTGCAGATATGGATTGCCAGTGCATATCTGTAAAGCATCAACTTCAGTATTTCACAAAAGGCAGCAACTTAAACAAGACATTGACACATCTCTTATGGATCTGCTCATCACAAAGATTTAAAGCCACCGATTTGCAAAAGTAACACAGTTAACTGTAGGGAAAAAGTTAAGTCTTGTTTGAAGTTTGTACTCATTAGCAAACGGAAATCTAAACCTCCAGGATGATTTGAATACATATATTTTTTTTGCAAGGGCAACATAACTGTAGCAGAAAATTACTTCATCCTGGAGGATCAACATACACATTTCTGAAGAATGAGTAACCATAAACCAGTCTTGTTCTAAGAAAGTGCACTTCTCAGCAGTGATACTGATGCTTTCCAAAGTGTGTGTGTAAGTCATCCAGGGCAAGTCAGTGACAATTCTTTTCAAAACATCTAAAAATGTTGTAAGTTTGCCACCTGCTGTGATAAATGACAGTAAGTGAAAGAGATTACATAGTTTTCAGGCACCATCATTTTGAAATTCAGATGCTCACCTATCAATACATTGCTAACGTAGAATTCCTAAGAGTGAACGTGCAAGTGTCCTTTGGACCAATGCAAAAATTAAAAAATTGAGTTTCAGGTGCAGTCTGCCTTTCATACTGTAACACCACTCTGAAACTCCTGAGACTGCTCCACAAAACCACCTACTCACATCAGCATCCATTAAAAACAGACTGAAAATTCACACCCAATCCAAGTAAGTAATTTGCTGAAACTAAAGACCTGTATACAGAGGCACTAACATACAAATCCTTCCAGGCCCTCTTGTTTTTCTTTTGCTTAGCATATTCTTTATAAAGCCAGAAACACACAATGCATTCATTCAAGCTGGGCAAACCATGGCACTTCTGTCCTGGGAGGTACAAGGTGCAGCATTAGCTCAGTCTATTTCTAGTTACCAAGGCCTCATCACAGTCTTTGGCAGTGAAATCTGCCAGATATAATATATAAATGGAGCTGTAGCTGCACAGCCAAACTTCCTCCGTGCTCATCATGGGCAAAAATAACAGCAGTGCAGCTCAGCAGGAAAAGCACGTGGGGAGACAACATTTTATAGGACAAATAAGGAGTTAATGGTGGTGGTTTAGCCCTACTAAACTCTGAACTCATGGATTGTTTATTTTTTATTATAAAGGATGTACTTTTCAGGAAGAGCCTTGTTCTACAGACTTAGTGGAGGAAATGGTGGAAGCTAAATGCTGTTCTTGTTGAATCCATTTGCTTTAGGTGGGATAAAATGTTGTTAAGGAGATAATAGTTTTAATTTGGTTTTATGATTTTTTAATTAAATTTGAGACATTAAAGAATTTTAAAGCTGTTCTATTTTAGATTTTCTAGAAATACAAAGGTTGCTTCAGCCTCAAGACAAACTGGTTGCCTCAGCAAGCTCAAAAATATCCATGTACAGAAAAATAAATTCTCCTGGAGAGATTGAACTCACTTGGAAAGATTCAGATTTATAAGATTACCTATTCACATCTGTTTACCTCTCTACCACTGAAGAATGAGGAAATATACCTATAAACCAAACAGAAACTACCAAATTGTACCAATAAAAAAAGGCTTTAAGACCAAGATAGAGACTTGTAAATGGTAGATGAATCAATAAAACTGTGTTTCTTCATGGAGAATAAAGACCAATAAATGACCCCGTAATAGTCTAGTGATGCCCGTAAAGGATTCTGCTAGCATTCCAGAGCAAATGTGATTACAGGGTCGATTGGTGCTGTGGAACTTCGTCACACACTATGATAAAGCCATGCTTTTTAACTCTGCAGCCAAAAAAAAGTTGAGACCTTTGCCTCGTTTCTTGCAGTAACGTAAGAAGTGTTCAGCACTCCTGATGAAACACTGGCTAATCACATGTACTGTGCTCTAAAACCCAGTCTTGATCAAAGTGTTGTAGCCCAGTGCCGTCCTAAGCTCTGCAAAAAGTTTCAAAGGTTCGCTTATTACAAAGTGCTGCATTTAAGCTGCTTGTGTATTGCAATGTGTCATAGGTAATATTTTGATCTTCAGATTTACCATATAAAAACTTGTCATCTTTGTTTACTGCCAGCATGAAACCAACATGCTACATTTGCAATAAAACTGATAAGGCTGAATTTTGGCAATGATGGACAGCAAATGACAGCCATGCCCCTGTTTGCTAACTGTGCTGAGCTGGCAGAAGGGAAACAGAAGCCACTGAGAGAATCTACATCTTTACTGTTGACAAATCCATTTCCTGGCTGCAGAGAAACACATCTGCACATCTGTCCATGGCACGGGCTCCACTTAAAAACAGAAGAATCATTGTTTTAGTGGACATTACAGAAATGTAACTCCCCAAGTGAATCTGATGCAGTAATAACAGTCCTTTAACTGCTGTCTAATGATTTTTGCAGACATGAAATGGAATATTTTATTACTATTTTCAGCCATCTGTGCTGCTTTTTCTTTCAGCTCAGGTTTTGCCAAAACTGTAATGCAAGTCCCTATCCTTTACATCACCACATACTTCTTGGGATCAATACACCAATTAAACATATCACTGGTGTCACAGGTAGGAACTGCTGAACTCTCACATTGGCAGAAGCACAACTCAGTTGTGTATACAGCTAGAGCCTGCTAATCACTAAGCCATTCTCCTACTCTAATTTAAGGTTTCTCTTATCCTTAATAGAGGGAATAAAGAAGGAAGCTTGCCTTTGTAACATGCTGATAGGACTAGAAAGGCCATGGCTAAATCATTGTTTGACTACACACTTTTGTCACTATGGACAAGTAAGTCAAGCACCTACACCGAGGTTTTACTTTGTACATGAAATGCACTTCTTCACTCCATATACTTTGTTCCACACCATGGCCCAGCATCTTGGGGCACATGGGCTAGATTGTGCTCTAAGCTGCCTGGGAGATCTCCAGAATCATGCTGATTGTGCTCCAGCAGTAACTGAGCATAAAGCCATCAACACAAGACAAGAGGTAGTCCACAGTAAAAAAACAAAACACAAAGCATATACAATGCAGATATCAGGTTCTTGACACGAAGTATTTTGCTTTCCTGATATGTTTGTAGTGGTCTGCTCAATGATTAATGCGGCCATTATTTCAACTTTTTCAGCTCCTGAGAAGGACTGTATCTCGTACCAACTCCAGCCATTCTTTCTCTAACCACCCTTATTCCCTGATTATTACAATGTATACTTCTGTTGCCCTGAGGCAAGAAGGTGAAAGACACCTCTTATCTTCCACAAGGATAAAACATGGTATTTTTCAGCTGGATCAGCTTTGTTGATCTACATCACTGTTTTGGCTTTACAAATTGAGACAGTATCACAAAAAAAGGGAGGAGCTGCTTATTTTGACACTGAAAACATCTTAACCAAACAACAACCTGAAGCACAAACATAAAAGTGCCACAAAACCCTCCAGAGCAAATAGGAAACCTGAATTTATAATATTTACTACATTTAATCTATTTGCAGTAGAGAAACTATTCTAATTACTAGGATAAAAAGCAAGGTCACAATATATAACCTGCAAGTTAAGAATGAAAAGCAACAGTTCAATCAGCAATTTCAAAAAGGTTTGCAAAACCTTGTAGAGGTTTCTCTTCAGAATCTTGTGGTTGAAATTTATTATTCTCTATTAATATGTAACCTGCTGTCAACTCTTGTTTAACTTAGTGATATGATACTATTTTCCCTCCCTTCCCTGCATTTCTCCTCAGTTGAGCAAAATGAATAGCACACAAAATAAATAAGGGAAAACTTAGAAAGCAAACATCTTTATGCAGTTAAGGAGGATTATCTGAAGTAGTGCACCCAGACTTATTAGCATACATCATTAGAGAAAGCCTGCTGCAAACTGACAAGTCAAAAGAAGGCTAAGTCCCAGGTAGGAGCAATGGGATTGACAAACCATTCACTGAAGTAGAGAAGGATTACACAGAAGGAAAAGACTCATGTATGAAAAATAAAGTGATTTTTTTCTTCCCTTTTATGCTGTTCCTTTTAAGAACAGCAGTGAAAAACAAAACTAACACACACATTATACACAGCTGAAGGGCAATTCTGTACAATGCAACTATCACATAGAAATGGTTTATTTCATTGCTTTGGTAGAGATGTATTTGCGAGCTGCAGTGGTGCTGAGCAAGCCTGCAGTTTTCCTCACTATTCCCTGCATAAGAAGTGTATTTTTCCCCCTGCCTCGTGGCAATCAGTTTCACCACACAACCTTTGTCACTGAGGACCTTTCCCAAAGCTAGTTTACAAGCTGGTTTTTCACACAGCCAATTCCAAGAAGCGTTTCCAGCATGACACGTGGCCTGACAACTGTAACGTCAGTGGCGTAGAAGTTCTAACCTTCCAGCTGACGTAGAGCAACAGACGGCAGCTGTGCTCCTGGACTACCATGATGCAAAGTGAAGTAACTTTACTTAAGTACCAGTAGTTTCTATTTGCACTGCAGCAGGATGGGGATGTCCCCACAGCCGGTTGCTGCGCCTCAGCCAAGGTAGCAGCAACTTTCACCAGAAGGTTCTGTTTTATCAGACTTAGCTCACCTGCTCTCCTTGGTCTACGCTCTCAAAGCTCTTTCCAGCCACATCTCTCTGTACAGCAACAAAGTTTAAACATCTGTAGGGTGAGTTCTGTAACTAACTAAGCAAAAACTACTAAACAGGAAGTAAGAACAATTTAAAGTAAGTGAAATGACCATGCTGGAGAAGAAAGAATGGGGAGGAAGGTATGTGCCAAAAATGAGGTAGACAACTGGGTTTAAAAATTTTCAATTATGTCAGGAAAGCAGGTATGTCTATTAAGTGACATGGTCAAAATCTGTAGATTCATCACGTATTACTCCAGGAAATCAAGATAAAGATCTGTACCTTGTAGAAATTTTTGCTCAATATGGAAAAGTTGAACTAAAGCAATAATTTTAGGCTCAAACAGACTGTGATCTATGTAACACTCAGCTATTGGCTTGCAGAGACAGATTAAAAAGTAATTTCACACAGTATTCCACTACCTATGCTAATATCATTGACAAAAAAGACATTTTGGCAGCACCTGGCACTAAATAAATTGAAACTGCTGATACATAATTAATATGCAACGTCAACTGCTCTCAAGCTAGGGCCCAGCTGAGACTGGTCAGCATGGGAGGAAAATCTGAGTGCTGCAAAAAAAGTTCTAATGATTCAATATGTGGCTTCACTTATTTCAAGTTAGCCCTGGTAGAATTCTTACTTGGAAGCACTGGGGATCACTTTCGTACTGTTATCTTTGTATCCTGAGAAGTCATGGCCCTGAGGATGCCCCCAGCCACCTGGTAGGGTTGAGGTTTCTCTCTGTAGCAGTGCAGCCCACCATGGGCTCCCCCTCTGCCATGAGCCCCTTGTAAGGGACTGACTCTCTGGTCTGGGGACTGCCCAGATGCCTTCACTGGGAAAACAATCCCATGTTGGAACTGCTTGTACCAGCCCTACTGCTCTTTGGATACCTTTGACTAAGCTCCAGTTACATCTTTTAGAAGATAAGGGATGATATTCCACAGCTTTTAAAAATCAGCTGCTTTCATTTCATGCACATTTTATCCTCTTACTGGCTATGTCCGTCACTCAAACAAAGCAGTCGTGCCTCTTCTTGCGTTTCCCCTCCCGTCTCTGCTCCTGCTGACACCAAAACCTGTACAGCTTTTTGGTGAAGTGACTTGGAAAGTGGCCAAGCTACCCACCATCACTCTGCTACCTGCCTGGAAAAAACTGCTTCCTAGACAGTCTGATTCCCCTTCCCAAGTACCACACCAATTACTTACACACACATAAGGAACCAGGCAGCACGGTCATTTCCAGAGGCTGCGCCAGCTTAAGGTTTTTGTTCAATGACAGACCAATGGTTGCAGTCTATACCCATTAAATTCTCCTTTGGTTTGAAACACATACAGTGCATTTTCTCCCTGGAGCCGTTGAGTGACTTGGCTTAATCCGACATCACAGGCACGTCTCAGTGAGGTGCCTAATTGATCTCCCTGAAGTGCTTGAGTTTGTGCTCAAGAGCCAACAAAATTCTTTGTACTACCTCAGTATCAAACACACTAAACAAGATCTCAATTTTAATTGTGTTCAAATTCTGCAAGAAAAGAAGAATTCTGCCGAAGTAACAGTTTCAAGCTATCGAGAAAGCAATTAAAGCAACAGGCACACTACAAAATAATTTACTTCTACTGCACCAAAGATGCCTTTTAACGAAAAGTTCAGCAGTTCTATACAAACTATAACCAGCATGTTTTGCAAACCTCAGTAAAGAAAGCGAAATTTGCGCCCGTGGTGACAGCTGTTTGACAGTAGAAGGGACCTTTTCATTTTCCAGTATACTGGGTACTCCTTTTCAAGAAGTGTATTTATTAGAACAGCAAGTGCGATCTTCTGTGTCTGTCTTACTTGAGGAAAAGTATGTGGAAAGCACTATTGTATAACAACATTAGATCCCTGCTGTGCATTTTTGTAGGGGTTTCTTCAGATTGCTACAGGCCATTAGCCTTTCCCTTCAGGTAAGTAATGAACAACGACTTTTCCAACAAAGGAAATCAGCTGTGTCACCAGTGGCAACTCCACTTTTTAATACATGTACCAACCCCCTGTGCATGCACTTGTTATTTATTCTTTTTCAAAAATCAATTCTGGTATGAAATAAGAAAGGTTCCCCTTGGCTTCACCTTGAGCTGATAATGAACAAACCCTCAATGAAGCCTGCTCCCAAGGAAGTCTTCCTTAATAGCACTGATTAAAAATAAAAGGAAGTTTCTTCCTAGGAAGCAAGATGCATTGCTTCCTGCTTTCCTGCACCAGGGTATCTTGTAATTGGACTGGTGCTAATTGGACACTTCAGCCATACAATTTAATTTATATATTAAAAAAATTCAATTTCCCTTGGTTTCTGAGAGAGTTACTGCCATTGACCAACACCAATATGCAGAACTGTGAAATCAACACAAGACCTTAATTACACAAGGGGAAAAGCACACAAGAATCCTGGTGAAGTCTTACTTTTTCGTTTCACTTACATACGAAATCAAGATACATCTTTCAAGCAGAGACACAAAACTGATTCTAAAGGACCCACTCTGATTTAACATGTCTTGTACAACAGTAGGGTGGGCAGAATAGGTACAACCACCACAGATTGAAAACTGTCTCTGTAACACTGATGTGATTTTGTATCAATGTCAAATCATCAACTATAGAACAGGTTACATTTTTTTGCCTGACATCAGGGCATATAATTTACAAAGGAAGTGGTAAAAGCTGACATATTCATGACAGCAGCCTAGAAGAAATAGAAACATAATTAAAAAGTAGGTTATTTCTTAGGCAGACACTAATTGGCAAAGACTTGCATCTCTCTGTTTTTCCTTTCTATGTAATTTTGGTCAAACCTACATAAATAATACCAGGGAGCTGAAAATCTTGAAAGAGGGAATGCAGCAACAGCTATTTTTCCTTTCCCACCCTGCTTCGTTCTATCCATTAATTCATCCTTTACACTTGTGCCCTTAAGTCTTCCCTTGCTTTCATCATTTCTCCTATTAGCAGGGCTTCCTCCTCTCCACAAGCAGCAGCTGTGAACTACTTCCTTTTAACATCTCATTTCCAAAATGAACTTCCTCCATGAAGCAGGCATACACCAGTCTGTCTCATCAGAATATTTAAGAGCCTTGGAGAGGTGCTGGAGAACAAAGGAGAGCCAGGGAAGAATCTGCCTTGCATCTTCTAATGCTGCCTCTCCCTTTGTACTTTCTGTACGGCAAAATCACTAAAATAGAAGCACCAAAAAACTGCATCCTACTACTTCCTTACCTTAATTTCATATATTGGCATTCATAACATAATTAGATTTTGTTTATGAATTTTAGAACAGATTTTATTTCCTCATAATAGGATGATAGTCTTTTATTTTCTACAAAATACTTGTATTGTTTTAGCAGCAGCAATATATAGCTGCAGAATGCCTCAATGTATTTTGCTAAACTTCATTCAGACTTCCTTAATATTCTGCAGGCAGAAACTTGAATTCAGCAAACTGCTGATGGGCTGCATTTCTGAGTTCTGTATTGCCTAAATACTAGCTCAGTAAACTTAAAAAAAAATAATTGGAAGCCCCAAGAGATCAGAGAGACCGCTATTCTAATCTGTTATGGAAGTCAGATTCAGGAGAGATTTCTGATTTTAGCAGAATATAATTCACAAGACCAGAAAGTGCCTCCTTTCTTCTTTTCCCCCTATAGAATAAAATAAAAAATTGTTAACATATTAAAGCAATGTTAAAAATGCAAAGCCAAAGCCACAAAACATGACTTGACATTGATATGTTGAATTACATAGGGTTTACAGCACATTTTGTATTTTTAGACCTTCTGTCATATAAATACAGTTTAGTTCTAATCAATCTTGTCTGTATAAATGTCAAAGAAACAGTTCCCACAGTGAACCTCTGGATTCCACATTAATCTCTGAAAGACCATTTAATTACAGCAAGAATCAAATATACCAGACTATTTCCCCAAAATTGTACTGCATTCTACACAGGATTTTATGCCATGTTCTGTCTTTGTATGAGACCCCCTTGTTCCATTCATGGAAGCTCTGCCTGCAAAACAAGATACAAACACAAATTTCTGCTATTCATACTGTAGACACTAGCTACTTTCCCTCCTCAACTCCATCAAGATGCTTTGCAGGAGAAAATGACAGAAATGTGATAACATCCAAATATTTGCACAAGAAAGATTTTTAAGATTTTCTCCATTTTCCTTCTTATGTATGTTCATTATCTTACAACCCAGCATGAAAATGCTGACTGGGCTACCCTCAGTTATGACAGAAGCTTGAGCACATCATAGTTTCCCCCAAAAGTTTAATGAGTGAGTGATCTCAGACCTGTGAGCACTGATGAAAAGCTTAAACAACAACAGACCAAGGGACACCCAGGCATAAAAGGCAAGCTTCAGCAATATACTTTCACTGGAATAAAGGAAAATAATGCACTGCAACAGGTATATTAGTTATTTCTGCAGTTCATCTATGTATTTGGAAAAGAAAATATCCTGCCTAGCCTTTTTTAATTGCTTAATTAAAAAGAAAGCCAGAAGTCACCTTAGAAATATAGAAAGTGAATATTAATCAGGGCAACTATAAACTTATACTTTATTAAATAATTTTGTAGTAACTGAATTTCTTTACCATTATGAGTAATGTGTAGCACCAAATTTAAAGGTGGCAACTCTTTTCTTTTAGTTCTAATTTTCAAGCTAATATTTTTGCTAGAATCAATGCAACATCAACTAATACAAAAAATCTCACACTAAAGATAAAGAAGAGTAAGTCAAGTTCTTATAAATCAATTGTTCTTTGAGTGCATTTTTTTTAGCAGCAGACATACACTATCAAAAAAAGAAAAAATATTTTTATACACTGGCATGTCTTTTTAAGAAAAGAAATTGCTGTGCTTGAGAATTTTTTTAAAGGTACAGATAATTACTGTGTATTGTCCCAGTAAGTACAGGTACAATTCCATTAAACTAAACTTTACTGATTTCTTACTTTACCTAAACAGACATGTCCAATTAATTTGTTGTCATGCAGAAAACAGAACAACTGCATCAGGTTGAGTTTTACATTACCCACATTGTCAAGTAACTATCAGACTGAGTCTTTCTCTCATGCTACTTCTCTGCCTAATACTTCAGTCCTCAGAGATGCCTTTGCAGACTGAAACATGCAGTAGAGTTACATAGCACTGTTTAGCAGAGTGCTGTTAAACAAGCAGTTTCATTTGTTCAGGGTGTTTTGGTTGGATTGCTCAGCTGTAATGATACCCTTGATGTAACAATGTGGTTCTTAAAAATCACAATTCACTGCCACAGTAGTTCTGTGATGCCAATACAATGATGATTACTGTGAAGAATTTTCCATCAATTTACAATCAGAAACCATCATAGGTTTCACTGTAGGCAACTTATAATGCCACACCAGATCTCTGAACTTGTTCCCAGTCAAATCTGAAGTGTATTTTGCTTCTCATTATACCTCCATTATCAGGTATTTCCTCAGATTTCAAGGGTTACTACAACTCTATTGCTGAAAGTAAAGCTGACTTAAAACAGCATATATGCATTACTTTGGCTATGATGCATTCTAATTTTATTCATAATAATAAAAAGAATGGGGTAAGCCAGAAGACTTCACTGAAAACTGCTGTTTACTTCTGGGCATAATCTGTATAGCAGAATGCCACTGTTACTACCTGTAGAGTGAAACTGAGATCCAGACACAGTTGGTGTAGTCCTAGTAATCTGTGAAGTGAAACACAAAAGTTCTTGCAGTACTGCAAAACCAAAGGCACACACAAACAATAACCACCTGCAAAAGACTGAAACATTTTTGTGGAGAAACCGACCCTACTTCTGTAAGGGCCACTGGGCATATATGAGGTAGTAGCAGCGGGTACTGCAACATCAGTATCTGTGGTGTAATAACTATAGGTGGCTTGCACACCTATTAAAAACAACATCAGCTACATACAGTTCAGTGTTAGCAATGGTTTTGATGGATGCCAGATAACAAGGAACAAGAGGCTGGTGAAGGAACACACAGTTCTCCCCATTCCTCAAAGCATTTGCCACCCAAAAAGTAATGCAACAGCCTGGGCATCAGTAGGAATATCTGCCTGTGTGGATGTTACCTGTGTGACAGTCACTGCACAGGAGGAAATAAATACAAAAAAATTCTCTTTTACATGCATCATCACAAGATCAGCAATCATTTGTCCGTATTCACAGAGAGAACTATATATAACCTGTGCCATCTTCCTTATTCTACATCAAAGCTTTCTGAAGAGGTAGCTAACCTTGTGTACTGGAACTAACAGTTATATATGAGAAACAACATTTTTCTTAATCCCAGACACGCAAAAATAGACTAAAATGACCATTCAGGGAACTGCCTAATGTGGAGGAGGCACCCTTCAAACCCATTTTTAGAAAACAAAAACATTGCTGTGATTACTTTCCTCTCATGGTAAGAATGACATACACTTTTCTTCCTTTGCCCTCTATGTGTTTATTTTGGAAGTTGACTTTTCATTCTCAGTTCAGCCTGCAACTGCTTCCTAAGTGACAAATGATGTGCTACAGGGAAAGGAGCTTTATGTTAAGACCAAAATTCTCAGCCAGCTTTGCCCTTCCCTGCTGGGCTGTATTTACAGCCACACCTTGCATTACTGAGTCTTGAGCAAGCACAAACTGCTGATTCAGAGCTCCTCATCTGCAGTGAGACACCCTGCTACACCCACTGGTGTTAAACAGGGGGAGGTGGCCATGTGAGACAGAGCAGAGTAGCAGCAAACCTCTGCTACAACTCTTGTTATGGCTTTGGCAATTAACTTTTGTTTCAATTTAAAAGACAAGACATTAAAAAGCCAAAAGCTCTTCCCTCACCCACAACAGAAGACATTCAAATCATACGTAGTGTTAGCACTCACTTGAACCAACCATAATGCTCCAACACATCCTTCCCTAATTAAAATGTCATTTGTATTACACATTTTATAACTGAATGTTAGTAACTGTACAGCTTTAAGGAAAATGTGAGCAAGGTTAAAAAGAAGAGATGAAATTCTGACACCCCTTCCTGAGCTGAACACAGGTAAAATGCTGCAACTTCCAGCGACATCGGAGTTCCATTTCAACACCAAATTGTAAAGGAATGACTGATAATTGATGCTTCCTCATCAGCTTAAAAGATTCTGGAGTGAGGATGCAATCAGGGGTTTCTGTGATGGAGCAAGTAAAAGTGACATAAAATGATGTAAGTCTTTTTGGCAAAAAAGACAGGCAACAAACAGCCACATGTTGTACCTTCTGGAGGCAGGCATGGCAGTACAAGTGATATTGAAATGGATTTATTTTCTTAGGTGAGAGAACTATCTGAAATAACTGGAAAGTTTAGTCCTTTAGGAGACAACTTGTTTAAGGATGACTGAAATGTGTGCTACAGGTTCTCCAATGAATAGAGGAATGAGGGTGGACTATGAATTTTTTTTATGAATATCACATCTCTTTAAACATCAAAGACTGATAAACAATCTTTCTTTTTTAATACCTTGCCATACATGCATTTGCAGTGGGCAGCCTGAGGAAGCAGCTTATGTGGAGGGGGCATTTTGGAGCTTCCAGGCAGTTGGCATCTCTAGAAGTTTGCTAAATATGGCATCACCCACAGACAGCTCTGTGAAGAAGTTTGATGCCCGTGATCTCTAGACAAGGAGCCAACATGTCCTGTGCATGCTTGGGATATTCCCAGCAGCGGCCAGCTGACCTTGCCTTTTACAAGTAGCAGTGGAAAGACTCATGTTGGGCCCCAGGGAGGAAGGGAAGAAGCCACTGTAGGCCACAAGACACAACACCAAAGGAAGAACACTTTTTGAGCACTGACAGAGAAGAAAAATGAAAAAAAAAAAGGAGAAAACTGCTGCAGCAATTCAGCAGAGTCCAAACAACAGATACTCAGTAGGAGTGAGGAGGAGGGAGTTGTTCCTCAACTACAAAAAATGGCTAAAACCAAATAAAAATGGAAATATCACAGCACAAAAATGAAAGCAGAATGAAAACAGGAGCCCCTCCGCCTCTGAATCCTAGCTTCAGTCCACGGCATGCAAGAGGAACTGTGGTGCCCATCACAGAGGTTTTATTTTGTATAAACTAGAGCTAGTTATTATTTTAGTTACCAACAGAACATTTTTGGGGAATATTTCCCATGAATGACTGCACTTTTAATAGCGCATATAAAAGACTATCTAGAATGCCAAGTTTTACAATGACCAAACCAAACCTTTTATGTAAAAAAAAGTCATCCAAAATGCTCATTGCTCTGCTAACATCCTCCTAAAAATAGCCACATGTCACATACAACATATCAATGAGAAAGCCTCAAGCTTGGAATGAAACTGTGTTGATGGGAGAAGATAAATGGAAAAGGATGTCCTCTTGCTTTTTTTCCTTCATCACTTTGAATGTACACACTTCAGCCTTTCAGTTTTGTTTGATTATATTGTGCAGGGGACTGGAATCCTTTAAGTATTTGTATGTGCATGTGAGAGTGTAAACACACAATGAAATTTAGTAGCCTCACAAACAAGTTGATAGGAATTTTTTTAAACAACTGAACTATTCCTCAGCTTCTAGTGTTTCCATTTGTCATTCCTTAAAGTTCAGTAAATCCAATACCAAACCATTAAACAATCCTGTATCTGCTTCAATAAGCAACATTTGATTAATGATAAGAAGAATGACACAGGGTGGTATTACCAAGAAGACCCATGCAGTGGAATATATTTTCTTCATTGCACTGGGAAAAAATATTGCTTTAGTGAGAGCAGTACTGTCTGGCAACGGCAGATCCCGGAGCAGAAATTCGAGGATGCCATGACTGTATTTGTGACCTGTGTGAAGCCTGCACGGATCTGCTGTTTTTTATCTCCCCCATGTGGTAAAGCAAGTTAGTAAGTCTGCTTTAGAGAAGTGGCTTCTTTCCTCTCCAGAGCATCTTCCAGTCAGATGAAAAGCCCAGTGGTGGTCTATGAAAACTTGAAGGCTGAACAAAAATTCATTATGGGAGTAGAAAGCACAGGAAATGTTCAGTCTCAAAAGTAACTAGTTATTCCAAATATTCCCATATAACCCCTAAATTTACCTCTTAACTCTCTTTCCAGTATACAAATGACAGAGTTACAACTTGAAATAGTACCCACGTTTGACAGTTTATAAGTGGGTTTAATCACCTCAGTACAGATCTACTAATAATTTATAATCCAATCTGTCTTTGAAATAACTAATATTTCAAGCACCTGACATCAGAGGTATCTCAACTAGTATAATCTCATTGCAATTAATAGCCTCAAACCATTCAATTGCCATCTATCACTACGACTCAAACAGCAGTGATCACAGTTACTTTCCATTTTTCTTTAATATCTCCTTTAAATTACAGTAAATAAGCAGATAGTCTTCACCCTTTTAGCTACACGTATGTTTGAACAGTGGTGAAAAGAGCATGGAAAAAGAGGAGGAAATCCTTGCTGTTACTTTAGCTATGCTCTAAATGTGTTATAAACATTAATGTGGCTGTAGGCCAGTTTAGACAGGATATAAATGACTGTCCTGCACCTCGCTCTTTTCTTCAATCATTAGAGTTTACTTAATATTCATGAAAAATACTTTGTATCCCTGGAAGCTAAAAGCTTCTCTTTACTCACAGAACAATTACACCTCTGGCTGTATAATAAATTACCTACATTGTCAGGACAATATACTTATAACCTTATCTGGAGGACCAATCCTAGATATGAGAAAAAAATTTATTTGCATGCCAAAGAATGAATAAAAATGCTTTGCTGTTTATTTAAGTTATAAAGAGTGCTCTTTATTTATGGTTGTTAAATATTACCAGGATGACTAGCAAATCTTTCAAAGTCAGTGAAAAATTTGAAATAGGGAATTTTCTCTGATGTTTGTGCTTACTGCTCACACACACCGAATTTCCCAAGAGATATATATGCAATTTGGTGATTGATCTTCTCAAAGAAAGGTCTAGCTGGAGGCAGCTGGCTTGAGCTAGGAAAAAGCAGTCACCAAACAGGCATCTTTCTCATTATGACAGGCAGGGGTGGCATTGAAGGTGATATTAAAACACTTTTCTTGCCTTGTCAAAGCTTCTCTGCAACTGGGATGAAACATGCACAGCCTTCCACAAACTGAAGTTCAAGAGTACACCTTAACTTCTACTTCCTTTGGGAAAAAAAAAAGAAAAGGCAGAATTTTGTAAAAACTACTTAGGAATGACAACTTCTGTCTCTGGTGCAACCTTATGGATATACTGCTGTTTTATGCCCTCAGCTTTATTCTTCATTTCTTATGGCAAGTGATGATGCTACAACAGCTAAGACCAAGGAGTTGTTTTAGTCAAATTTCTGTTCTTACCCTGCAAAGGTTTTCAGAAAAATTCATGATGTTGGGATGTTGACTGAAATTCCAGTGTTTATCTATTCCCAAAGCAGTATTTTCTCCCATGAAGTATGAGCAAGATTCTTCCTAGATCCAGTAGGGGATACAGTGGACACCCATAAATTAAAACACCTTTTATTTTAAAAAAGATTTTAAATACATTGGTCTTAAAAACTAAGGCTAGAAAAAAATATGCTTAAAATCCAAAAGCCAATATGGATAGAAATCTATCCTAAGTACTACTTAAATGTCACTTTCTGCACGATAAATAATCTGTAGCACATATATCACAGAGCAGCCACATGATTACTTTAAAGAGAGAACAATGAAAATTACAGGTTTGACATAACCATGATCAAATTAAACATTTCTTTCCTGCTCTGCATCACTTACAGACATAGAATTTGCTTTTTAAACAATACTGGTATTTGGAAATTGTTTATAGAACAACAAAACTTCGTAACACTATTTCTGCTCAAGCTCCCTAGTTTCTTGTGTAGCTATACAATAATGTTATCCTCAGTTTGTCATAGCCCTTGTTGTAAAGTTTCTTTATTACTGGAGCACAGGTATAGAACAAAACCAAAAACAAAGTCCTCAAGATAGCATGTTAAGAGCAGCTTTTAGTTCTGTAAGTTAAATGAGCGACTGATGATGTCGTTGATATGGTAGTGGAAAAGTGTTGTCACTAGCAAATCAGGACAGCTTTGCAGTGATTTCCAGCCTGTGCCTTCCTGGCCTTCAGCCTCAAGAAAACCTGAGTTTGAACATCAGTGGTCAAACAGCACCAAAGTGAACAACCAGTGCTCTCAGTGCTCAAAAACCGAGTGAGAGCTGCCCTTGGACAGTGTTTGTCCTTTTGTGCCTCAGATACACAAAGGAAAGACTGACCCAGTTCGCAACCAGCTGTGTCTCCCAGTGTACACTGTACAGGGGCTTCACACCCACCACACCACACATGGAATGTGCCATGGAATTGGCTGCACAAACAGGAAGGTGGGTAAGTGGCTTTTTAATACTATTATATTGCGCTTTTCTCCTACATCAGTTTTACAGTGTATCTATAGAGCAACAGTGCGTAATTTAAAAGCTGTGCAATATAATAAGGAAAAATGCCACTTACCTGACTTTCCATAATTGGGTCTACAAGAATTCAGAGTCTCACTAGTATGCTAAATATCAGGATGTCATAGGACAGCAAAGAGTCAGTCTTTTGAGAACGAAGAATGTCAAGTAGCCTAAAAAAGATTACAGAGGGTTTTTGCTTCTCTAAAGGAAAAAACAGACTATATGAATTTTTCTGTTAAGCCAATCATTAAGGCTTGCCTTCCAATGAAACAGGAAGTGTTTCTGTCCTTTTCTGCCACTCCATGTACCATTTCTACATTCTTTCAAAAAAGATCACTAGTTTTCCTAAATGTTTTTTCAAAATGTGATTTCTCTGTTAAAAGATTAAGATACCTCCAACACACTCACCACTTCCTAAATCTATGTACACCATGTTAGGGGCAGAAAGTTGGAGGAATTTCATATCCAGACACAGAAAATTACTGTCAACAACCAAAATAACTTTTTCTAAAACTACAGAAAATTTGCTGCAGCTTTATAATACTGTCTAAGTGTTCAACAAAGCTCAAATAGTAAGAATAAAAAGTCTCTGGATTTAAAGAATGCTCCAGCCTTTGCATGTGTCTTGACATGAAAATATGACTTATAATGGGTAGCACAGAAAGAAACCTCCAGAAGCCAGAACCACAAAAACCCAACTCTAACAAAAGCAGAAAAACCTGAAAAACTCTATCAAATTCCAGAAGAATTAATGGCAATGTGCCATCAATAAAATTTAAACATCAAATTTTGTTTACGAAATATCACTTGTCCCTTACATATGCACAGTACAAAGAGAGGTACTGAAAAACTGATATATAAAATAACAGCAAACACTTGAAGATCCTCTAAGTGCAATGAAAGCTAAATTGGTGGGAAAAAAGGTAGGTTCAATTTTCTGCAGAGGCATAATATACTTCACTTACACTCAATAATCAGGCTAGACAGATACCGAATGCCCAAGTGTACAGCATCCTTTGATAAGGAGTACAGAAACCTCAGGGACAGAACATTGTATGGAGGCAAAATTCAGGCCCTTTCTCACTGAGGTCAACTGAAAACCAGCTTTACATGTGAGATCAGTTGGAGAACGAATAAAATTTCCAGCCTGACACTGTCTGTGCAGTGGTAATTGTAAGATACCATTCATTCTTCTAACAGTATGGTTTACAATGCTTTAATTTCTGTCTTATTCACAATATCTCAAATGAACTTTGAGTCCAAATGACTGCAAACTCTGTAAAGCAAAACTGAAAATGAAAAATATATTCATGGCATCCCACACCAAGGAGCATATTCATATGAAGTGAGCCGCAAACCAACTTTGTTATATGTAAAACTGAAGAATTATCTGTTTTTAAAAAGGGAGAATCTTAGACAACAGGTAAAGTTAAAAAGCATAATTGATGTTCTACATGACACAAGTATGCAGCAGAACCAGAATTAAGAGGCAATTTTTCAAAAATTATTGTCCTGATTATCTCATAACCTTTCAAGTTTCTTGGATATCCGAAAAAGAGCAAGCATAATATACACTCCTTTCTCACTCAGTTATAGGGCAAGGGGACTAGACTACTTTATCTTTGCTAAGTTTCACTAATGCTACTTAAATGCTTTCTTTAATCTCAGGACATACCTTTTTCCCTGTGTCATGTTCTTCTAGCTGTGACATTGCGCTCCATGCATTCTCTTTTTTTCACTAAATGGTGACAATCATTTAGTATAGGTTACTGCAAAAATATCTATAGTTGATCTGAAGTTGTGTCACAGAAGCACTGTCTGTACATGTGGGTTTCAATCTTTCAAATGAAAAGACTACATCAAAAACCATTTGTACCACGGGTAGAAAAACTCCCAAATTGTTTATGAAGAAGAATGTTACAACACCACTGGTTTGTGCCTTTCCGTTAAGTGCTCAAAGACAGCTTGGAAATAAATGTGCTCCCATGAGAAAGGGCTACGCAGAAAACACACAACTCTGTCTTACAAGGCTTTTGAAAATTCTGGGGAGAAGAATGCATGACATGCCTTAGCCATTGTTTTCCAAAAGACTTCTGATGAAAAGAAAGTCTGAGTTTAGCTAATGGCAAATGCAATCAAATACCAGCACTAATAATTAGTAAAGATACCAAACCCACAAAATACTTACAATTACAGCAAAAACCCCTAATACATGTTTTAGATAGAAAAGAACATCTGAATCTTCCACAACATCCCTACCAAAAAAAAAAAAACAATCATGAAATCACTAAACATGTAGTAGGACTACTACATAGTTTGAACTTATGATTCTAGGTCTCAAGAAGGCTACAAGTAGAGCTGTCACAAGGGGAAATTTCCTCTAGTGTGGTCCCTGTGGGAACAAGAAGTTCATCACACAGGAAGTCAAGAAAGGGCACTCCATGTGCAAAATACAATGTGGTACTGACATCCTCTTCATCCTTCACACCTGTGCACAGTACAGGCCCTCAACATTCCACACCTGAGCCCTGGGATACTGAGACACTCACTGGCTCTAACTGCGGAGTAACAACTTGCTCCCTCTTCCCTCCAGAGCAGTGCTGGAGAGAGCAGGTGCAGGGACATGAGACAACTGCAGCCTTCTGCAGGGTAGGGAAGCAGGAAAACTGTCAAGGTGGGGGGAGCAGCCCCCTGAATCGTGTAGTCACTGCTTTGTACTTCTGGTATCATTTACTGTCACATGCAGTTGGAATTGCTTTGCTGCCTGTCTTCTACCTCCTGATACATAACTGGAAGCTTCTAGCATTTTAGTTTCTTTAGTAACAAATGGTGGAAACAAGCCAAAATGCATGTGTTGATACCTAGAGCACAAGAGGACATTCTGCTAACAAGAATAGACTAAATATTCCTAGAAACCACAAGTTTAGCGCCTTTTTGTACTTACTATAATATCAAGGAAATACTTAATTCTAAATATATAGTATCACAATCCAAACAAATCTTTTAAAAGTGGTATTTCCATTCCTGCCTCCCAAAATTTCCTGTTGCTTTCACAATCAGATAAACAACAATAATGGCTTTTAAAACAGGCTAATGCCTCCAAAGTCTGAATCTCGTCTTAAACTCATCTAAAAATTTGAAAAAAACCATGTCTCTAAAAGGGTCCTAGTATATCAACACAGTGCGGCACAGATTTTTATTAAGGGTGTGATTTTTATCTCAATGGGATATTGGAAGCAGCATTTCAGCATCATTTGAGTCACAATCTCCTGAATATGATAATAGAGAGCAGGAAAACTAATGCAAGAAATGTCATCAGCTCGCTCTCCTCCTCCTGGGTTTTTTGTCACTTGTTATCTTACTTGATCCAAAACCATTACAAATGTGACCCAGAGACACAGACTGGCAGAACAGCCAGCTGGACCAGATGTGGTTTCCTATTTCAGGACTTACTGTCCTGCCTCTTACAGAAATCTTCTTTTGACCCTAAGTTGCTCTTCTGGCTTTTTTTTTAATACTTCTCCTTTTAAAACATGGATTGAAGCAGAATAAGGTTCAAGATTAAGGTTTAAAATCATCTGGAGGTAGACGTGAACATTCATAGAGCACCCAAAACAAAGGAGAGCACAGCACAGCACCTAAATAAGGAGACACTACTCATAGCTATTAAAGATATGGGAAGAACTGCAAGAGCAACTCCAGTGGAGATAAAATCTCTGTATGTAGTCTTCTTCATTATGAGGATTGAGTACACAAAAACATATGTGAATGTTTATAGCTTTATTTGCTTTTCACCTTCCATTGACCCCAGGATTAACAGTCATACTATTAAACAAAACGCAAAAGTCCAGTGGATCATATGATGCAGGACTTGAGAGCTTGTCTTATCTGTTTAAACTTCTAGCACTTCCAAATCAGAAATACATGCAATTGATTCTTTTACTATAGAAATACTTCCAGAACAGACACTGCTTAAATGGATCTCAGTAACATAGAATTGCCTCCCTCAATGTGATTTCTACCAACTGCCCTGCTTATCCAATGTTACAAAAAAATAAAACAAACAGAAATCTGAAATGCTTCTATTTTCACTCCAAAGAAATGGCACTGAAAGATTTGTGTTGAATCATGATATGAAGTTCTCAGTTCTTTGAAAAATTTTAAATGGGACTGGGAAGTATTTAATGGTTTTTATTACGAAAGTGTTCTGACCTGATGGGCTCACAGTAGCAAGCTGTGAACGCCCCTTTTTGGAGACTGAGAGTAGCAAAGAGAGGAACATTTATAAATAATGTAATATCACAGGCTAAAATTCAGGACAAAATATCACAGTCAAATCTACTCAACTCTTACTTATTGTGCAAGGGAGACAAAACCTTCTATTATTTACCACAATAAGGGACATTCTGCCTAGAAATTTTAAAAAACACTGATCAAAAAGAAATCCCAGATGTTGACTGCAGTGAGTTTTCTTTACCACTGAATTCATATCCCACATTGCGCAGTTTGAGGAATGATTGTGATAGCCAGGGTAAATTGGTATATGGAACTGGAATTTTTTGCAGGAGTGGCAGGATTTTAAAATGTTATATCTAGGCTAATAAATGTTAAATACATGCCATTTGACATCTGAAAGCAGACTGATTCACAAATGCTATTACAATTCGTACAGCACTTCAGAAGTCCTGGGGCAATGGCAACTAATAAATGTAAATTGCCAAGAATGGGCAAGGATGATAGGTTTTATTTTTGCTGCTTTATCAAAATCCTTCAAAGAAACTTACCACTTCTTCACAGTTGAGATCTACAGGAAAAGTAAGGGAAAGTCTCTTTCAACCACAGGAGCTTTCATCTAAATAACTCAAGCCAGATTATTAATTTAGTTGAAAAAAATCATCCTACCCAAAGGGCTATTTGATTATCCACTCCTGTTGCTACAGTTAATACATGAGGTATTATAAATCAAACCTGGACTTTGGAAGACTTCATGTCTCTATGACTAAAAGTCATGTTTGCAAAACAAATTCCAGATCCTACCATCATGTGATGTAGACTCTGATCTTTTCAAAGCACAGTCTAACTACCAATTACAGCAGAAACTCTCACACACAAACGCTTCATTATTTAATTGACAAAGCAACAGTCTGATCATGTCTCACAATGATTCAGAGCAGTGTTAACCTAACTCAGAAACTGCAAGCTCAAACCACAGCAGGCTTCAGAATCAAGCTTTTTGAAGTGCTTCAGGTCAGTAACATCATTCCACCTCAGGATCATTCTGCTTTAAAGTAGCTGTGTTGCATCTCTGGTGCTGGAAATTAGTTTCCTCTGGCAGCAGCAGGATATATAAATTAAAATGTGTATACCCTAAGTAAAAAGCAATGGGCAGTTATTGATCAGGAGTGATCTCCCTTCACATGCCTGCATGGTGGCTGGGAGAAACTCCACACTCTCCAGAAGTGATGGCTTTCCTCACAAGTTGATCGAACATGTGGGCACTGTGGGATACATTCTACCGGCACCATATGATCCATGGCTGAGAGTAGACATCAAGGGCAGTTAAAAATAAGAAAGAAATGATGAACAATAACCAAGCAGGTGAGATGTCACGGCTGAAGATCATCATCTTTTGTTTTTAATTCCTGAATCTCTTAGATTACAATAGCATGTAATCTATCACCATCTTCATAAGCTGTTAAAACCAGTTAGGGCACTCTTCCTTAATCGTCCCTGATGGCTTCAGAGGATAGCTTCTGTTAATGGGCCATTAAGTCCCACTGATAAAATTACATCATCCCATTGTGAGACGCCCTGCCCAGGGGGAGGAACCAAGTATCCCTATCTGGATATAATCTGGAATCTAAAATACCACAAGCCAGTTTTTTCCACTGGATTCCCAGAGGAAGACCAGACCCTTCTACACCACCACTGGACCTTCAGAGGAGAACTACACCTTTCCACAGGATCACTGCTTCAACAGAACCACATCTATCACTTCCAGAGGACTGCAGCCACCATCTAATTGGACTGCTACCAACACCCTGAACAACAGCGTGTCAGGCTGTATTCTGACTCTGTCAGTGTTTTTGTACTACTGCATTTATTGTAATTTTTCTACTAAGTTGTAGTTCTGACTTTGAGTCTCTCAGTGATTTGCTTTCAAACTACCACACTGAAGCAGACTTAGTACACATATACAAGCTGCACTATGTAATATCAAAACTGTCCACATGCCCTGATCAATTCTGCCTGCCATGGAGTTTGAAGGTGGGCAGAATACAGCTGCATGCATTTCAGAGCTGGAACTACCTTTGTTAGATATCTTTAGTTGTTCCTTATTTCCAATCAGTCGCATGGGGACATGAGGACATGTCCCACTGAACATATGTTGGCTGACTATGCTCACAAGCAGCAGAATATCCACACCAGTTATTTTCTTCTGTACTGAGACTGGTTTCTTTATCAGCGATGAATACACAGGCACTGAACAGTAAATGCCTGCATGTAGCTGGAGACACACACACATGTCTGTGTGTGACACTTCAGGTAGGAAATTCTGGGCCTCAGGGAGACACAGTGCAAGCAGATGATGGACCAGCAGGGTGGAGATCGGGAAATCTGAAGCCAGTTATTGTTATTGTTATTAAGTTATTGGAAACCAAATAAGAATGGTTGGTCCGGGTTGGGCCTTTGAAATAGCAAAGGCCTGAGCTACCAGTTATGCTGAGGAACATTAACTATCACTTTGTGTCCACAGTCAAGAAAAGCGTATCTAGCCCCACACCTAAAAGACTGGCCTATCATGGCTTCATCGTGTCATCAGTTACAGAGTTTTAAGATACCTCTTCAATTGTTAAAAAAGGACCAACTACGATACACACAGTTGTAACCACTACAGACAGAAAGCTGACATTTTAGACAGACTGTCTGATTTTGAAAAGGAGGATGTTGCATCTGGAAACTCGTGCAGAATTGCCCTGACTGAGTCTCCCACAGTCACATTTCAGGGAGAACCACGAGCACAGCATTCCGTTGGGCATTATTTACCTCCAATACAACAGTAACAGATCTACCAGTAGCACATTAACCATAAATTTGCACTCATACAAGAAACATTAACAACACTCTACTGACAGTTGCAAAAGATGTGGTGTAGGACCCAAACTACAACTGCCTCACTGTGGTGAGCTGTGATTTGTCATTTTTTTTAACAAAACACAGTACTGCGGGTATTCAGTGTTTCTCCCCATATGTCTAAGAGAAACTCATTTAGTTGTACATCTATTCCACAACCCACATTTTAGTCAAAATGAACTAAGCATTGCATGTTTAGGAATACCAGTCTTTAAGAACTGAAGAGGCTGAATTTAAAGTATGTTTGGATGAAAATTAAGGAAAGGAAATACAAGCCTCCAATTATTCTGCAATAAGACAGGCTACACTTTTATTCCCTTTGTTGAAGAGACTCAGGAAAAACTTACTATAAAAATGTGTCAAAATTAGAAGGAAATGGCATTTAAAGCAGCTTCACTTCCTACTTAGGGTAGACCTGAGAGCAGGAGGAGCAAAAATGTAGGAAGGACAGTGCTTGAAGAAAGGAATAAAAGCACAGTAGCTGGTACTTCTCTGCTACAACATTATCAGCCTGCTGAGAGCAATTAAAATAGCACAGACAGCACTTGCTTTATTTTGACCTTACTGAATTATATCTGAGGAAAAAAACTCTGAGATTCAGCAGGAAATTTATTAGAAAATTTTAATGCCAACTTAAATTTTATCCAAAGGCCTCAATATTAAAGGTCATATCCATTACTATACTGTGGGAAACCTTGGATCTCTCTGTTTCTATGTTCCACCCTTTCTCAATTTTGCTTTCTTTTGTAAGAGTAGGTCAGGCTCTTCTCTCAGCTTCACAGCACTCTGTATTAGAGGTACAAGACTGCTATTTACATTTTAAAAAGCCTTAGCCAGCAAGTCAAATAAAGACTTTTTGTTTTTTTAAAAAGGTTAAAAACAAAAAACCAAAATCAAGCAGCACTGATGAAACTAATGTGCTATGCAGCTGAATTTAACTACCTTACACGGATATAAAAAATATGTGACCTGATCTAGACCAAATTATCTGTCACTACTTCCAGATTAGCTGTTCTCCTGTCAGGGGGACCAGGTATGAACTGACTACTGACTTGCACACAGTAGCATAAGCTATGTAGTGTTTTTAAAAAATAAATTCTTAGCTGCAGACTGTTACAAGCATTTGAAATTAGAAGTACCAGCACTAAATTCTGATCAGCTGAGCTTCACTGCTCTAGTGGAAGGTGTCCCTGCCCATGGCAGGCGGCTTGGATTGGAAGCACATGGTCTTTAAGGTCCCTTCAAACCCAAACCAGTCTGTGATTCTATGAAAGGCTTCTTGTTTGTCTGTGGTGATGGTTACTGGGTACTTCCTAAGCCCCATCACTGTCCTACCCCAAGCTTTCAGCTTTACAACAGGAGATGCATTTGTTAAGCACCCGTGAAAAATATAAAGTACACTGTGTAGCTCCACGGTGCTCTTCAGCTTCCCTGAAGGAAGTATTACCCACAGATTGGCAGCACAAAGTTACTCTCCTTTTAGTTGAAGATCTAGGAAAGACTAGAATCACATACAGCCTGCACTTTACCAAAAGATGAAAAAGACCTCAAGTTTTACTTTTTGTGTGGTATTGATCTTATTCAAATATGAAACTGTAATAAAGGGAAGAGGCTCATGTTCTTGAATCCTTAAATAATTTTGCAGCTTACATTCTTGTGACTTCCAGAGTACCTTGAGCTCTCAAGCACCCATATTAGTCAGCATAAATGTGTGAACACAAGTCCAGATAGTTGCTTTTGATCTGCTCAGCTACCCTCTGAACAAACAAGTCATCTTCTCTTTTCAGCCTATGAGAATTATGGATATTCGTTACACTCCCTACTTTTTCAGTACCCCCAGTATGCACTCAATGTAGGATGTCTGATAAATGGAAGAAGGTTGAAACACAAGTTTCCTGTACCAGGTCCACTTATATTTGAAAACACATCCTGCCTGATGACCTGGTAGCAGCTATTTCAGTTTTCCTCCAAAGTACTGGAAAACCTGACAACTGAACTAGTTTTACTTACAGTTCAGGCTATGATGGCATTAAATATATTTGTGGAGGACAGTGAAAAAAAATAATTATTTTGGAACTCAATTCAACAAGATTTTATGCTCTTCATGCTAACAGCCTGTGGCAAGGTTTTGGTAGAGGAGAGACTACAGGAGTAGCTTCTTTAAGAAGTTGCCAGAAGCTTCCTGCAGTGTCTGAATGAGCCAGTGCCAGCTGGCTCCAAGAGAGACCTGCCACTGGTCAAGGTCAGCAGCAGTGGTAATGCCTCTGGGATATTTAAGAAGGAGGAGAAAAAAAGAAAACCTGTACAATTCCATCCAGGAGGAATGAGAGTTTGTGAGATGAACAGCCCTGCAGACACCAAGGTCTGTGGAGAAGGAAGGGAAGGAGGTGCTACAGGCACTGGAGTCGAGACTCCCTAGCAGCCTGAGGTGCAGACCATGGTGAAGCAGCTGTGCCCCTGCAGCCCAGGGAGGTCCATGGTGGAGCAGAGATCCTTCTGCAGTCTGTGGAGGACCCCACACGGGAGCAGGTGGATGCCTGAAGGAGGTTGGAACCCCATGGGAAGCACTGTAGCAGACTCCTGTCAGGACCTCTGGACTGGTGGAGAGGAGCAGGTTTGCTGGCAGGATTTGACCTTGTGAGGAACACAAGCTGGAGCAGTCTGTTCCTGATGGACTGCACCCCACAGAAATGACTCACACTGGAGAAGTTTATAAAAGACTTTCTCCTGCAGGAGGAACCTCACAGTGAAACAGGGAGCAGAGACAATGTATGATGAACTGACTGCAGCCTGCATTTCCCAGCCTCTGCACCAAGGAGGTACAGAAAATTGGGAGTAATTTTAAGCTTGGGAAGAATGGAGGAGTGGAAGTAAGCTGTTTTTAAGATTCAGTTTCATTTTTCATTACCCTCTCTTATTTGATTGGTAATAAATTGTACTAATTTCTCCAAGATGAGTCTGGTTTGCCCATGAGGGTAATTGGTGAGTGAGCTCTCCCTGACTTATCTTAACCCACAAACCTTTCATTGTATATTCTCTCTCCTGTCCAGCTGAGGAGATAGAGCAGCTTTGGTGGGCACCTGGTGTCCAGTCAGGGTCAACCCACCACATAGGCACACTAAATTTAGTTTCACACACATCTGAAGTACTTTAGGTTTGAAACCAAAAGCACAAATAGAATTTGAACACTGCTGAAAGGTCACCACTTCTTAAAGACTTGTGTTCGTTCACACATCTATACACTGACCCAAGTTTACCTTTCCAGATATGGATGTGAATGACCTCTAGCTCAGAACCTGTGCAGCAGTGTCTAGGCTGATGTGGCAGACCAGCTGCATCCCAGAATGTCTGCTTTTAGACCTAAATATCACTTATTCACACAAGCAACCTACTCCAAAGCCCTCTACATGCAACATGAAGGTACTTAGTCTGCCATGCTAAAGAAGTGCCAATGGATTTATCTTATGAATTGCTTTACCCTTAGAAAGAGATTGATTATACACACTTGCTTTAAATGCAACTGGATTTGGTAACTACCGTAATTGCTTAATAGCTGTTTCTTATCAGTCTTGTCTCATTCAAAAAAGGAGGGAGAGGTCTAATTTATGACTTATGACATTTGCAAGAAGTCAACAAAATGGCTGCTAGACTGGAATATTTAATACTTAGTCTTTTCAAATAAAAAACAGCCTTGATGTTCCTGGTGTTCACACTGATTTTCACTTACCTGGAAAACAGCATCATCTTCTAAATCTTTCTTCACTGCCCATTAGGCATGGTTTTTAGTTCTTACACTGCCTTTGATGTAGCCCATAAAACATGGCAAGACTGACACAATGTGGTCAGCATCCTGCCAGCTTTCTGTCTATGCAGATTTCCTTCTGTAGAATACTGCTCCTTGGGTTTAAAGGGCACAGAGAAGAGAGGAAGGTAGCTGATGAAGGGATACCTTCTAAGAAAGACAGTGTCGTAACACTAGGACTATCATGCCATAATTCCCACCGTAAGCTATTTTGTGAACTTGGGCAAATAATTTGGTCCCCTGTGCACCCAAGTTTTTAAATATATGCTTATATTTAAACAGAGCTAGCCTCCTTCATTTCCATCTCAGTATCTTAAGGACATTGGTGAAATGCACCATCTAAATCAGGATGCCTTCATCTCCCACAGCTCACTGCTACTTCTGCAGAGGAGCAGTAGAACTGGTAATTTTCTCTGTCCTCTGTCTTGCCTGCACAGCTGAGAGAATGGAAAAAGTCCCAGCCCTGACAACTCCCTGGGGATGACATAACAAATGTACAAGTACTGTCACAGTCACAAAATTATTAGCAATAAAACAAGCAGTTTGAAAAGACTTTCTCCCCTTTTTCCCCCATAAAGCATATCCTACATGTGGTAAAGGTATGTTACTGTCAATGGGCCAGTTCTGCAGTATTATTTGACAGCATGACTTTGCATACCAATTTTTTTCTCTTCTTCCCCCATGAGTATACATACATAATTTTAAAAGCAATTTACAACATGTCAAAGTGCTTAAGGAGATTCTTAAAAATCTAATGTATGAAGTTAACCATTGGCATGATTTATTATTGAAGTTCCATGGTTATAACTTGACAATTAAGAATATTGATAAATGTAAACACATTATTGATGTCAATTAAAAAGCATAAGATTGATTAACCTCCCAGAGGTATACTGGCATGAGCACTTAGAGAGTAATCACTCCCACTAAGTATCCACTACTGACAAATGTGCATAGAAATTAGACTTCTGTGGGACAAGAGGTATACTCATTTAAAATTAAGATAATTTGAACACAGAACCAAAGCATTGGGTCAACAACCAAATCAAGAGAATTGCAAACAAGATCTGTATTAATGTGAAAGGCTATGTGATTAGGGCACATAATGCTCTCATTAATCACACACTTGGGCAAAAACATGGTCAAGAATTATCAAAGCAACTGCTCAGCAAGTCGATTATGCTCACAGAAGAAAAACTATGAATGTATTATTTAGCCACTACACTGCAATATTCATAACTGCCTTGATGAGGGACAGGACCTTATTTTTACAGCATGAAAAGCAGATCTTTGTTTTAAACTTTGTTTTATGCATTTATGCACTTTCTACTGGTGACAAAATTATACAGGTGAGTTCAAAACTCTGCTTAGTAATGGTTCACTTCCTGCCAAGCAAACAGCCAAGGAAGGACGTTTGGGCAGCACATACCTCAGAGGGGAAACATGTATCTGACATACCCCAGAAAGCATAACAACAGGAATCAGTCAAATTGTGATTTAAATGTGACTAGAAGAGTTTGAGCTCCTTCTTTCTTCTTCTTCTTTTCACTTGCTTTCAGAATTAATGCACTGGCATAATGCCTGTCACAAAGATGAAGGGCACTGCAGCTGTAGCTCTTAACGGCCAAAAAAAAAAAACCAGGCTCACCTCAGAAAGCACAAAACTAAAGACAGCAGCAATGCACCAAGTACCAAGGAGACTGCGTAAACACTAATTAAACTTCACTCTACACTCTTGTCTAGAAAACAGCTTTCCCTGCCTAAACTTCCAAGGGCCTGATCAGACATGCTGCTATTAGAGTCTAGCAACTTTCTTCCCTAAGCTTGGCCTTCATCACAACTTCATGGATCCAACACATTTCCCTCAAATACAAGCAGCTTACTACAGAGACACTAGACAATCTGAATTACTGCAAAAAAGATAAAATTGTAAAATAACACATCAATGATAAAGCTTCTTTGCTTGAAAGAGCTTTTATGTGAAGGCCACATACCTGTTTATTGTCAAAATGAAAACTAGATCACTGTGAATTTACCTGGTTGCAAATTCACTCAAATGGTATTGCTGACAGAGACCATGTTTGGTGCCATGATAACCCACAGGGGTATTCAGTGGACGCCCAGAAGATCACAATATATGCACACGTAACAGACACAAAAGAACATGAAGAGGGCTTTTTTTTTTTTTAAAGTAACTATTTTTTTCAGAGTTTTGTAAAATGACAGTTAATGTTGGTGGATTGTATAAACAGCTTTCGTTTTAACAAGCGATTTTAAAGTAAGAAAGCAAGTGTCACCTTTGAAACTGGAAAAATGGAAAAGTTTTAGTCACAACCAACAGAAGAAGCACGAAGATAATAAGATGGGGAAATATGAAGCAGTCATGAAACCAGATTCTTGAAGCAAATAAGGCAAATGGAGGTCTTTGCAGACTGCCCTTATCTTGAGAATGAAGAAAAGAGTAAATTCTTTAGACTTGAAAAACTATCTGTGGAAGAAATAATAAAAAAAGGCATCTGATTTAGAGTTTTTGGGGAAAATTTTAAAACGTATTTTCAGTGTGCTGTAGGGAGAAGCAATGTTCATCTGAAAAGCCAGAAAAGAAAGCAAAGTAGCTCAAGGAGGAGCTAAAATGCCTCCTCTTCCCTCTGTTAACTGTAAATAGAAAAGCAGAAATTTTAATATGCTGAGAGACTGATGATTGAGCATGGGGGGTGGGGGGAAATGTCATTAAAAAACCCACTGTACCACAGCTACAGGACCAGGTGACTTGTCAGATAGTGAGGGTGCCAACACCAACAATGTCATCCTGAATTATAGACTGCAGTTCAAGGGCAGCAGAAGACAGTCCTGGGGATCAGAGGCACCAGACAAACACGCCAAAGTTCCTCCTGGAGGTAACTGTGCCTGCTCAGATGCAGTGCCAATGAATCTGACAATGTCTCCTTCCAATACAGTACAAAATCAGGATGAAAAGTTTTCACACCAAAGAAAAAAATAAATAAAACAACACCAGATTAAAAAGCAACCAACAAACAATGAGAGATCAAGGATCACTGTTTCAATAACAGCACTTTTGTCTCTCTCCCTTTTTTAGAAGTTCTCAAAACAGCAATCCCTCTAATTTCCTCAAGGTCTCACTGAACTTAAAACTAGTTTACCCCTGAGAAGGGACTCTTGTGAGAGATCAATATTCTGATGGGAATGAAAGGCACAATACATACACAAGGCCTTTACAAGGTTATACATTTCATAAATAACAGGCAAGATTGCCATACTTCTCCTTTTCCTATTCAGTAAAAAAAGAGAACCTCCACAAATGTTCTGCTCTGCAGCAGACATCACACAAGCAAGAAAGACAAGAAGTTCCTCAAAGACACTTTAATGTGAGAAACTCAATCGTCAAACCCTCCCTAAATGGGCACTACTGCAAACCAGACTGATAGGCATCAAAGCAAGATCACACAGTCAGATTAGGAACACAGCAGAAGTCATTTGAGCTGTGATCAAAACTACAGCACTTATTTCTACTTTCCCTCTCGAGACAATATTTTTTATTTGTACTAAGACACACACGCTCTTGCTGTTACCTCATCTGGAAAAGCCTCCTTGAAGTTTTGCTGCAACAGCCACCCCTAAGAGCCATATTCATTTACGCCCTGGGCTGAAGCCCTTGGGACACCAAACACAACAAAGCAGAAAGCACAGACGGGCAAATGGCAGAGGGACACATCTGCCTGAAAATGGGATCTTTCCTTGATTCTGGAGCTTTCTTCAGCACAGAACAGTTAGTGTTCCTAACTGTTTCAAGGAGCTACTGACCAGTCAGGCTGATAAAACTTACTCTTTTCCATGTGGAAGTTTACACCCAGCATTTGCTTTATTGGATGTGACATACTGCCAGCCGAATTGCTCACTAGAAAGCTAAGTCCTTCTCCTGTCCTTCAGACAGCTCTCATCTGTGCATAACATCAGGTGCTCACAGCTCTGGATGTATTATATAACTACTGTTACTATTTATGGTAAGTCCCCAACCTCACTGGATTAGCCATTAAATATATGCAACAATAATAATGACAGTTCTTTATGACAGATAATTACAGTATTTTAAATGCATTGACCAACATTCAGCAGCCTTTATTTTTAGCAAAGGTTACTGCATACATCAAATGCTGTGTTTTACCCTAAGCTCTTACATCAGAAAGTCAAAGACTCATTCTACCTCTGAACTGCCTCTGCTGGCAGCCTAAAGGTTACTTTCAATGCCCAGTCTACTTTGGAATTTAATACTGTAGACAGAACCTGCCACTTGTAGTTTAGTCAGCAGAATGAACAGCAGCAAATCACTTGTGAAAACACAATCTTGTTCTCCATCAGGAGAGTTAAATGAAAGCCTAAGGAGTAACACTGCTCTGGAGACTCACACAGGTGTAACCTGGAGAGCCATGCCACCTGAAGACAAGCAAAATATCTATTACACTTCCTGCACCCTCAGATGCCAGATATTAAGCTGATATGACAGCTCTGGGCTTTTGGCATCTGTTCCAATGTTGTGCATCTCCAAAGCTAGCCTACATGCCAAGAGGAAAACAGTATTTGAAAAAGCTGGCCAGAGCAGACGTCACTGTTAACTAGTTATGTGAAAGGACAAGTATTGATCCAGCTGGGTTTTTGTTAAATTCACCAAACCTTTTTCAAAGTCACTACTACGACTCCTTTTTCTTTGTTCCTCCTCCTTTTCAGCTCCCAAAACCTTACGGATATTTACTGTACATAAAATATACTTACTCTCCACTGAAATACAAACCCAGTATAGCTCTGATTTTGCTGTTTCCCAATTTCAATTTCAAACTTTCTCTTGTTTACTGAAAGACAGGCATTATATATCCTATGTTATACATTCCTTCACCTGCATCTGTGTCTCTTTCTAAGTCAAGAGCACTGAATTTTAATATATGTTAAGGATTTCCGTTGCTTTCTTAATCATATTCTTCCTAGTAGGTTGCAGTTACTAAGAATTTGAAGTTTTCAAACCACTTGTAAAGTAAATGCAACATGCACATAACAAAAGGATTTAAATGGCCTCAAGGAAAAGAAAGTATATAAAAATATCACTCCAAACAGCTTTGAAATTAAAAAAAAACAACTAAAAATGCCAACAAACACAGAAAAGTGCCTCCAGTGGCTTCTAAACCCTAAGTAAGCTGATTTGAATTCAGTTTGTGGCTTTGTCACAAGCTTCCAGCATAATTTTGGCAATTGCAGGTAAGGAACCAAACAAGTGAGAACTCATGATGTGGTAAAGCAATTAAAAACTGACTACCAGTATTGCAACAGGCTAGGAGCAAGAGAAATGCAAGAGGCTTATGCCAAACATTTTCTACATTCCAGCTGCCAATCCAAGGATTTAGAAGTGTATAGGTAGTTCATGGATACTGTGCAGCGACTTGATAAAACCGTTTTACCAGGATATTTGTCCATTGTTTGCTTATGCCACTCATTCCTGCTCTTCTACCATGAATAAGGCATTTGAAAACTTTACTGTGTCTACAATTGCTTTAAGTATAGCTAAATGGCTTGAGAGGTAAGAAAAGTTCTCTGGGTGTAATGTCAGCTCTGTTTTGGCTGGAAAATGATGTCCAACCACAATAAATAAAAATACACGACACAAGTGAAAACCCCAGCAAACTTCCAAGAACAATCTTCTCTTCTAAGAACTGTAAGTTTACAGTTTTGTGGTAGAAAAATACTTATTTTTCTAGAGAAATGGGTTTTGCCATTGTGAAGCTGGAAAAAAAAAAGAGATAAAATTCAAGGCTATTCTTGAGAAAAGCAGTAAATTAATCTGTGATTTTATAACTTCCTTGCAGCGACACGCTTGATAAGAATAAACCATATTAGAGCTCCAACAGAATTGTCTGCCAGCAGGAAAACATGTCTTGCCAATACCATACACATTTCTAAACAGTAGCGTGGTGCTGCCCCTTGCGCTCAAAGAGCTTTTCCAGCTTTTCTCTCCTCTTGGCCTCAAAACTGCTGCCAACATAACAAAAATATACTACACAGTATTTTGTAACTTTCTTACATATTCATAAAAACTAGGACATAAATACGACTTGTAGCCCGAAACTAATACTAACAAGACTTTTCAAAATGAACCTTCTCCTGCAAAGGGCATCCAACCCACAGTGCTCTGCAGTATAAACACAACTTATTTGGATACCCAGAACATTTCTTAAAGTTTGGTAAGCTCCTTCAGAGAGTCAATTCCAATGTCACAAACTCACAACTGTGTAAATTCTTACCACTCCTCCAAATACTCAACAAAATGCATTCAGTCCAGAATTACATGCACCTTGACAATTACTAATTTAGGAACATTTGCTGCTCAAAGGATGAATAGTCAATTCAAACGAGGCGCAGTATACTGGGATAGTACTTCTACCTTTCATTTTTTATAGTACCTATAATTGAAGTTGCTTGTCTTGCTAATATTTATTAAATATGCTTTAATATTTATGTTGTTTTGATTAACAGAAAGTTTCCTTATGGCTATATTGTCATCACTTTGTAATAATATGAGTGTTGTATTAGTACATGGATTCAGTTTAACTTCCATTCAAGTGTTACTCAAACAAACAATATTGCCAAGATAAGATACTGCTAATGAACACCTCAAGAAGACACAGTACTTGGCTACAAACAGCTGCATTGGCAACTTGGCTTGCTGAGAAAAAAAAAATCCAGAAGAATAGTTCTTATTTTGCACAAGTTTCAGAACAAGACCACACTAATAATTTTGACTATGAAGCAACATAAGAATGTGAGACCAAAATGTCAACTAAGTGGGCTTTTATCAAGGCATAGTCATGAAGCATTTCATTAAAAGAAATGGAGTTAGAGTTACTGCAGGCAATGGATATTCCAAGGATTAAAATGTACTTTACAACATGCTGCAAACATGAAAAGTGCTGCAAGTACTCACTACTTCTCATTAGCACTGGAACGTTTCTAATTGAGGTCTCATGCTTAAACACCACATTCCTTCATTCTACATATCTGAAGGGAACAGTGAGAGAGGTCAAGCCTGATGAAAACCAACTCAGACTCAAAAGAAAAGTTTATCTGTTCCCTTAAAGCACACAGATGACCAGCCAGTTGTAAAGGAAGCAGATCCACAATTCCTGACTGTCAGAGTGCTCATGGTGCATCTCTTGTCTCCCTGACCAAGGTTTGTGCAAACCAGGATTCTCATCAGTTTGGATTACTTAAAGAGACAAATAGAAGCTGTGAAATATTAAAACCCTTTTATTGAAGAATACTGAAGTTGTGTGATGTTAAAACCATTAAAATTGATAACAAAGGCTTAGAGCTGCCAGGAAAAACAAAATAATCCTTCTTAACTGGACAACAAGATGACTGGTGGCTTCTAGCTACAATATGAAACTGAGGAGAAAGCACAACAGAGGAATATGTAAGAATTAGATATCCTATAAATGAAAACAAGGCTTTAATCAGAGCACACAGGTCTAATATAGCTTTTGAACTTCACTATTATATTTTCAGTTCAAAACCTGAGAGAGCATGGTACAAAGAAAACTTCAAAACACTCAATATTATCCAATCTTCAAAGTGGCTTTTATAAATCTTAAATTTCAGAAGCATCAGCACATTTCAGTGCAAATTCTCCTACCATTAACATACTGCAATAGTAATAGAAACTCACAAATGAAATCATATTAACATAGCTCGGGAATGGCTGTTACGACAATCCTCAAACAACTTCAAGACTTCTCCTCAGAACCTTTTAAAACTTTCTATTTCAAACTTATTTGTGACAAAGCATTTCTCACAACACCCTTCTCTACAGGAAAGACATCACGAAGTTTTGTTTACACAGTAAACACACACATAAAAATCTTTACCAACGGTGTTGAAAATCAGTTGTTCCTTCCTTTAGCCAAGCTATTATAAAATCGAAACCAATAATAAGCAGAGGAGGACTAAGGTGGAAATTAATGTTCTTCCATACTTTTCAGCATTATAAAGCTACTTTTGTAACACTCAAGCAAATTATACAGTGACTGACATGAACAAAATGACAGTAATCTGTCACTACTTCACATTTCCCACTGGGCTGATTCAAATAGTTATTTATGAACCTTACACTTCAATGGTCACTTTGATGACTAAACCATAAATTAAAATGTAAAGTGAATATAAATTTGATTTTAGAGTAACAACAAATTGTCAGCAAAGAGGGATATTATTTAATTTCTACTGACATACTAGGAAAAAGTCAGCAATACCAAGACGAACCACATCATAATAAACCCCAAACTTAGCAAAAAATTGTATGCTAGATCTCATGTTTGTTTCGGTGCTTCTGCATTTAAAAATAAAAGCACTTTATATTATCCCTGGTTAGCTTTAAATATAAAGTCTTAATAATGTCAGATGACTTCATTACTTAGATCTTCAATTAAACAGAGAGGAAGAATGGATTTTTTTCTATAGAGCATGATGAAATTTGACAGCAAGTAAATATTAATACAAACTTAGATGCTCAGGTTTTTAATAGTCCCAATGAAAAGCTTTTAAGACAGTGTTGCTCTTTTTACAACATTTATCTCTTGCTTTACAGATGGAAGTCAGATAACACTGAAATATAACAGAAGTTCTGGAAAGCACAACGGTTCTCAATTTTTTAGGAAAAAAAGTCTGTATTACTCAAACAACCAACTCTTGCAGGGATGCATGTCAAAAAATTATCTTGATAAAATAATTTTCTTCTGATTATTTTTTTAAAAAGTCCCATGCCTATTATGTTACTGTATAACAACATTTATTATCCATTACTCTTGAAAACATGTAAGATAAACCCTTCCAAAAGTGAATGTAGCATGATTGTACTTTGTCTGGAAAATGTCTAGAAGTGCAACGTTAAAGAGATATTTCAACATCAGTTTCACTGTCTTAGTAGTATTAAAAATGGGAAGTTGTGTCAGTGTCTTTAATATTCCTTGCTTTTCAAGTGTATTTTCCCTGATATTCTTACATGGAATGACAGTGATCCAATTTAAAACCAACTACAGCAACTATTTGGTTTTTTATGCTGGAGAAGCCACTTAAACAGCTGACATTTGGAACAAACATGCAAAACCCTGCAGGCTTAGCAATAACTGAGGCCATTCTGAATTATTCTGCTATGTGCCAGTGACACAGTAAAAAATGCACCACAGAAAGATGCTGAGTGATGCTGAGGGACAATCTTTAGGCTAAAAGAAAACGTCATAAAAGGTGCAAGGCAAGACCCCCATTCTCGACAAGAGTCCGGCCTGTCAAGAGTCTGTTTTAGAGAAATAATATCTTTTTTTAAGGGTCTACAGAAACAAGGCAATCTGAGTTTACACAAGACTTAGAGGAGTTTCATTTTAAAATCTGTCCTAGACCTATTAGAACTCAGATCAGCAGAACAATGTTTTGCTGAGAAAAAAGTTGCAAAGTTTTAATTTAGCAAGACTTTATTTTAAGCAAGAATTAGAAGAGTTAAGAATGCCAATTATCACCTACAGATCTGAGAAAAAACACCCCAACATTCCCATGTAATTGCATTGGAACAATGCAATCCAAATTGCTTCTTTGAGAAACACTTAAAATAAAAAAATAGCGGTGTTTGGGTTAAAAAAAAGATAGCAAAATGATGGTAGCACAAAATAACATCTGTTCCTAGGAGAAGAAAATAAAAAAAATTAACTTGCACCTAAGTATTCATACTTAATTGTCACATCAAAGGGCTCAGCTCCCTAGTAAAATAAGAATCCATCTAACTGACCTGCCGCTTGTTTAAAGATGCATATTAAAACAACCATGGAGGAGCAGGTGCACATATTCATTCAGCGTTTAATAAAAGTACTACTGAGCTCTGACTGGTGTCAGCAAGCACAGATTTTGCAAGGAGGAGCAGCTTAAGCATTGCAAGTGTGCGTAGAGGGGTCAGGCACAGAAACTTGCTTTCTTCGAATTTTAGTGGTCACTGTAGATAGACAGTGGGTATGGATGAGAAGTTAAAAAATACATGAAGTTCAACCAAGTCTATTTCATGTCTTAGTAACATGGTACCTAGAGGAAGGAACAGAGATGCTGTAAATGCTACTCAGACATGGCTGAAGAAAAATATTACCGGTGATTCAAATTTTACAGAGAAAAATCTATCACTCTGCTAGGACACATTTAGCCAGCATTTACTTTATTTGGTTCAGGATTTTCTTGTTCTGTTGCTATCCTAACACTATTATCTGGAGATGGGAAAAAACAAACACTGAAGAAAGTGAGACTATTGGGAGTGAGTGTCATAGTCACCTTTCTGGACCCATGATGGATGGAAGAACAAACTCAGAGAAGAACTGATGTTCATTTAGAGATGTTTTGAACAAGGATCTATTTTTTTCCATCTCTAGTGGCATAAGAGAATTAAATGAGTAGTGGACAGCTACAAAAAATGAGAGAAATAAACATACCTGCCGTCGAATAACCTCTAGATTTTCTTTGGCTTTATTCAGTAGTTCTTCTATTTTTTCAGAATCCTCTATGTTCTTGTTTTCTCTAAAGGCCTCTCTTATCCTTCTGATGGCGTATGTTCTAAACACAAACAATAAGAAGACATGTATTCATAGATGTGCCATGATTTATGACATTTCAACATTCTTTATAACATGTTGATATAAAAAATAAAATGCACCTCTCCTCATATATATATTTTTTTTGCTTAGTTTTAGACATGTATCTTTTTATTCAGTGTTTTGTCTTGCCCGAGTTGAATTAGTGACCAGATCTTGTAATTTAAAAAAAAGTGGTTCTGTTGGAGGTTACTGTAGAAAAATTTTATATTTCAAGTATCAGTCCAGTCCTAACTGCTTGTTTGTGCTGAAGCCATACTGTTGGATGCCCAGCACGGATACTGCAAAACTCAAGAACATAACAAAAAGGCTAAGGACCAGAAAATCATTCCCTAGATTATTGTGAATCAGTGTGACTATTCTTAACCTGCATATTCTAAAGGTCACTAAGCTAGACACTAAATACAATATACATTTCTACTAGATGCAGTGTTGTAATCTCTCAGTTAAACGTAGATGGATGGATCAATTAACACAAAAAGGGCTCCTTCCCTGCCACCCTTTCCTCTCCTAACAGGGTGCATTTCACCCCTCAGTCCAACACCTCCTCATCCATTTTCCCACTAAGAAGCAGTAACATGATTTCTGTAATCTGGAAGAGGTTATGATCTCTGCTTCCAGAGAGGAAGGTCCAGAACTGCAGCTTTCTCCAAAACCTGCCCTTTATTTCCAACACAGTAAAGACCTTCCACAGAGTCCGTAGTGTACTGTCATCCTCCCTTCCCTCCCCCCCAAATAGGGCCAATTTCCATATTGAAATAAATTTTTCAGACTGAGCAGTGAATACTTCCATTACATAGGTCCTTGGGAAGGGCTGGAGAAATGCAGTAAACTGATCTTGCTCATCTATCTTCCAATTCTGTACCACCACATCACATCAGTACCACTTTTGCCACAGAAAGTAAAACTCTATGTGTGGCACTGGAATGAAACAAAAGGCTGCAAAAAAACCCCACAATTAGTTTAGTATTTCAACAACCCTTTCCAATCTTGCATAAAAGTGAAACATGAGAGACAAAATTGTCTGAAACACTGTCATAAAAAATCCAAGGACAAGACCGAAAAATAAAATTACTGGGGGAGGAGACTGAGGAGAGAGAGGAAGAAGAGGAAAGATGAACAGCCAGTGGCACTCCATTCCATTAGATGGTGCTATCCAGCTCCTAATGCAGCTTTCACCAGCCAAGCAGCGCATTTTGTCTTTGAGCTCATAAATAATACATTTCAATCACAGGAACCAGGATGGTTGTGGAGTGCCACTCTGCCGCCGCACTCCGGCAGATGGTGCGTGCTTTTAATTAGGGCCTGTTCACCTATAATGTGACACTGGGGTGCGTGAGGGAGCGAGCGAGGGTGTGCGAAGTTAATGGAATGTATTAAATATGGAAGCTCAATCTCATCTGCAGCTGTTGTCCGAGCAAGACATGAAGGGGAAGCTGATTATTTCTTCTAGAAAGGAAACAACCACAAATCATTAATATATAGTGTAATTCTGTTGCTTGATAAATGGATGGATTTCAAATCACCCCATATACATATGTAGGGTTAAACTGTGCAAAATGTACAATATTTTCTGAAAGAAAGGACAGGTTTCCAAGAGATACAATGCCGAACATATATATATTTAGCTTAAAAGAAAAAACAACAGCAAGTATCTGTTAGTGGGTACATGTCTTTCAAAATGCAATACAAATGAGTAAATGCTATCTACATAAAAAAAATAGATGGGACAAAACAAAAGTCTTGTTCAGTTTAACACCTACAGACTGGAAGTGAGTTTTTTGTTTTGTTTTGTACATATGGTGTATTAATTGTTTCATTTTCTTTCTCTTCCTCTAATTACACCCAGCAGTTCCTGAAAAAGAAAAGGTATGTACATAGAAAACAGACCAAATTTTATCTATAATCAGAAAGTTGCACTGTTTTTACCTTCTATTTTTTTACCTTTTAATTTTTTAAACCTTTATGAGTTTAAACACCCAAAGGAAGTTATTTTTCTTAGGCCTTAACACAATTCTACAGCTAAATCCATGTATCTCTAAACACACTTCAAAGACTAGCTCTACAGCCTAGCACTACTCTTTGCCAAAGTTACACTGAGATAAAACGTATCACTTAAAATAAGGATGAGCTCAATTCAAAGCTCAAACCCAATACTATAATGACTGTAAAATATCCTTTCTTCCCCATTGAGAGGTGCCAGTGAAATATTTTACCAACATTCAAATTCTCTAAAATTATGTAAAAAGTGTTAAGTCAAGATATAAACAAACTGGAAGGCTTTTTTTCTTTTTTGTATGTGTGTGTGTGTTTTTTGCTTTTAAACAACAGCTTTTTATATGCAACAACGGCTGTGAGCAGTGTCAATTCAGCACCTCAACACTCTCTGTATTTCAACAGTTTCTGAACTGAGAATGCATTAAAAGCTAGAACTACCACAAGAAATGCAATAGTGTTTCAAGTCTACGAAAACTAAGCCCTTCTGAAAGTACAGTAGTGTGTGTAAGCAACACATAGTAAAGACACACACGTATGAGAATAACCTGTTCATTCAGACGTGTGTGTTGAGGAATTTTTTACAGAGCACTGCTCCAGAGATCATCTGGTTGATGAAGAGGGGCTAATCAGCCCCTCTAACGGAGTGTATTTTCAGTTCAATGAGCATAACACACCAAATCCAAACCTGTACCATTTGAAGGCACACCTAGGTATGCCAGTGGCAGTGAATGCATGATTGTCTTCACAAAGCTTTACATTATCCTAAAAGAAGTACTATCTGCAGACAGCGTGAGAGCTGAAAAGCAGACTGGCTAGTGAAGTGATGGCTGTACCTTATGGATTATTATTTACACAAAGGGGCACAAAGAAACTGTAACACGTTTAAGTAAATGTGAAGAGGAGCTGTTGCAATTTTGCCATGCTGGCAGGCAAAACCGGTCCCTCTGCCCTACCTCAGCACAGTCAGCCTGATATTTGACCCCAGCTGAGCCAGCCCAACTTGGGAACTTGACAGAAGGCCAATCTACAACACGAGTAGCAGTAACTTCATTTTTTGTTGTTTTAGCTTTTTTTTCCAGATTAGCAAACTTCATCAGCTCTCCATGGAACTGACTGAGCATCAGCACTGAGGAAGAGGAAATACAGCAGTACAAATTTTGATGGATAGTGTCTGCAATTGATCCCATTCAGAAAGGCCAAGCAAGTCACACAAACAAAGGGGACCTTTCAAGTGAGAAGGTACCAAGCTAACTCTCCAGAGAAACAGAATAGGAAAGCACTTTTGGATACAGTACAAGCAAAGAGCTCTGACAGACCTGTGGGAAAAGTCTAGCTCCTAATGCAGTAGTATTAATTGGGAAACACCATTTAAATGAAATCTTAAACTACATTTCACAACCCATTATTTTTCTCACCTATTCTTTGAAAACAGATATTGAAAAATGGCTGAAAGACGTAACAAGGTATTTTGCTTTTATCATCCAAGTGCACTGAAATTTGACTAGAGAACACCTTTGATTTTATCTTCTGCATAGACTTTGCCAGTGACCCAGTGACAGCAGGACCCAAGCAAGAGTGTACAGTAGCATATATTCACTCAGCGTTGTCATACATATGCGCACTCAAAACACCTTTTGTGATCCCTACTTACATGCATCTGTCACACAATTAATTTGCAATTAAATCAAAAGAATGTCCTCGATGGGCAACAGACTCAGTGTGATGGCTTCAGACCAAAGCCAGGTGGATGGCTACACAAGGCAACAGATGCACATCAGCAGAAAACAGAGAGTGGTCAGGGGTTAACACGAGAACAAGGTCAGGGCCAAAACATTACCAGACTCTCATGCAATGGGCACTACCTGCTAATGTTAAGAGACAACAGTGCTGCCAAATAATAGTAAAAACTAAAGAGAAAGCAGTCTTTTGCCCAATACTCTACCTTGAAAGAGTTCCTCTCTTTTCTTCCCTGAAGCACAATCAAAAGCCTAACATGTCCTCATAAAAATGAAGTCTAAAAGAAGTAAAGTCTGAAACAATGACTATTCATGAAAAATGAAATCACAATCCAGGTACTTCAGAAAATAGTAACTGCTTGGGGACTTATATACTTTATTTCAAAGCACTTACTTATGTCATGCCTGACCAAAAAAAAAAAAAAAAAAAACAACAACAAACCACCTTTGTGCTCCGCTAAATGAAAAGAAGCTGAAACATCACACAAATATACCGGCTTTTTAAGTACACAGTTCCAAGCTTTCAAAATAAACCTGGCCAAGCAACGTTTTTCTCAACACCACTTTGCATTTACCAGTATCACAACATGCTAAAGGTTTAAGTCATCTTTCCAAGACATCTTTACAAACATGTTGACATCATGTCTTTGTGACTGTCAACAAATACAGTATATTAATAGGTCACATCACAGTCATAGGCACCACACTGCAGAATGCAATGGCTATTAGAAGTTGCTGGCCATTGAGCAAACACACAAAGATAGAAGAGGACAGTTGTGGTATATAGTCTGCGTAAGCAAAACAGATCACAAGGGAAGGGGCAACCAGAATATTCATATTCAAGACTTTAAGAAAAGGTCCAGAGTAAAATGCATTTTTCCATATTAGCTTGAGTTGTATTCAATAAATTATAAGGCAAGTGAGCAGTAGCCAAGCTCTAGGAAGCCCACTGGGGTTAATAGCTCTGGAATGAAGCATATGACGCTTTATTTAAGGGCACAATGTGCAAAAGTGAGATATTCATTTACAATAGAGTAGCATGGATGTTTTTGGAAAAGGAGAACTTCTTTTTTCTGACTGACTTTTCATCAGTTTGTGTCTGTACCCATTTCAAAGCAGAGAGCATGGACGACCACCTGATCAACACGATCACAGAAACATTCACATTGGAAATGTGTCTAGGAGGTCTCTAATCCCATGTCCTGCTGCAAGGAGGGCCAGTGATGGCATCAGATCAGATTATTCACAACTTTGCCCAGCCAAGTCTTGAAAAACAGGATGTTGACCACACCACCTTGCTTGGAAAACTAGTTCAATTGCTTGGCTGCCCTTGTGGGGAAAAAGTTTTTCCTTAAAGCCAGTCTGAAAAGCCTTTCTTCCTGTACTTTACATCTGCAGTCATTTCTTTCCCCTATCAGGCCACTCTGGATACTTGGAGGTACTGGATGCCTTCAGGTTCCCTCAATGTTGTTTCTTCTCCAGACTGAACCAGCCCAGTTCCTTCAGCCTTCACTCACAGGACAAGTGTTTCAGCCCCCTTGGTGGCTCCTGCTGAGCTGCCCACAGGTTGTCTGTGTCTTTCCTGATGGGGGGCTGAGGAGGGCAAGACTGGATGCAGAGCTCCAGATGTGATCTCCTCCCCATCAACCTGATGGCTGAGCAACTCTGACTACATCTCAGGATGCTCTTGGCCTTCCTTGCTGCCAGGGCACACAGCTCAGTTCCTAAAGACTTTCTTCTTCCTCGAATACTATTGATGCTATTCATAGTTAACTCTGATTATTTTTGCAATTCATTGAAACACATATTTTTGTCGCTATACTTCTAAAATAAAAAGTTATTGGCTTAACTCTAAGCGTAAAGAATCTCTGCAGAAGTGAGTGCTTTTCAGGTGGTCAGGGTTAAGAAAAAAAAGTAAGGATGTCCAAATGAAAGAGTTCTTTTAATCTTAACTGGAGTTGGAATTGCAATGTTGTATCGCAGAAGAGCCTAAAATAGAGGGTTATCAGTGAAGGACCCAACTGCACAAGTTGTTCAGTTAATGAGGCACCAGGCAAGGATGTGCTGCAGGAACTATAACCTGAATTTGCTACAGATGAAAAGTGTCCTGATGGCCTGAAATGAGCAACAGCTCTCTGCTGAGCTTTCACTGCCAAGCCCCTGCCAACTGCTCTTCAACCAGGACACTGGGGTAGCTCAGCAGTCCAATTATCAAGCAGGGAATGCCTTGAAATGACAAGTCCAAAACCTGACAAGGCTGATTTCTCTCTTCTGCCTTTTGAGAGAGATATACACCACTCCATTTGCCGCGCTGCTGTTTCTGAACAGTTCATAAAAAAGGCCTGGCCTGATGTGTATAGCCATTACAATATTTTTCTGGAAAGATTAGTTTTAGTACAATGCTGTGGCCAACATTTCTCTTTTCAGCATGGCTAGAGTTTCTTCCTGCACTGGTATGGTCTCAACTTCAATATTGTGCACAGTTTTAGCACAACAAGATTTGAAAGATATTAAACTATTAGCATCCAAAGGAGGCCAACAAAGATGGTGAAGGGCCTTGAGGGGAAGCCATATGAGGAATGACTGAAGTCACTTGGTCTGTTCAGCCTGGAAAAGAGGAAACTGAGGGGAGACCTCATTACAGGTTACTTCTTTGTGAGTGGAAGAGGAGGGGCAGTCACTGATCTGTGGCGATTTGTGATAGGGAGGATTCCCGAGGGAATGGACTGGAGTTGTCAGGGGAAGTTTGGTTCAATATTAGAAAAAAGTTTCTCCCCCAGAAAGTGGTTGAGCACTGGAACAGGCTCCCCAGGGAAGTGGTCACAGCACCAAGCCTGACAGAGTTCAAGAAGCGTTTGGACAGTACTCTTGGGCACATGGTGTGACTCTTGGGGATGGTCCTGTGCAGTGCCAAGAGATGGACTCAATGATCCTTGTGGGTCCACGCCAGCTCTCCAGATTCTGTGATTCTGTGACTTGGGTACCCTGAAGAGGGCTAAACATATTACACCTCTTGGTGATTTCATTTAGAGAAGCACTGGGTACTGATCAGCCTTTCTGGATAAAAGTATTTCACACCTGACAGTGAAAAATTATTTGCCATTGATGAAGCAGCAGTTGCTAAGGTTATTTTAATTAAGCAGCAGGACATAAAGTCTAGGGATATTCTAACTTCTTGGACTGCAGTATGGTTGGTCTGGATAATGACAAAATTTCAATAGGACATTTCTGAAGCACAGCATTATTTCTGAAACTAAAGATATAGTAAATATCTAATTACAGGACACATAATTCATGGAAATTATGCCAATTCCTCAGAGAAAAGGGATCAAGTATCAGAAATATGTTGATAGCATACAGTTTTAAAATGAATGAGATATTTTGACTTACAAAAGACTTAGAGAAACAGTTCTCTGGAGGTCATCTGAGGTGAAGCTTTGTTGGCCATTTTGACAGACTAGTCATTTTCAGTATACTGAACAGACTCCTAACGAAGTTTTACTTTGCAAAAGTGATCTTTGGATTCTAGCAATAAAGACAGTTAATTTTGCCCCTTGATTTTTGCTCAAGTAAACCTGAGGTTTCTGAGAAAGAAGGATGTAAACATCATAGGTCCAAAATAAATCTAGTGGAAGAAATTGCATTGAAATTAGGAAGGGTCCAGTTATCTCATGACAAAGGCAAGAATAAACCACAAATATAATTTATTGAACAATCCACATGAAGCGACATACCACTTGCTTTGTTTATATACAACATACTAGAAGTTACAGGATTTAGAATATTGAAGTTACTATCCAAAATTTATTCTCTCATCCATTTCTATCAGCTTTACAGCTTATCCAAAAATCTTTGTTCCTTGTAACTCAGTCAGTAATGACAAACATGCCCCACTGGACTTCCTACCACCATATGGCTCAATGACCTTCCCTCATTTATAGCAAAGTACTGCATGTTTAGTTTAGCAAATTCGCAACATCAATTTTGACAACAATGATGGATATTTGAAATTACTTAGCAGCACATAAAATTCTAATATATGCAAAGCCTGTTAGTCAAATCTAGAGCCTAAAAAATTAATTTGGAATTTGTAACAAAATCAGCATTCTACTTCGTGCATACAACACAGTGCTGAATATTATTTTCAGATATTTGGGATTGTAAATACATGCCTTTGAACAATGTATGCAATGTTTCAGGACGCTCAGATCTAGACTATTTTAACTATTACCAAAGGCTCAAAAAAAAAAGAAATGTGGGTTATTTTGTACACTATGAACACTACTTAAGGCAGAGAAAGTTCAGTGAACTAGATATCTCTTTTTGTATTCTTTCTATTCAATTAGTTACAGGATGGATGGAAGTCTTCACAGACTTCAGAGATTAAAGACACCAGGATGAAAGAAAAAGGAGTAGAAAACCCCATCCTGAGTTGAACAGTAATCCAGAAATGCAAAAGATACAAACTCTGGGCGTCACTTCATCCCCCACAGGAAATCAGATACAGCTTCTTATGAGAAGAAAGAGCAGGAGAAGCCATGGTGAACAGAGGCAAAGTTTGAAGGTAAAAGAATATTCTGCTCGGTAAAGCTGAATGACTGATACACCAAGCAGAGAGGCAGAGTTGAGGTTTTCAGGCAGGCACAGATGATCTTCTTCTCCATAATTAATGCAGCACCCCTGGGCACCAGGCTTAATGTGCCAGAATTGCCCACCCCAACTTTCTGCACTCCACAGCTCTCATCTCCCAGGTGCTGCCAGCACAAGCAAGCACTTAAAAAAGCCAGACCCTTTGCAGGCAAGTTATACAACAATACATCCACAGCTCTTTGGTATCTCTGGGGCATGATGGTGACCAGCTAAGACATACCCAAGAACTCCCCTCTGCTAGCTCAGTACTGCACTACTGTAACAGAAAAGGAGATCAGAAGCGTTCAGGAAAACAAAGAGAGCAGTCAATTTTCCTTTTTAAATAAGAGAAGCACTGACAAATGCCTTTTAATCTAGGCAAGACCAAGTACAGTAAATATAGACATTAAAATTTAGAGGTGAAGCTAAGGTCAGTAATTTTTAGTCTTCCAGTCAACCTCTTAACTCTCTCTCCAAGACTCTTACACTTTGAATGCAAAAAGATTACCATATTCTACTTCTGTATCTTTATACATTGTATTTAATAAGGCTAGGTTCAGATTGGTACATTTATATATAAAAAAGATTCTGCATTCCAAGCCAAAAATGGGCCACAAAGCCCCGCAGCTAGTACTTAATAGCTAATTAAAAGTTACAGAAAAATAGTCACTCACATGAGTGATGGTAGTACTTTTTGTCCTCTGTCTGCAAGCAAGGAAAAAGAAAACATACAGCAAACACCAACTCCTTCTCCTCCCATAAGCACATCGCTGCTGGCTGCAAGAATTTCTTCTCAGATAACATTTACTCTAAATGTGGAATTAACATCTGGCTTAAAACGCAGTAACTGAGATGAGTACTGGCTAAGGTTACTGCAGGAGATATCAGGAGAGTAAAAGAGGTATGAGGAGTGATCTACTTATCGTAAAGTTTTCAGCATAACATTTTATGACCAGGGCAGATTACCTTCCCTTTCACATGAGACATGACCTTCCACTCCCCGAAGTAGCAGAAAAAGTTTGCAGTCTAGGAACAAATTACCCACCCAACATGCAGAAGCATCAGGTCCCCAGCTAATGGTAGCAATAACTTGCACTGATAGAGAATTTCTCCTTCAAGGATTTCAACAAATTGTTGGGAAAGAAAAGCCCAGAAGCAAGCCTCAAAGTCCATATGGGTTAGTAAGCACTGCCACTAGTTCACAGAACAAGGAATTTTGTACAGATATATGTACAGTGTACTTTTTTGTCCAACCTCGTATTGCTGTAGCTTATAGGACTATATTCATCCCATGTTGCCTTTGCTTTTGGAAGTGACTGTGAGAGTGCCACCAGCAGTTTGATAAATACTCATATTTCCATGCAAAATCTGCAAATAATGGGCAGCAATTTTGGGTATAAATTATGAACTGAAAATAATAAATTAAATTTAGTAAAAAATGCACTCAATAGCTCTGGAAATCAAGAAACTTATTTAGCGTTCTACATGAAATGCATTGCTTATTATTGTTGTGTAAACAAAACACTTGAACATTTATTTTCATACTGTAAATTAGTCAGATCAGGGAAAAAACATTATAAGTGAGACATCTAATTTATTTTGGCTAGTGATAAAACTACTTAGATCAATCAATCAATGTTCCTCCCTTCAAAACTAGTTTACATACGAAGACCATTAATTTTAAAACCTATTTGCTAACTTATTGTACTAGAAAAATGCTGTGATATTTTAGATGAGTCAAAGATGTTTTCTGAAACTTAGTAGCAGGTTAGTTTCATGGCAACACAACACAATTCAATTTGACGTTGTCAGTAAAATTCAAGCTATAAGCTTCAAGGACTGTCTTACGCATTTCATTTGAGCTGTATTGACTTTAAAACATTTTCCTGGGAAGGAGGTAGTCTGATGTTATTTAAATAAATAAAAACAGTGAATATATTTGGATGGGTGGATGGATGAATGAATTATTGTTTCACAAGGAATTCTATTAGTGATTCAATCTGAAACTTTATGAAATGTGATGGTTTGTACCTGGCCCCTTCCACTTTTAGCTCCTCTTTTTTTAACTGTGACTAACAATGTAAATAAATGATGGCTCTGAACCACACTCTCAACCACCCACCCCAGCCACATTTGACTCTTTCACTGCTATTTTAACCCAGTCTGTAGAAATTTAACATTCATACAATGTGTAACCCTCACAAGATAAACCCATTTTCTCCAACACCAAGGCCCTGTGGAAACCTGTGCACACATTTCTCCCTCCTGCTTAGGCAAACAATAAATGGATGTTCACATCTGTGTGTGACTGCAACTGAGCATTGTGGTAATCTGTATGTTTGTAGGGGAAACATACAATGCCTGTAAATAAACACTACCAAGCAACAATACCATGTGTATCCTGCAAGCAAATCCTAGTTAGCAGAAATCACACCCTGTGTAAGACAGAGATGGAGACAACTCTGCAAAGACTGATCTGCCAGGATACACTGAATTATTTTCATGGGCACCAAAATCCACAGAAGTAAGTTTAATTATAAAAGCTTCAATACCATAAAGGATTAGTGATTACTAGCAATATACTAGAATAATTTATAGTCTGAGGGAAATATTTTAACTTTTTTTTCAGACACACACTTTCTCTGGCAGTTAAAATAAGACAATATTACTTTTAAACAAGCTAATGATTCAGAAACAGATCTTTAATTGTTCCAGACCAGAATATGTCAGACACGCAGACTCAGAAGGACAGTCAAGACCTGTTGATGGATATTATTTTCTAGTAAGGCTAACACAGCTATCATACACCCTCTAGTCTCCACAGTGGATTTACAGCTTGCTTTAAAAAGGGATTTTGCAAAAGGATTACTGGGATTAAACATAAGTGAATTCCTGACTTCTTGATACCAACACATTCATATATGCATACGCAAACATAATATTTACTTTGTGCATAGGCTTCTTTTCTTCAGAAACTACAATGAGATTTAACCAATTGCTATTTATTTGAAAAGTTAAAAAAAAGGTATCTAAGCAACAGCTTTTCCCAAGACTTTGTAAGAAACATTATGCTGAAGAAAGTGTAGTCCTAAGTACTGGACTGAGTCCTGAGTATCTGAACACCATTTACAACACAGGACCTTCAAACTTTCCTGAAGAATGTTTTAAAGATTTTATTCCACACACATTCTGTTCAGGAAGAAAGCATCTGAACTCAACTGAATTCTTTTAACATATTAAATGTTTAGCTGCATTGTATCCTGAAAAGAATGTTAGAAATTTATATGGAGAGTAGGTAAAAAGGAGTAGACTAGACTAGACTAGAACAGAATGTAGGAAAAAATGTAAGGGGAAAAGGCCAGAGTCCATAATGCCACCCTAGCCAGAATACTGTCTGGATGATTTGTGGCACCTTCATTCTTGAGAAAAAACTGTATCAAGAACAATCCCCAAGAATCTTTCTCACTAAGGACACTTTTGTACTGAGTTCTGTGCAACATAGTCTTGGAAGAGCTGGCTCAAGCACTCACAAATACAAAAAAACAACCAAGGAAGTATGCGTTGAGGCCCACTTTTTTTTGAAAAGCAGAGAACTATGTATTAATCTAGGACTGTACTTTGTTGTCAGCAAACCCCAAAACACTAGGGAAGAACTTTACTAAAGAAGTAGCTCAGAGAGCACCCTTGCCATCCATTACTGCAGCAAGTGGTTCTAAACAGTGCCTCATTGACTACAGTCTCCCTTTTTTAAAATGATTTTGATTATTTTTTTCTTCAATCCAGAATGCTGATCTTCTAAAGAACAGTTGAAATTATTACAGCCTGTGCCTACTGCATCTTGAATCATCTGGATGTTAGGAGGTCAGCATCTTTTCATCATGGGCAGCATACAGAACGGATACAGAGGAACTAAGTGTTAAAGCCACATCCAAGAGTAAGGAAAGGAGGAGGTTAGCTGGAATAGCATTTTAATCCATTTTAATACTATAGCTACATTACAACGTGTTTTTCATTTACCAGAAATCACAAGCATATGTGTATGGGCATGAGTCACTGCCAGAGGCAGTAATTTTTCTACTACTCTCATTAGTTCTCAAACAAACACTACCAGTAATTATATCTTATGTAAAAAGAAATAAGTCCCTGTTCTTCTGTGCTATACAAAGAACAATAAACAGCCACAGCAGATTTACTCATTTTGGGTGCCTTTACTAAAATAAAATAACTAAAACAGCAGATCAGTCTTTTGGGGAAGCCCCCATCCATTTGCCTTCCAAATATTAAATTTCAATTTTCCAGAACTCTGTATGCTCTGTATGTGCTCCCAACTCTCCCTCCAAGTTACTACTATTCAAAATTCTCCTCCAGGAAAAAAAAAAAAAAGAAATCAAGAAAATTAAATCAGACCTGATGCACAGATATCATTAATAGTTCAGGAAGAGTGTAACTTTACAAGGGTAAAGTGAATGTATTTGGAAAATGACAATCACCGTTGAACCTTTAAACCAAAGATAACTTCTAATGAACAAGATCAACAGAATTTTTGATGTAATGATTTTCAGTTGGGTAATGTTACTATTAAGAAATCAAAGTATTAGATAAAACTGTTTCCATTAGTTTTAAAATTTCAGAGAAATATGTTCTGAGGGTAACTAATGGCTATGTTTTGATATTTTTGAAATTGAGTGCTTTGGTTGTCTTTCCAAAATACTTTATACATATACAATACTGAAGTCAAATGGAAATACTTCAATACTGTCACACCCCAATCCAAAACCATGTTCTTATACCTCTAGATTTTCCCAAAAACTGCATACATTTCCATGTTTTACTACAATTCAGTGTTACCATCTCAGTCCTTTACATAGTTCCCATCCTAATCAGCAGATTGAGCAGTATCCAGAACTCTTAAAATACTGACATCACTATTCAAGCATACATGATTCTGACAGAATAAGGCAATATAAATGAAAGAGCTTAAAGTAATATAATGACAAAATGGTATGTGGTCACTGAAATAATAGCCAAAATTTAACTCCCCCCCAAAAAGAGGCATTAGTAAGGCCAACCACAAATCTGTGTGACTGCTCCATAAAATGATCTGAAAACGTGCAGCGTCTGATTGCCTGTGACTCTGGGTCATGCAGCTCCAGGCCAAAACAAGTGTCTGCATCAGTGCAGGATGGAAACAACCCTGGACTCTGGAACACCATAGCTGCTTGCAGCCCTAACTTTTTTATACTTTTCAAGTAGATGACAGAGAGCATTACATACTCAGTGAATCAGAAATTAACTCAAAAAATCCTAAAGTTTATTATCACTCAAAACACAGTCAGCAATTATATAGAGAGAAGGAAAAATAAGTTATCTGCCTCCTTTGCACTGCTGAGGAAAAACAGTTACTGTAAAGGTGCAATTCTGTCACCATACTCCTACAAAGAAGTCAGACATCTCTGCTGGACAGAACTGACAATTCTATTTTTTCCTGCATTTCTTAGCCACATACTACCACTTTGGTCAGAAAACTATGCCTTTCTTTTCTCATTGTTGTCTTGATTTTTTTTTTCTTTAATCACCATTTAGACATTTTTTTCTTCCCTAATACACAGATATATAAGCAATCTGCTAGCAGACCTCATCAATCACAAACTTCATTAGGATATCCACTGAGAAAAAGGTCTATTCAGCTTGGATAACTGTAACATCTAAAATTTTAACGTGGCCATTAAAATACCTAAGTGATGAAGTGCAAAAAGAAACACTGACAGGATTCTATAGACCAGGGACTAAAAGTAAGATTTTTCCATTAAAGTGACCAAATAAAGTATGTTGTGAGGAAGAGAAAGGAACTCATTTTTATGAAAGAGTGGTTTTTAAAAAGTTTTACTTGTTGTGAGCTACGTTCTTGAAAGAGTTATTAGCAGAATCTTAACAGCTTTATGCCCCCTTGAAGAATAGGCCACTGTGCAAGTGCAAGTCAACTTAACCTATACTTGTGCAAAAATCCAGGTGCTCTCCTGAAGGGAACTGGGTACCCAGAGAACTTTCTATTCTGGAACTGGTATCCAGAGAAGTCTGTTAAGACCAACACAAAGAGGGCAGTAAGTACCTCAGCCTTTTCCTCATCCTTTGTCACTATGTTTACCTCTACAACCAACGAAGAATGGAGATTATCCTTAGCCCTTCTTTTGCTGCTGATGTACCTATACAAATACTTTTTATTTTCTTTTATGGCAGTAGCCAGATAAAGTTCTAGCTGGGCTTTGGTTCTTCTAATTTTCTCTTTGCATAACATCATGACATCCATGTAGTTGTCTGGTGTAGTTTGCCCTTTCCTCTAAAGGTCAAAAACCCTGTAAACTCTACTCCCCTTTTTTTTTGTGCTTTTTTTCCCCTCCTGAGTTCCCTCTAAAGCTGTCTGAGCAGTTAGGCTGGTTTTCTTCCCTGCTGGCTCACCTTCCAGCACATGGAGACAGCCTGTTCCTGTGCCTTGAAGATTTCTGTCTTAAAGAATGTCCAGCTTTCCTGGACAAGCACCTCTGTCCTCCAGGACTGTCTCCCAAGTGACTCTCAACAGGTCTCCTAAGGAGACCCAAATCTGCCCTCTGGAAGTTCAAGGTGGTAGTTCTGCTGATCCCCCTCTTAACTTCTGTGAGAATTGGTAACTCCGTCATTTCAGGGTCACTGCGTCAAAGGCATCCTCCAATCTTCTCATCACACAACAGTCCTTTTCTCTTGGCAAACAACAGGTCCAGTGGGGCACCTTCCCTATTTGGTTCTCTCACCAGCTGCATTGGGAATTTATCTTCCATATACTCCAGGAACCTCCTAGACTGCTTCCTCTCTGTGGTAATATATACCCAGCAGACATCTGGAAAATTGAAGTCCCCACAAAAATAAGGGGCAGCAATCTTGAGACTGGTTCATGGTTCTATGTTCCATGACTCCCTACAATCAGATCAACAACTGTGTCAGTCAAAGTAGGAAAAGCTGACACTGAAAAAAACAGTGCAAATGATTCTGTTCAGTTTTGTTCCTAGGTTAGCAGACATTTGCAAAAATCAGATTTACTAATTTTAAAATCTTGAAGGACATGTCTCAGATGAAACTGCATGCATTCAATTAACTTGTTTCCAATGCAAACCCTGTCTTGACAAATTTTCTTCCCTGATTCCTCTATATTCTGGGTAGTTTCATTAATCAAATAATATTGCACATTCTAAAAGAAAAATCAAGTTCCATTAAAATGTGATTTAGAGAGACAAGAAAAAAAATACAGCTATAATTAAAAATGCAACTTCCACCAGTTAAAAGAGAACATAATGGATAACTGAAATAAATTTGCAGTAAATCAAGAAAGACCTTAAAACACATTAAAAAATTATTTGCAGAAAAATTCCAACACAGAGGTTCAAAGCTTTTGACATTGCTCATAACTACAAGAAATTAAAGAAATATAAAGCAGATGAGATGGAAGTGTGTCATATGATGTTACCCTGAAGTTATTACCCATTGTTAGTATCTTTATAGGGCCAAGAAGGCTAGGGATCTGAAAATCATAGTAAGTTGGTTAGCTAGAATCCCTGGAGCTTATCCAGGTCAATGTCACACTTGAAACAGGCCTGCATGCAATAAGGTGAGGTCAGCCATGGTGCTCTTTGGCTAAACCTGTTATGAAAACCATCAAAAATGGAGATGACTAACTCTCTCAGGGAAGACCTGCTCCAGTCCTGCAGAGAACTCCCTTCTACTAGATTCCCATGTGCTAGGACCACTGAGCTTCAGTCACGTTAAACAAACAAGAAATTTTTAAGTTCAGATTATCTTCATTTCCAACCAGATGTATTTTAATGGCTTTCACAAGTTTATAAATTCTTTTGTCTTCTGTACCCAAACCACTCACAACATATCATTACTTAAATGACATAATGATATTTAGAAATATCCCTTAAATCCATTTAGTTGAGATGATAATCCAACATATTATAAACCATCAGAGGTTCTACTTTTTGTCAACCAAGCAGAAGAAAATAGCACACTTGTTAAAAACCACCTTTTTGACTCAAACCTAACATCTTGCCTCTCTGCATATTGACTTTCCTCCAGTACAAATCACTCTCCCAAGGTCAGACTGTCTGCTTGGATAATAGGGCAGAAGGGTAGACATGCAATTGCTTACAGTCTACTAAATTCCTTCTCCCTGCTGTTAAAACCTGGTCTATGCTTCTGGGTGTCCAAACACTCAGTGACATTTACTTCAGGACACTGGAGATGCTCCTGTGTTATTCTGAAGTCTACCAGTGGTGACCTCAGTTACTTTAAGACATGAATGATATTCTTCACATTTACCACACAAGTTCTTTTCGGTGGTAGAAGAAAAATCTGGGGCTATGAGATAACATAAAGGAAATATTTACTTGCAAAGACATAAAACAAAAAAATTGAATTTTCCATCACAATCTAGATGTACACGTCTCCTGGTTTTGTATGGAAAGTCAAATTAGAGTTGGTTTTCTTCCTAGTAGCTGGTACAGTGCTGTTCTTTTGGATTTAGGATGAGAGTGATGTTGATAACATACTGATATTTTAGCTCTTGGCAAGCAGGGTTTACACTAAGAGGTTTTGAGCTTCTCACACCAACAGACATGGAAGTAGCCTGGGGGGCACAGGAAGCCGGCAGGAAGTACAGCCAGGATGATCCAAACTGGCCAAAGGGACANGAGCAACAAAATTAGGAGAAAAAGCACAGTAAGCTAGTAAAGAGACAGTAACTAGCTGATCATACTCTGGACCTACTCTTACAAATACACAATTTGCACTAAAAAAGTATTCTGACACTGTCTAGCAGAAGTCATGAATCAATAATATTAATCTGTAATACCTTCTACTTGTTGGTTCTCTACACAGAGTCCTTGGGTTAACACCCGTGCACTGCCATATCACATTACAGCAGCCCTAAGGACACGGCAGGGCTGGTTATCTTGGCACGCAAGAAGCCAATGGGGTGTCCCTTTTACCTATGGGTGTGGCGTAAACACCGAGGCAGTTGTGGTCGCAGCAGACCTCTAAACGCAACAGCTGCAGATAATTTCTTGCTGGAAAATGCTGTGGCTTTTTGTGCTCACAAATGTGTATACACCACAAGGTTTTAGATGGTTTCTGATTTTATAGTATCTAAGGACAGGGCCATCAAAACCAGAGATCTTTCCTTTAAGGAAAGGGGCAGCTTGCACAGTGATATGGTGTCAAAAAAGCAGATCTGCATGGTAAACACACCATATGATTTGTATCCTTCAAAATTTGCTGTGGACTTCACTTCTCACTACTCACCCCTAAGAACAAACCCATTGCTGAAAACACGCTGTGGCCCAGATATGAGCTTCATTCAGCTGTTCACCAACTGCACATCTCAAGCCATCTCCATTACGTACAATCCTCTCTTTGTTAGCCAGAACAAGGGCAAACAGGGACGCTCAGGACAGCGATGAGCAGGAGAAAGCTTTGATAGCAACAGAACATGATGCAAACACAAACTGCTGCATGGAGTTAGCAACAATGGTTTATTAGCACCAGCTCATTTTCAACCCCACAGTCCTTCTCAGGGCACTCCCTTGCACCTGAGGTTTGCGGAATACTTGTGCCTTGCAGAGCAGAGAGCTCACCACAGTTATGCAAGTTTAAAGGCTTCTGTTCCCAATTCTTGCCTGGGAGATGATTCACAGCACAGGTAGCTCACATGTCTCTTCCCATGATCCAACTGAGTGGCAAAGTGAATAAACTACCATTGGGCAGTGCAGTTTTGCCAGTGTGGGTGAGCAGCACCCCCTGGGAACACAGCAGATATCTAAAGGTGACCAGGTCTACACCTAACTTTTGACAAAAAAACCAGTTGTGTCTTTCACCGACAGCCAGAGAAGGCAGGCAGGCTGGCACACAGCCTGGTATCCTGTGTGGCAGGAAGAGTGAACCCTGATCCCTCATTGTACCCTGAGTGTGGACACAGCACACGGTGCCAGGCTTTGGTTGCAGCCTGACCCCAGCTCTCCTCTGCCAGGAAATGGGCAGCACACAGACCACAGATGAGCTCTATCAGGTTCACAAAACCACTAGGGTTGGAACGGATCTCTGAAGATCCAGTCCAATCCCCCTGACAAGGCAGGGTCACCTNTGGTGTCACGCTCAGTACATACACCAGTGACAAAGCCAGCTGGGGGCTGCTGCTCAGGAACTGGCTGGGCATCGGTTGGCAGCAGCTCCACTGTGCATCACTAGTTTTCTATATTCTAATTACTTATTAGTAGTATCCATTCCTTTTCTGTTATATTAAAAAGTCTTCAGCTCAATCCACAGATTTGATTTCCACCCCCCCCTCC
>VZTZ01104341.1:356370-525972 GCA_013400955.1 Drymodes brunneopygia
TCACAGCACAGGTAGCTCACATGTCTCTTCCCATGATCCAACTGAGTGGCAAAGTGAATAAACTACCATTGGGCAGTGCAGTTTTGCCAGTGTGGGTGAGCAGCACCCCCTGGGAACACAGCAGATATCTAAAGGTGACCAGGTCTACACCTAACTTTTGACAAAAAAACCAGTTGTGTCTTTCACCGACAGCCAGAGAAGGCAGGCAGGCTGGCACACAGCCTGGTATCCTGTGTGGCAGGAAGAGTGAACCCTGATCCCTCATTGTACCCTGAGTGTGGACACAGCACACGGTGCCAGGCTTTGGTTGCAGCCTGACCCCAGCTCTCCTCTGCCAGGAAATGGGCAGCACACAGACCACAGATGAGCTCTATCAGGTTCACAAAACCACTAGGGTTGGAACGGATCTCTGAAGATCCAGTCCAATCCCCCTGACAAGGCAGGGTCACCTTGAGCAGGTGACACAGGAACACATCCACGTGGGTTTTCAATGTCTCCAGAGAGGGAGACTCCATGATCTCCCTGGGCAACCTCTTCCAGTGCTCTGCCATCCTCAATGTAAAGAAGCTCTTTGTCATGTTGAAGTGAAACTTCTTGTGTTTTATCTCATGGCCTTTGCTCCTCATCCTGTTGCCAGGCACCACTGAAAAGAGTCGGGCACCATCCTCGTGGCACCCACCCCCGAGATATTTATATGCATTAATAAGATGCCCTCTCAGTCTTCCCTTCTCCAAACTAAACAGGCCCAGCTCCCGCAGTCCTCCTCAGAAGAGAGATGCTCCAGACCCTTCCTCATCTTTGTGGCCCTCCACTGGACCCTCTCCCGTAGGTCCTTGTCCTTCTTGTACTGAGAAGCCCAGACTCAGAGAAAATACTTCAGACTCCAGATTGGGACAATCTCTATCCCGTCCCTTCTTCCTACAGCAGGCTATCCCATACCCTGGGGCTTCTGCGGCAGCCCGAGGCCTGGCAGAGGGACCGGGGGCCGCCCATTCCCTGCGCTCCGAGCCGGGCCCAGGCCCGGTGCCGGTCCGCTATCGCTCCAGGGCACGGCAAGGCTCGGCTCCTCCGCGGGGTCCCCGGAGGCCGCAGCCCCCCCGCCCCAAGCACCGCCGGGACCGCACGCCTCGGCAAGGAGCCCCGTGCCCGCCGCCCCTCGGAGCCCTTCCCCGCACCTGTAGTTGTAGCCGCTGAAGCGCTGGCTCTCCCGCAGCAGGGCGCGGTACAGCCGCAGCACCTGGGCACGGCTGGACGCTGCCATGTTGCCGACACCGAGCGGCTCCTCCCGCGGCGGCGAGGCCCCTTTTCCCCGCCCTCCCGCCGGNCGGGCTCGGCCGTGCGGCTGTGAAGGGCCCGAGGGCGGGGAGGGAAGGCCCGAGCGGTAGGGAAAGCGAAACCAGCGCTCAGATGCTCCACTCGGCGAGGGCAGCAGCGCGGCGTGCACGCCCCGGCTTGGTGTGCCACACGGGGAGGTGGATGCTGGCGAGGGGGCTGGGAAGGAGCAACAAGTGTTGTATGGTGGGGGTTGCCTCGGAATCGTATACATTTGCAGTCACTGTTCATGTACTGGAGAGGATCCAGCAGAGGCCACGAAGATAATTTGGGGTCTGGAGCGTCTGTCTTCGTAAAGAGAGTGTGCGAGAACTGGGCCTGTTTAGTTTGGAGAACAGAGGACTGAGAGGGGATCTCATTAATGCACATAAATATCTCAAAGCTGGATTACAAGAGGGTGATGCCAGACTCTTCAGTGATGCCCAGCAAAAGGATGAGAAGCAGTGGTCATAAACTAGAACCCAAAAGTTTCACCTCAATGCAAGAAACAACTTTACATTAAGGATAGCAGAACAGTGGAACTTGCTGTGCAGGGAGTTTATGGAGTCTCCCTCTCTGGAGACATTGAAAACCCACGTGGATGTGTTCCTGTGTCACCTGTTCAAGGTGACCCTGCCTTGTCAGGAGAGTTGTACTTTATCTTCAGAGGTTCCTTCCAGCTCCAGCATTCTGTGATTCCCTGAAATTGCTATGGACATTTGCATATGTGCATCTGTGCTAGTGTACCAGGGCCTGTTGTGTTATAGTGAGGTTTGAGTTGGTCCTCTTTCAATATCTGTTTTTAAGATGAATTCTGTTATTTAAACCACACGTCAAGCATCCTCCTTTGAAAGTGCTGCCACTGCAGAATAAACTTAACTTTGTAACTTACAGGTATTATGCCATGGATTTAGTATTTAATACTAATTAGTATTTAATACTAATTTTTGAATTTTATCAGCAATACAATTTATTAGAATCGTAGAATCATCAAGGTTGGAAGAGACCTTTAGTCTCCAGTCCAACTGTCCCCCCAGCACTGGTGCTGTAACCTGTAAACCACCTCATCCAGCGGCGCATCCAGGCACCTCTTGCACACCTCCAGTGATGGTGACTCCACCATCTCCCTTGGCAACCTATTCCAATGCTTGACCACCCTAACAGTGAAATGTTTTTCCTAATGTATAATCTGAATCTCCCCTCAGTTTAAGGCCATTTCCTCTGGTCCTCTCACTGCAGGCACAGCAGAAGAAATCAGTTCCCACTTCACTACAACTTCCTTTCTCATATCATGACAGGGTTCCTAGTTCCTTCACAGTTTGTTTTTTGTATAGTAGATGTTTGAAACAACTACCATGTAGATACTCTAGATGTCTCTGGCAAAAGTGCTTCAATTGCCACTTCTAATTTAGTTCATTTTTTATTACATATGCATTTGAGTATTATTATTAGTTGTACATCTGGTGCAATTTACAGCTTGTTGCAAAGAACTAAAATAGTTCAGTGCTTTTGGATGTAATTAGTATAGACACATGAATTTATTTCAAATTTATAGGTATGCTATGTTTTAGCAGCCCTTTCAGACTTCTGGAAATGGAGATTTTCCTTATGTAGAAAATTTCCTGGATGTTTTCTTTATTAAAGCTAAAACTAGGAATGTTACAGGAAATGTAGAAAAACATACGCATCTGCAGTACTGGGATGAGCATCATGCTTCTGAGGCCTTACCTTTTAAGTTACAAACCAGTGTGTTTTGGGTTAGGTCTTGGCGTTCAGGACACCCACATGGACAAGTACAAAGCAAGCATGCTGTTCATTTGCCAGTGGGACCAACCAAATTCTCCTTGCAGCCCAAGCCATGTTGTTGATGCAGATTGCCATGCCAGAAGCAGAGCCCATCTGTGGTGTTTATCCCCATCTTTGCAGCTATTGGTGGCTGGGCTGCTTAATACATGTTATAGCAGAACTCTGGCTTTGTGTCTACAGACTTAACCATCTCATTTGAAGGCAGCAGTGGCCACCCTGATTTTTGTTATGATGGTGGGCTTCAGACAGCTTAAAACGATATGGTTCTGTCATATACAGAGCCATACTTAGGTTTGAGAGTTTAGCAAAGTTACGTGGTACCATTCTGTGGATGAGTGTGACAGTTGTTCCATGTAATTTTACAACAGCCCACAGGTATTGTTGGAAACAAAGTTTTCATATACAATTTTCTGCTCTAAAGGATGAGGAGGTAATTGGTACAAAAACATTAAGCAAATTTTGTTTACAAGAACAGTATTAATTTAGTATTTGAAAAGTAATTATGAATTATTTTGAGATAGCCTCAGTTCCTGAAATCCTGTTCCTGAAACTCCCTGACAGTTTTTGTGAGACTTATTTTCTCAAATTTTTTTTAGGTAACCATGTTTTTGTCTTGAAAAAGCCTAGAAACCCCCTATGTTTAGAATAAGCAGTAAGTACATACAATGCATGGTCAAATGCAAAGTAAATCTATCAAAGGAGAAAAGTCTTTCTCCTTGTCTCCGTTTTCTAGCTTAACCTTTAATACACTCAAGGAGGGAAGATCAGTTTTTGGCAGAAACTAGTCACCTTTGGGTGGCAGTTGGGTTGGCACTGTTAACTGGAAAAATTAATTATTTTCTTATGCATTTGTTACTGTGTTTTCTTGGAAGTGATGGGTTGTGGTCCCAGAAGTCATGTCATTCTGCAGGAAGTGGGCATTGCTGTGACTGGGATACGCGTGGTTTTGCTGGCCTTTTTTTCTGTGCACCACTGCAAGCCTGCAGGGAATTCAAAGGACAGACACAGCCCAAATGACCACTGTGTGTCCTGTGCCACTGGAGCCTGTGTGTGGGGAAGCAGCAGTAACCACCTCATTAGCTGTCTCCTCATTCCTGAGGGGAAAACTACACCAGAATTTAGGGTTAATAGGTGTTTGTTTGTACAGAAGTCATTGCTGTCAGCCTTTGGTCTGGGAAGGAAGGTGGCATGTTCCTTGCCTTTCTGCATCTCTTGGGATAAATAAGCACTTTGAGAGGAAATAATAGTACCAGTACCTGGAATATTTAAGTATGTAGTTGCTAAAAGAGGGGAGGGAGGAGAAGGAATTTGGATCAAGTACCTGCAGGGGCTGTGGACTGGTATGAAAAGAAACAGCTGTTCTGTTCTCTGGGACATATTCATGTCTTGTCATCTGTTGCTGAATTGTTCCTTGTGGTGCACTATTTCAGCTTTATGACATGGCTCTGAACACTTCCAGAGAGCATGTGCTTTCTTGGTGTGCTGCTGTTGGTTTTCATTAGTTTTCTTTGGGTGTCAGAATGATAATTGATTGTTCTGATATTATAATCTCCTTTAATAATTGTTTTTCAGTTTATGAAAACATGCTAATTTTTCTGTGCTTGCAGTGGTGTGGTGTCTCTTTTCTTTCCTTCTCTTAGTTCTTGGTTGATAGGGTCGTGCACAGTGAGATCCTACAGAGTGTAGGGTAGGACCTTTAAAAGAAGGATTATCGATCATGAGAATTTGGGGATTTCAGAGGCAAATGTAATCAACTATAATTTAACCATTCCATATGGTGAATTAAGATTTCCACAGTATCAACAGGAGGCCTTGACTTACTCTGCTATTTAAAAAAAAAAGTATTTATTTGGTTGCCCTGTAGAAAGGAACATTTTTATTTAGGAGGTGAAACTTCCATATTTCAAATTCAGCTATACTCCTAAATTCATTGTGCATTTAAAAAAATTCTACCTGTAAGTTCAGAAGGAAGGAAAAATTGTGACAAAATTCTTATATTGGTCAGCTTTTTGTGAGTTACCCCATCTCTTTCCAAAATGAACTGCAGAATGTTGTGTATTGCTTAAAGTAAGATTGTAAGAATACTCGTAATAGGAAAACCAAAATGTAACCAGTAGTGCATTTCGTGTTGTAATACTTGATGTTTTAAGGGAATACCTGTTTTACCACTGCTCCTAAACCTTTGCTGGTTCATGATCTCTTGTGCTGCAGGCATCGAACTGAAAGAAACTCTGAACTTTGTTTTCCTTGTTGGCAACAGTTTTGACTTTCTAATTTCCTGTGGCTTAAGTCCTCCAGAGGACTTCATGGACATTGATAATTAAGGAGCTGGACAGTTCAGCAGTCTCAGGATAAGTTATGGATCAATGAAATGCAGTGTTACATCATATTGACTTTGAAAGATGTTCCTAGTGGACATATTTTGGTAAAGTGCTTTGAAATACTTGAAATAAAAATACTATAAAAGTCCAGAATTGAAAGGTTAATTTTGTTTTACAGTTTTAGGCAAGGGAATAACTAATAGGGGATTAAAATTACTGGTAGTGCTTAAATAGTTCAGCATGTAATAGTTGCATCAAATGCAAATAGTGCTTCTAAACACTTCTAACCTTAATGCTGATGAAGACAAGAACCTAACAATAAATTAACATATTTTTGCTGTGTGGTTTTTTGTTATACTGAAATCTTGCTCAGAAATCTAATCATGAGAAGGATTAGATTAAAGGACAGGATTCATGAAGTGTTCTCATCCATGACCTCATCAATTCAGGACTGCTTTCTTTGCCGTGCTTTCCAGTGTTTTATCAAATTTAGCCTTAAACAAGTTTGCTTTCTGTGGGAAAATATATTCTACTTGATATTGTATTGCTGTTAAGAAATGCTTTCTGATGCTCATCCTATGCCACCCTCTTCCCTGAGTTCATCTCACTTTTTCATTTATTCTCCTTTAGAGTCATGTGGTGTAATTCCTCTCCCTCCTCTGTGATTTACCACTATCATCGTATTTCTCAGTAGCTGTCAGCCAGACTGGCTAAATTATGTGGTTATTTTGATATTTTTTCTGCCCTCTTTCAGAGGATATTGAAAATTTTAGCTTAGGAAGCAAACTTAGCTGTAAAACAAGGACTAATATTTTGTTTAAGAGCAACTGAGAATCTCTTTGCAGCCACCCCTATATATTTTTTGCTGACTTGTGATTTCCAGTATGGCAGGTTGGTTACAACTGGTACTGCCAATCTTTTGAGTTAAAGATCATGATTGCACCTAAGATGTTTTGCTAGAGCAAAGTTCTTTCTTCTCTTGAGTTTACTTTTTGTCATGTATTGTGTATGTGAGTGTGCAGAAACATGTGTAAATGTGTATACAGGTATGCACATGGTCACGCTGTGGTGATAAAGGTCACTTTCTTCATCTCTGATTCTCCCATGTTTCAGCCTTGGGGATTGGTGCACAGCTAACACAGTGCTGTGGGTTTTTTTTTTTTGCTTACCCCGTCCCATGTCTCAAGTCAAAGACATCCTGCTGCTTGCGTGCATCCCAGTTCTGCTCCCTGGATTGTGGGCATGGCCTTTCTTGTCAGATGATGCTAGGGGCTAGCTCCACTCAGAGACTGCAGCTTAAGTTCTTCCCTGAAAATCCACTTCAGTAGCCATTTCCTCATAAATCATTCTTGTGTGATTATTTGTTGAAAAAAATTCCAGGTGAAACTATCAGTAGGTATAGAAGTACCATGTTGCTATAAGGTAGTGTGGATCTGATGTAAGGAAACATGTTATCCAAGGTAAAGTAAAAGTAGAAAGTTCTATAATGTGTTGGAAAGGTGTGATCTCTGATAATGGGACATGTGGAAGGAACTAGTATTTTACATTTTTTTCTAGTGAAAGAAAGTTAAGCAAAATTGTTGTTTACAAGGGATGGATAAATCATCAAGGATTAAGTGGATTGTAAGTAGGCAATCTGTTTAGTTTTCTGACTGTCAGATGAGGGGAAGGGAATATAATTTTCCACTTGTAACACATTTTTGTTTTATATGGTGCTGTGCATCCACGTATGACTTTTTGTTTTAGTAGCTTGGACTTTCAATCCAGGAAAAAAAGTCAACAGTTTGAATAGGAAACTGAAGCAAATTATTTCTGGAGATGAAAGAAGACTATGGAGCAATGCTTTATTTGAATAGAGGAAAACAATATAGGCATATTAGGGATTGTAGTAATGGTAGAGTTTAAGATTCTTACTTTTGCATGATCCTTGACATTTTTAATCTTTCGTCTTGTGTCACTATTGGTTTTATGTCCTCAGAGCTGTGGCAACGCGTGATAGTGCATTAGAGACATGTTCCTATATATGTATATATCATGCTTCTGATGTGTTTGTAAGATCAGCTGATTTGTCAGTACTTCCTTACATGCCTTCACAGTTCTAGATAGAACTTTATTTTATTTCTGTTTTTTATATCTGAGGTGACCGTGTCAAAATTTGTCTTTCAGCCTGAGAAGGACTGATTAAAGCAAACAGGCAAAAGAAGCAGAGCTGAAGAAAGATTATCTCTGCTTGCAGGTAAATAATTAAAAATAAATTTAGCTTTCTGAATCTGTCTTTGACAGCAGCACTGCCAGTGTTAGTAACAAGTTTTCAATCCCTCTCCATTTTAATTAATAATTAAATTTTAATTTATTTAATAATTAAAAAATCTTCCTTCATCTTCAGCAACTGCTAAGGACAGGTATGATAACTGTCTATATTTGCTTTCCATACAGAATTCATGCATTTCCTTACTCCTAATACAAAGAAAATTATGAGACTTGAAACATAAAGATAGATGTGTAACAACAATAAGAGAGAGAGAAAGAGGGAGAGGTAGAAGATAATCTTCTGAAGAAGAAATTCAGATGGACAAATTTTATCATCTTTATATTGGAGTATGTCCAGATCCTTGAATATAATCCCTTTGAAATCTGCCTAGCTACCTAGGCAATAAATTGCTGTTCAGTGTGAGAAGAGGTGGCAGAATTAAGTTCTCCTCATTTTACACACCAGTTACAATTGGGATGGGATAGGATATAGGATAGGATATAGGACAGGATAGGAGATAGGATAGGATAGGATAGGATAGGATAGGATAGGATAGGATAGGATAGGATAGGATAGGATAGGATAGGATAGGATAGGATAGGATAGGATAGGATAGGATAGGATAGGATAGGATAAGTTAGGATGCTCTGGTGAATGGAGAATGAACTCAGGGAGCTCTGGAGAGGGAATAGTTAGGACTTTACAAACCTCACCATTAACCTTCCAGTCTCTTATCTACGTGACCCCATGGCAGCATCAGCGAAAGGCCGTGTGTGTCGGTGTCTCCTAATAAGGTTTGTGTCTTCCCTCCAGCTGGGAATGAGTGTTGATTTAGATGGGGATGCAGACCTATAAAGTGAAGCTGCCAACTTTCCTATAGGTATGGGTTTACATTCTGCTGAAAGGTGGGAAAGAGGAGTGGGGGAAGAAATAGTTTGAAATACTGTTCTGGGAACATCTGGAGAGTTCATCTGTCTGGAGAAATGAATTAAGGATTTCCTTGTTCTGCCATTTCTGTGATTAGCTTTTTCAGGTACGTTTTGTAGTCTGGTATTGTTTTTGACCAAGGTCAGGTTGTGGGAATTTTTGTTGTTATTATTTTATTTTGTTTGTTTGCTTGTTTGTTTTAACCTGGCATTACACATGCTTTTTCCTTTAATTCATTTTTATGCACTTGATTTTAATTGTTGTGTAGCTTTTTTCCTTTTTTGGAAATGATTCCTGGTCAAGCAGGTGTGCTGCATCTAAAAGGGACTAAACAGAAAAACAGAGCAAATTATTATCAGATCCTCACACAGATTTAATAGTACTTTTATTTTTTCATGTGTATGTAGGATTTCAAAATTGGTTTGACTTTCAAGAAAGTTTTCAAGACCTTCACTGAGATTGTTCTTACTTTTGAGAGTATTTGCATAATTTTTTAATTGCTTTCTTACTTATTTTGACTGTGAATATAGCTTTTTTTCAACATTTGTTTTAACTTTGATTTTATTATACTAATTATTTACAGTGTGAAAATTGCATAGTGCATTACATCAGCTCTTCCCGTGGGAAGGTAATACTGTAAAATGGACAGAGATGGTATTGCTTGTGTAAAACTGTCACATACTGAAGAGTTAATTAAATATTGGCTCTATATAAGTTTGTTGAACCCAGAAAAGCTGCTTGCTTTTTATGTTGGCACACTAACTTTGTCAAGTTTTACGGAAGAATGTTGTTCTAAACAGATAGAGAGATGTTTCTTGATAGAGGTTAACTTTTTCTATTTCCCTTCTGTCCCTCTTCCTCCCTGCACAGATTGTGGCTCTTATTCCACCTTCCACTTCTACTCACAATGTATCTTATTTTTATACTGCCATTTTATCGCTGTTCTGTTGTGGTTGGTTATATTCTTAATATAGTATTCATTCTACCAACAGAAACTCTGCTGGATAGACTTGAACTAAGTATGTGGGGACACCATGTTTATTCTAGTTACTTTGTCAGACTTCTTGAGCTGTTGCTTAAAGGACTCCTTTTTTAAAAACTACATTTAAGAAATATTGCAGATTCTACCAAATCCTGTTTTGTCCCCTGATATTAGGAGTTCATTTGACCCTACTGTCCCTTGGAGTCTCAGTCTTGACCCTGAGTGGCCTACCCTGCTGGGCCTGTGTGGAACACGATCTTTCTGCACCTGGCAAATTGCAATTCTACAGATGGTTTTAAAGAAAAAAACAAACGGAAACAATTATTATGTTTTAATTTTGATTCTCTCAGTATGTAACAGATGTGGCATTAACTGAAGATTGTTTTGTCAGATGTGACCTTGAGCTATCATAACATCTTATTCTTCATTAATAATAAAAACTTCATTCTTTCATGTTGTTGTTTCCTTTACTTCCCTGACTTGCAAATCTTTCACCTAGTCAATATGTATGTCTTGGCTCAGAACGCAAGATGAGAGATTGTTGCCTTTGTTATCTAAAGACTGGATGGAGAAATACTTCTGTGTATAGTCTTCAATATATGTACTTTTATATATATATGTGTGTATACACTTCTGTGCCATATTCTGAGATGTGCATTCTGTGCTCTGTCTTAAGTTTTCCTTCACTGAGGCTTGTTCTGGAGGGAAGTGTGACTTGCAAGTGTCTGATGTCACAGAAGGGTTCTCTGATATAATTAAAATACGTGGCCTTCTCAAGGCCTTTCAAACAAAGATTTTCTTTTGACTTTGTGCTGGGCTTTGTCTAGAGTAAGTATATTAACATTAGCAAGCCTTACAGGAGATGTTGCCCAGGAACATTATAGATGTTAAAACATGAAGCTGCTTGGGAGCCCATTATCCTAGGGACCTGTGAGCTATGGACTCAAATATTTCCTGTTTTCTAGCATTAATGACAAAGAAAGAAGTTAGAAATACTAGTCTTGTTCTTTTTGGTGTAATACTTTGAACCCTTTTTTTTAATCTGTTGGTAGTGGGACTGCATGGAGACATGATTTAAATCTGTGTTTTAAGTCATGCTTGCCTTGCTTTGCTTGCTACAGAATATTTTGGAACCAGTTCTTTAATAAGTTATTGGAGATGTCAGCACCTCTGAAATGCTGTAAAAGCAGTCATGTTCAGATGTAATCAGTGTTACAAGGTAGGTCTGCCTGAATACATATGTCTTAATCCTGGTTGTAAACTTCTTACAAAACAGTTGTATCAGGAAATTGGAACAGGATTGAGAAAATGCGTTTTAAAATTTGACTTATATTTATTTGAATAAGCAGAACTTTAAATTCAGGGGGCTTAAATTTATCATGAATATTCATCAGCAGCATTGTTTATAATTCAGTGTCAGTTGTTACAGTTTAAGTATTTTTAAGGAAAATAGGCTTTAAACATAATTAATGCATTTATTTAGCTGTAGTTACAGAAAATGTTTCATAATATAAGTACCTGTCAGAATATTTGCAAATCAGGTTTTCTGTCTTTTGGTAACACATGTACATTCATAGCTGTAGAATATGCAAAGTAAAATTTTTGAGCTGGTTGGCTAGGCAGTTAATTCTTGTGTGTCTTCTTGGGTACATTTGTCCTTAAAAGAGCAAAATAAGTCTTTCATCTTTCAGTTCAACAGTGTGTTGGAAGACTGAGGAGGTGGTACACAGGCTTGACAGTCATGTGGGATTTAGAAGAGATACATTATCCATTCACCTGTGGTAAATTTTACTGCTGCAATCATGGAAATAACAGCAAAGTACTTAAAAAATAAATATGTAAATGGAGTAAATAAGTTTGCTAAAAAGACCGGGGTAAAAGAAAGCAAACTGAAAATGTTTAGCAGTGCAATATTACTTCATTTTTGTTTTGCCTTCTGAAATTTGTGTTGCTGTGAGACCAACTGTATTGAGATATACTGTGATTGTGCGAGACTTGCTGGCAGAGCTGTCTGTATTGTTTTCAGATTTTGGTGTTCATGAGAGTACAGCATTTTGTGTAGGTTAAATGGGTTGGAATGAACTGTGTCATTTAGAAACTGATGTGGTGAATTGTTACTTTTTTTTTTCCTTTTACAACATGCAACTCAATGCTGCACTCTCTGTAGGCTAGCTGCTTTTCCCCATACTTTTATTTCCTTTTTTATGCTTTATTCTTGTTTGCAGCCCATGTGATATGTGATCAAATGTAAATGATGATACAGAGTTTCTAAACAAATTTTGTTTGCTGTAACATAGTATATATTTGCAATTCTAGCTTAAGACTTTGGGTTAATAGTTCTTGGGAGATGAAGGAGTCTTCTGCTTCTAGACCACAGTAACAGTAAGGGAACAACAGCCAAAGTCATGAGCACATAAAGTCTGGTAGTTGATTTCTGTTTCACTCAACAGAAGAGAGCTGCAGTGATAGGGAATTGTACAAAAATAGTAGAGGCTTTCACATTATCTAAGCAAAAGTGTTGCAGCAAATAGAATTTCGTTCTTAGTAGGTCCCATTTAACGTTTCAAAGATAGTGGGCTCTTATTATGGAGAATAAGCTGATGGCAGTGTTTTAAAGTGTAAGAAAGTTTCTCTTTTTCTCTCAAGAGCAGTATAAGCATATGGGTAAATTTACAGGACTCAGTTCTTACCCACTGTACCTTAAACTATAAGTCTGTTATCCTGCAACTGTGTTGTACTCATAAAAGCTGTGTTTAAGAGCCATTTCTTACATGTCTGGACCCAGTAAAAAAGCCCTGCTAACATTGTTTTTAATTGGATGCCTAGGAGTGGTTCTGCCAAAAACTTCCCTGTCAAAGCGAAACAGAAGAAAGACAGTAGGGATTTCAGTCATCTTATCCTGACTTCTCTCTCTTTACATCTCTTTCATCTCACACGGGGGTTGAGAGAGTAGGGGCAAGCATACTGGGAGATCATTTCACATCCCAGTTGAAGATTTTAGGGCTCCATGAGAGATGATTTTGCATTGCATGGGAATAAAATCCTGCAGCTCTGACTCCCGGGTCATGAAGTTCCCAGTGGCACAGCAGAGTTCTCCAGGATTTCTGAGTAGGTACAGCAAAGGAGACCTGAGGTGTGGTAACAAAAGTTGTAGTAGCACCATTCCCTTCCCATTGGTTTTAGTGTATTTCTCCAACATGAAGTAGAAGGGGGTGATGATTAAAAAAAAACCCTTTTCCAACAGAAAATGCTTGAAATCTGTCCTAGAGTAGGAAAGATGTAAAGTGGACAACTAGGCAGCACTGCATGCATAAAAGTTATTGAAACTACGTCAAAACATCATTTTTCATTTAAGCTTGTGTCCCTGTATAGATGGAATATGAAGTTTCAGGCATAGACACTATTCTTCCTGTTGAAAGCTGACAACTTCAGTTTTCATTTAACTGGCTCTTGATTCTTGAACAGGAAAGATTATTTTTTTTTAAATTTAATTTCCTGTGTGATACTCATTGCATTTGAGACATTATGCAGTGGCTATTAAAAGTGATGCATATATTGAATTCCCAAATAAAGATTTTAGAGCAACTCCTGCCTAGCTCTGTTTTATAGGAAAGAGCCTTTAGGCTGATCTGAAAGGACATTTGCTGAAACCATGGCTACAAAGCACCTGGACAGCACTGGAAGATGAGTTTTGAGATGCTAAAATTAAATTATAATTTTTAATACAAACATCTAGTGAAAAAGAGAATGCAAAAAAACATTGTTATTAAGACTTGAAGCAGAGGCTGTTCAGATAGGTTTCATAAATGTTATGTCCAGTTTACTGAAGTTGTTTGGCAGTTGTGATATTGCATTTCAAATGTAACTAGAAATAGGTATTTGATCTGAGTGCTGATTCTTTTTTTTTTTTTTTAGATGACATTAATTTGTCTTTCTCTTAATCTTAGGAAGCCTTATAAATTTAGTCCCCTATTTCCAGTACATTGGACTGGCATTTTACATGATCAGATATGGCAATATATTGTTGCAGGGGTGGAGAGTGGGGCACATAAATAAATTTATAATGAGGGTAAACCTGTGTATGAAAGAAGTAGTTGAAATCTTTTAAAGCTATTGATGTAATAGTAATATTAGTATTCAGTTTTCCTTCCAAACCTGGAGTAGCCTCTAATCCACCTTCATGGAAAAGATTACTTAATTTTATGCAATGTAGTCAACTTTCAAATAATTAATTTAAAATTCAGATCTGAGGGGAAATACAAAATCACAAAATTTGTAGACTCATATGGAGTCCACTTTCACACTGTTGGAGTGCTTTTTGATAAAGAAGAAAGAGGATGGAGTAGCAGCTAGATGTCTGGAACTGATCCACAGTTCACTGAAATAAATTGAATTTTTTTTCATTAACTTTGATCATCCTTGGATTGAACCAGTATGCATACGATTTAATTGGTAGCAAGCTTGGGAAATGCTGGGATGTTGGCTTTTCTAGTTCCTTACCTACTGAGATGGTAATTACATAAACCAATATATTTGTGTGTCTATGATATGGCAAGCGCAGAAGTACCCACAATTGGCTTTCCTAGTGGTGGACCTCCATTTTAAAGAGAAATTTTATGCTAAACCTCCTTTTCTTTCTTGCTAATGACAAGATCAAATCTGATCATATTTCATTACACATGAAACAGATCTATTTCTATGTCTTTGAAAATATTTTTATGCTGGAAAAGGGAGCAAATTGTAACTTTATTCTATGTCTAATTTTGAAATACATTAACACCCCTTCCCTACCCATATGTTATATTTAACATTAAGGGTTAAAAATGCAAAGTTTTGATAGGTTCTCTTTGCCACAGAACAATAAGGAGGTTCTCTAATATCAAATGTTTTATTATCCAATAAAGTATGTTTCTTTCATGGATCACATTGAAGGTATTTCTATTAATGCTATAATTTTATTTTATTTTAAATTATGTAAAGCAGTGCAGCTTCATGTTGGGATACCTTTACATTTATGCAAGTTTGAGCAGCAACCAAAGACTCCTCTGCTAGTTTGTAGGCAAAGCTGTTGGACAGTCATAGTTCAGAATGGCTAAATTTCTCATCTGAAGCATTCAAAATATTTTTATCCTGAACCAGATTTCTATCACCTTATTCCTTCCTGCATTGTTTGTTATTAGGTGAGCTGCCCCAGTGCCTTACCTGCGGCAGCTGGTGAATATCAGGGACTGCTTGGGGCGAGGGAGGAAGGGTGGTAGGATCTGGCTGTGAGTGTTGATCCTGGACACAGAGATGCCATGTGGATGTGCCCTGTTTGCTTTGGCAGACCCTGTTGGGAGTCTGAATGATTTACAGTCTAAAAGTTTATGAAAGTACCGGGCTTCTTATGGATTAGTAGCATAAATAGGAATAGTATGTATAAAAATCAAAGGAAAAAAGCTTATAAGCTAACACCACACTTCCTTAGTAACGAGCCATAAATCTATCACTTCGGTTTGCTTATACTTTTGGTAGTTTGCACCCAGTTATTAGCACAAAAAATAAGAATTCTCTAAGGTGTCAGTTACATATCTGTCAATTAAACTAATCTGAAAAAATTAGGTCTGTGTCGAAAAGTATTAAAAGGAGCCTTGATTTTTTTTTCTCAAGGACATTTAAGGGTTACTGAAGCAACATTAAATACAATGCCAACAAGATGCTGAGGTTTTAGGTGGTATTTTCTCTACCGCTTTACAGGAAAACATTTTGTAGCAACTGCAACATTACACAGAACATACACACACCTTTTGAGGCAGACATTACCTTCTCAAATAAGGATGACGTATGCTTAGGCCATGCTGATGTGTTATTGTGTATCATCTGCAATGATTTTGGAGTGTATTACAAAATTATTTGTATGCTTGATGGAGTGATCCAGGCAACAGAAAAGGAATTAAGTAGGTGATCTAGGTATTTATTTGTTTTATATGTTTGTAGCTGTGGATAGATGAGCTCATAATTCTACTTCTGCATTTGCAATTGAGAAGGGATGAATGGTTTTTCACATTTGCCTTTGTTTCTCCAAAAATTGGTATCTCCTTTTAGAAGGAGAACAATATTTTTAAGGTACAAATCTGAGAAACAGGCAAATGAAAATGTATACACAGTCTACTTTTTTGGTGTCCAACAAAATTAAAAGCAGAAAAATATTGTTTAATATATTACTTAACGTATTGTGAAGCAAGATATCTTATCTTGCTTGTTATATATTTTGAGACAGCATAGTTAAATAATCAAAGTATTATTGTATAAGTTGGGAAAACTTTTCTTACTTTGTCACAAACCCTCTGTTTGATGACTGCCACAAGAATTTCTAGGATATAATTAAAAAATAGTTGTCTGACTTCTACTGATTAGGAATTGGGATTAGGTTTCTTGTGCTTGAATATGTCAGTTCATCAACTTCTGTGGCTTTGAAGTAACTTACTGTTTCTATGTGTTTTTCTGTGTGTTTCTACTATTTCAAAAAACCCAGCATCATTGCTGTCATACCTCCCATTACTTTTGAAAAAGCAGACCCTTAAAAAGCAATGACTCTGTGTCTTCTGCCCAGGATCACCCATATTGAAATGTGCAGTTTGTGTTGCACAGCCCCTTTGTGCACGTATGGTTTGACTCTACAAAGTCTCTCCAGCGACCCCTGCTCATCTACAGTGAAACACAGTGGCAGCTTGTTTCAGATTTCTGGATGGTAATCAATCTGTTCACACTTAAATGTGCTACAGCCCCGTGAAAGCAGGGAGTAGCCTGGATGAATGATATGAAAGAAGTGAAGTGGATGTATGTAAGTGTAATCTGCCCCCAGAGTGGCAGATTGCTTTAGCAATGATCTTTATTGGTGAGAATAGACTAAAGTTGAGAACCAAAGTGCTACTTTCCACTTAAGCTGTTGTTGGGTGCAATGTTTAGCCATCACTTTTTGAAGACACTGTTAGGTTGAGTTTAATAGTTTTCTTTAAAATTCCAGGTTTTAAACATAAAGGCCTAAGGAAATTATGTCTCTAAGATGGTATTTGTGCATCTGCTGTCAGCCCTCTTTTTTTCACTTCAGTTAAATTTCATGCAGAATGTCTGGGTCACCAGAGACAGCAAGGTGCAGGTGGTGTGTGAGAATAAAGGGCTTAATGAAGGAGAGAAATCCTATAAATTCCTCAGCTGCAGCAGAGGTAGCAGGAGGAATTTGTCCCTACCACAGAATCTGCAAACTAACTTGGCCTCCAAATACAGAGAAAATAAAGTTTTGCTGGTTCTGCTGCTTGCAAAAGAAAGCTTACTGTAAACGTGAGGGTGAATTATGTTCTGTTGGCTGACACAACTTGCAGAAGAGGAAAATAGTATAGTGCTGTCTGAAATATTTTAAAAGAACTGAGATGGATGCTTTAAGAGAAAGCATTGCATATTGTCTTTTAGACTTTCAGAAGAATAGTGTGTATACAGGAGAGAGCTTGAGACAAATGATGCTGTTTTTCACAGTCTCTGAGATGATTAGCAAATATTGGAACATAATAGAAGTTATAATCAACTGTAAATGTAAACTGTTAGATTGCTGCAGAGGGAGGAGGCTGCTTAGACAATAAACCTTACAGTAACACATCTACTTCTTAAAAGCTGTCAGCATGTTGCTATCATCTGGAAAAGTATACACAATAGCTTGTCATAAACTTATCACCTTTTCTGCATTGACATCTCCTTTTATGATATGTTACATCTGAAATGAATTATTTTAAAATGAAAACTCTCCTGATTTTGTGGTATAACAACCTTCTTTCCACAACTAAATTCTGAAGTACAAGTATTCAAGATGTTTTGCTGGAGTGACCTGTTTTGGACAGGGTGTTGACCTAGGCCACCTCCAGTGGTCTCTTTGAACCAATATTGTTCTATGATCCTGTAGTTCTGTGAAGTACAGAAGTAAAGCTTGTATTAATTTCTAAAGGAGATTGGTCTGGAGTTATCTTTAAAAGTCATCCCTAAGCTTAGTTATGGGACTGTCCATCTCTTACTGTCACTGGACTTTACTTTCCTTGTGGGCAGTTTTGCTCCTCAGTACACTGTATTTGCCAAGAGGAGTTAGAAAATGGGAGACAGACCTTCTCCATAACTGATACATTAATTCTCTGCAGGACTTGCAACTGAGATTTTAAGCAAGGTTGTGCATGTTGTGAGTGTCTGTAATGGGGAGGAGAATTCTAGTTGTTAAACCATTGAGTTCTTTGTGTCAGGATCATATTATCCTGGAGCTTATACTTCTCTCTGAGATGACTAAGTTGGAATTTCTGAACTGAAAGAGCTGGCTTACGCATCTTGAAAGCAAAGTTCAGCACAAACTCTTTTCCTTGTGATGTTCATTTGTTCAGCCCTGCAATTTTGCAAGGGTGTTTAAAACTTTATTTCTCCGATCTGCCATTAGTACTGAGAAAGCTGCTCCTTTGTGGTACCGGGAGCCAGTAAGAGGTAAGCAGTAGCTAATTACCCAGTGTGAGAATTGGGTATCTGCTCTTCCCATTCCAGAGAAAATTACTGCAGTTCCAAAATATGGTAGCTCTCACTGTATTTTCTGTATCTGTCACAGTTTTTTTGAGCTGTGAGAATATTCCAGTCTATGCTTCAACAATTAGCAGAGTGCTTATTTGATGCAAATTTGATTGCTTGAGCATTACAGTATATGGAAAAATCCTCTATGCAACTTGGAGTGGTTTGACAGAGTAGGACGTGTTTTTGCAGTCCACATTCCCCATATGCACACCTGCAGAAAACACACAAACACACAGCAGCCTCCTCACCCCACCACTGCAGCCAAACCATCTGCCTTTTGGAGTTCATGCCTCAGGTGTGCATGGTCAAGCTAGAATCTGCACTTAGGTGACCTCATTCTTTTCCTGAAATTGTTCAAAGTACTTTGATTTTAAAAAGAAGGCTAGTGATTTCATATTGAATTGTTTTCCATTCCTTGAAATATGAGATGCTGCATAAAAAATAAAATTAAAAGCTACTAGAATTTTTTGAGGCAAAGCATGTATAGGTAATATATTTACCTTGTGAAATCATGTCTTACTATACATCACTCTTAAAATGTAGTATCACTAGAACCAAAGATATGCACCTGTCAAACTGTACCCATTCAGGGCATTGCTGATGATACATATATATATATATATTGCTATAGAAAGATGTCATCACCAGATGTGAATACAAAATTCTTAGCAAACTGTGGTTATACTTCCTACTGATGGTTGCTATTAGAGGTTCCCTTCTGATGACACATCTAGCTTCTTCTGATATTTATAATCTGTGATTTGCATTTGGGAATAAGCTTTTATCCTCATAGCAAGGCAGCATAAACAGAGTGAGATGTGGAGCAACATTTCTGTAGAAAGCTGTTTGTGGTAGTTCTTGAGAGTTCTCTGTTGATCCCAAAATAAATTCCTAGATACAAATTTACCGCAGCCCGAGGGATGAGTGTGCACCAGGCACTTATGACCACTGGGCAACGCAAGTAGCCTTGTGTCTTACAGTCATCATAATCCCTTTTTATATAAGATAACAAATAAACATAAATACTTTTAAAAAGCTGATTCTTGAATATTCAGGGCTAAAAGGTCTTGGCTGACCAAGGGTCTGCTGCTTCTTGCAGCAAGAGAGCTCTCTGCCATTGCTTAGTAGTAACAGAATATCTTAAAGTGGCATGAAAAACCTGAAAATCTCCTTTTACTGTCTTCTCTACGTGCTACAGAAAAAGATGTTGTTTGGTTCTCTTTATAACGTCACTTTCTTTTTACTAGTTGCAAGGAAAAAATGCTCCATTTATTTTGTCAATGAAACATTGGGTGCTTCAAGATGAGATTACCTCAACAGAGGAATGCACAACCTTTACTACAACAAACGACTTCACTCAGATGACTTATTTGCTGAAAATAATTAAGGATGTCTAGGTAGCTGAAAACTCTCATCGCCTGTGCACTAAGAGCATCTGGTTTGTTTTGTGCATGGGTTTGCTTTGCTCATAGAAGTTTCTTAATTTGCCAAGCCAGCCAGGAAAATCAGCAGAACTTTTTAAGCAAAATTCCCTCTAGCATACTACAGTAAGGACAAAAGATTAGATTCACACACTTAGGTACACAGCTTAAAAGCAAAACCAAACCCCCTTGATTCCGTTGACACAAGTTGATTTCTGGTTTATTATGACAAAGAACAAAGTCTGTTTCACCTTTCTGATAGCAGGCTGGTTGGACTTCGCAGGCATTAGGAGTGTTGTCCTAGAAAAACTGTGATGTTCTTGAACTAGAGTGGGAGTTGAAGTAACCTGGTGCCTGTATCAGCAAAGATTTCATGCATTTAATTTGTTCTTCCAGTGTGGCTAAAATAATTCCACTTCACTGGTCTACTTCCTTAGGAAGGACTCTTTTAAAGCGGGTAGATATCATACTTTTAAACCCATTTTTTCCCAAATACCTGTGTTTGTCAGTAGAAAGACACCAAAATGAATTTATTAAAAAAAATTCGGCGGTACATGGCAAAACTGAGGTTTTATACAGATTATGTTGTTGATTACCCATTGATTGCTCTGTTTATATGAAATGAAGACCATTTTCTAACTACTGTCCCTTCAAGCTCTGAATAAGATATTTAAATTGGGATGCATCCGTCTGCTGCTTGTACTTCTATAAATTACAGTTTCCAGAAGCGTCATTTTTAAGGGTGGGCAAGTTAGCAAGTTTTATTTTCGGTGACCATTACTCAGTCTGGTAACCTGGGTAGAAAGGCAAGGGAAGAAAAACTCTGCTTTTGTAATGCAGTGAGCAGATACCAAATAATTCTGGATGCATTCAAGAAAAAAGATCTGTTAAACAAAGCTGGAACTATTTAAGGTCCCATGTGTGATAAAATTTCATGTCAAAAAGGAACCATAAAAGATCAAAAGCTGAACCTGCTTCCACTGAGGCAAAGAAAAATGTTTGTTCCTAGGGAGATTTTTTGAGCCTAAATTCTACAATCCTGAAATATTTTCAGGTCTGGGTAGAGTAATCCTTACTAACTAGCTGATTTTTAAAGAGAATTATTAAATGTTGTGGGGTTTGTTGGATTTTTTAATACAAACTTTTAGCAAAGTGGAAGGTTTTCAAGGTTAAAATTTCGGAATGTATCTGGTTAGGTGATTACAATTTAGTCTGAAATATATTTAAGTGTTGTGCTGCTAGAGGCAGGATGCCCTGCTCTGGAAGATCTGCAGAAGACAATTATGAAAAGGTTATGGAATGGTATCAGTGGAGTGATACCACTTACAGGCATGCTTTTTTCTTATCATAATGAGAACAGTTTAATGCTTGATAAAATGAGAATAGATGTTGTATCTTTAAATAACAGTTTTTGTAACATTCTCAAAGATATCAGAAGGCTCTGGCACCAGCTCCCTCTGTTCATTCCTGTAGTACGGGCAAAATATGTCTGCCATGGCAGTGGACCTTACTCATATTGAAATACAGGTGTTTTAAATGGAGGAGGGAATAGAAGGAATATTTTGCTACTAACATTGAATGATTAATATTATAAAAGCTTTAAATTTTATCCTGGCTAATTTTTGTAGCAGAAGTTAAAATTTAAGGATGTCTATTTCGCCTGCAAATTTTCAGTGATTCAGGCTTTGCTTCAAGTGTTTCATAAAAATACTTATTTAAAAAACCCAAACCAGCTGTTTTTGTTGGATTAGAAAAGGAATGTCATGTGGAAAATGCTACATTTAAAATCCTGTAACTTGACCTTGAAAGCTTGTTTTCTTTGGTGGAAGGCTTTGTTTGTTTAGATTTAAACCAAGCCTTCTGTTTGGTTTTGTATCAGAGAATTCCTGCTCTTATTATTTCAAAAAGCATGGGCTAGTTCACAGGTGAACAAAATCATGTTGGCTGATTTTTATTACTTAACTGTGTGTCCGTACTAAGGCAAGGAATACAAAGCAGTGGAAATAATGTACATGGTTATACTGTAGTGTTGTCTTTTGTAATTCAGGTGGAAGAGCCAGCTGGTACTTGGTAAAGATGCTTGAGTCTGCAGGAACCAGTGCAGTACCTGCTGGCTTCGATTTGGTGAAGTGCTGTGTCTTGGTTTGAGACAAATTTGGGAGGAAATCATCCAAAAGGATGTCTCCAGGACATGTTTTTGGGAGTTTTAAAAAATCTGTTACAGGAACTATGAAGGAACTCTGACCCCATGTGTACAGGCATTGACAGAACTCTGGCCTGTGTGAATATGTTTGCTCACGTTTGTGATTTCTGTCTCCTCAGTGGTGCTTTCTGTTGTGTTCTCCTTTCCTTTCACACATGTTTGTAGATGCATATTTTAATTCTGTCATATTTTTGCCATATGAAAGCCAGAATTTAATGCAAAAACATTTATGCAAAACATTTGCAAAGATGGTAGTAGCTGTATACAGGCTGTGCACAGTGGCCGGTCTTGTTCTGGCTAATTTTGTGTGAATCGAGACAGTTGTATGTGATTGTTTTGCTTATATTGAGGTGGTAGAATTGAAGATATTTAACAGACCAGTGTGTTTTCCAGCTGTGTATGTCATCTATGAAAAAGAAATACACCACAATCAAAAGTCCAGCTTGGAAGTGTCTCAGTTTTAGCAAGTTCGAATTTCTGTTTCATACTCTTATACCTTCATTACATAAGCAGTGGTTGGAGTTGATAAAGGTTAGTGCTAAAGAAGAGGCATTTTGCTTTCAAACTCATGAAGGCAAACCCATCTGCCTGCTTCAGTCTTCTCTTCCATGCCATTTCTTTTTGTACCCGTACGTCAGGAGACCTGAGCATTCCAGCCATGCCTGGGCTCCTTTTTCAGTCCACACTGAGAATAGCAGAATGGTTACTCTTTGCCATTTGGAGCAGCCAGCAGAAGAGGTAAACTGATACTGTACCATGATCTTGAAGTTCTTTTTGAATGGAGGTGCTTTCTGTTGCTGTTAACCTCCAGAGGAGTACTAACTTTCCAGACTTTGAAGTGCCTCTCATTTGGGGTTTTGCTATCAGTCCATTCAGGTGGTCAGAGATATTTTTCTAAAGACATTTTAAAAGTAGTGGTAATTGCAGAGCTTTTGCTTATTTGAAAGGAAGTTATTGGAGCTTTCTGTTTTCATGAATTCTTACAGCCACTGACTTGCCCCATGCTTCCAAGGGTTATCTTAAAGCATTATTGTGTTCTCAGCAAATAGTTGTTAAGCCATGTAAGACCCAAATAAATATTTTAAACAAACAGGTCTGCTGAAAACTACTTGTGAGTAGTGCCAAGGGAATTACATTCTTTTGTATTTTTTCTAGTAATGGTTATTTATTAGGGTGAGCAGATGGGTACTATTCATTTTTGGCATTCATTGATCAGCCTTCTACCTCTCCAGGTGGCTCTACAAAAATGAAAACACTGTGGCACTGCTCCCACTTTATTTTTATTTCTCTCAGGCCAGTTAGTCACCTGTCTCTGTTCTCCTCATTTAGAGCCATCTGCTGGATTTTTTGTTTCTGTGTTTTTGCTTGTTCTCTATTCTAAAGTCACCAAGGGATCTCCAATAGGGGCTGATGCAAAGTCTTTGTATGCTTGCTGAGTATTGGACTCATGGATATCTTCTTTTTGTCATCTTCTCTGTAGCCAGCTTGCAAGTTTTATTTTCCCCAGCCTGTCCTTATGAAGTAATCCATGCAACACTGAGGTATTAGTGGACTGTTCTACCACTTCAATGATTAATATAGGGGTTCTCTTACTTTTTTCTGTTGAGATATTAAAAGAAGGAAGAACTGTTGAGAATCTGTCCTCTGTTGCATTTGTTATCACGAGAGAGCAGAAAAACATAAATTTGGCACATAGGAGTTAGACTCAATGGTCCTGATGGGTCCCTGCCAACTCAGCAGACTGTGATTCAAAGTGATTAAAACAAAAACTTTATCTACTCAAAACTACATTTAAAAAAGTTTAATCAAGAATTTATTTCCTTTTTGAAGTGGCAATATAGGCAACATGCTTCTAAAATAGTAAACTTTTTATTGTGAGTATAGGAGGTTGTCTAGACTGTGTTTAGACCGAACTGTGTGGGACTAACCCGCACCTATCATCAGCACGCATTTAAAATATATTACCTGGCTGGATTTGTTAACAGATCAACAAAACCCTGTACTTGATACCACATGAAACATCTTCTGTGGCTGAAGGGCCACTCACAGTTTCACAACTCTGCTTCCCTGTGCTCTCCTACTTTTCTTTCCATCTTCTTTTTGCAACCTCATCCTTGCTTCTGAGAGAGCTCAGCTTCCCCATCCCTTTGGAGAGCCAGTACTGTGCTATTGGACTCTGTTACCAAGTTTCTGTTTGTGCTCATGAATTTTATTCTCTAATATGATATTAAACTAGATACACACAATACTGGAAGAAAGGTGAACACAGATGAACATACACCTAAACCTTAAATGTTTAAGCACATATTTTGTGTGGCCACAGATACAGGAAAAGCTGAGAAATCTGATAGTCTTGAACTCAGAATTACTTATTTGTTACTTGCTAGTTATTAAGATTATTGTATTATGTTGCTCCTAAAGTTAAATTGCACCGATACAGTAGTATATATACTGTGTATTAGTTGTAATGTAGTTTGTTCTATGTAGCTGTTTCTCTTGCCACCAGCCATTTAATTAAGGAAATGCTTGAATACCCCATTATCCCCATTATGGTTACTGCATTATTTTTTCATTACCTATCCTTATATCCATTCTTGCTCTCCTGTTTTAAAAAATAGCCATTGTCACTCATATAGAAAGAACAGAGATAAATGACAGATGATAGATTTGAGGAGCTAAAGAGCTAAGTTCTACATAATAGTTTCTTTGGTGGTGGTGGTGGTGGTGGTGGTGTGAAGTTTTATAGTTTATTTTTTCTGTGTGGTAGTGTAATATCTATTCTGGGATTTGTTCTAGTAATAGATTATAGTTATCTGTTCAATCAGCACTGATTTGAGGTCCCTGAGGACACATGTAATCCACAGGGATACAGCTACTTGATAATCAAGAGTGAAATATATAGAAATTTACATAACCTTACATTTTTGCAGAGTGTTACTGGGTTCTTGCAACTTTTCTGCATCCCAGTTTGCCTCTGGGAAATTGCATATTTTGTCCATGGCTTTGAACTGTTGGTAACTGTCCTTTTTCTCTACTGATTATTCTGGTTGATGACTTTGCATTTCTATAATACTGAGCTTTAAACTACAGTAAACAGACTGAAGTGATGATAGCAGTAGTTTGCCATTTGGGATGGAGAACCATGTCAACACAGTTGAATTTAGTTTGACTTCAGTGATTCCCCTCCCCACTTTAAATGTTAGTCCAAAAAAATTATGTTTTGAGGAAGATTTTCTACACACAAGGGAATCATCCTAGCTATGTAGATTTTAGCACTGATGATCTGTACCACTGAACAGAAACATGTATTCCACTTATGTCAGCCACATCTGCTTGAGGGAGAACGTACATATATTTTAATCACTGGAGTCCATATTGTTTTTATTTCAGTGTAAGTCACCCACCACAGTTTTCAAGTATGATATGGAAAGGTTTGAAGGCACTTTCTGTGGCTCTCCACTAACCTCTGAACTGAGACTCAAGTGAGTACACAGAATGTCATGGTAATGATCAATTCAGTTTTAATGCAAAAAACCTCTAAATGAATGTGACAACTGAGGACCTCGTGTCTTTCTTCCCACTTCATTTCTTGCAATTCATTCTCTATTCTAACTTCAGAGAAACCTGCCTAGTGGGTATAAAAAGGCCATCTTTTGGAAGAAGATCTGAAGTGTGGACCCCAAAGTAATCATTGGTAACAGGTATATCCCTTTCACTTTAAATCACAATACAAATGGGCCATTATCTAAAGCAAGACCTATACAGTGAATTACTTCCCTGATTCAAGCTGACATATGTAGCTAATTACACGGAGGCATTCCTACATTTGTTTATTTAACAATGTAGAAATAAAGTGTTTTAAGAGAGTAATAAAACAATATGGTCAAAGTGGAGGTATTGATCCGAATGCTTTGCAAGTGCAAATTTTTAACAGGTTTTGTGATGAAACATGCTCCTGTGACTTATTTGAGGCAAAGGAGCCCATCAAATTGAGGAAAAATTGTAAGAGATTGTCAGTTGTAGACTTCTCTCACTGATGTTGCCTGTCTTTATTTACATATAAAGTGTTCTCCTTTACTGCCAATCTTCTACTTAGTGCTTTTTTATGCATCTGGACTCAACCCTGCTGTCAGTTAGAACAGTGCAACTACACAAAGCCTCTGACCCATAGGTCGGTGCTCTCAAAGAACTCAGATACCATCATCTAATGAAGAACTTCAGTGTGGTGGAGGGGGAATGGCATGCTGGCATGGGAAATCTTTGCATAAGACTCATGTCTTTTTGAAAACAATAGATAGAAACAATAAATAAATAAACAAATACGGAAATAAATAGATATTGAATATTTTAGAACTTCACCCTGCTTGGGAATTCACCCTAGAGAAGGTCATTTAGAGATGAGGTAAGTAGAGGGAAAATGCATGTAAACTTTTCAGTTCTGACATGTTTTTCTCCTTGTTGTTTTTAATATAAAATAACAAAGTTCAACTGTTGCTGATGTGAAAGTAGGAGGGAGCTTTATATTATCTAGATTGACAGAATGAGTGGGATGATCAGAGGGATTTCATCTATTCTTTCCAGTCACTTCTGTCTAGGGCAGGGCATAATTTGCAGAGATGTGTTCAGTCTGTGTGTAAAAACTTCAGTTAATGGAAATCATGTCCCATGTGCTTCCAGGTAATTTTAAAGAAGAAGAGGGATTGGAGAGTAGTGTTCCTCAGCTAGAGAAAAGCATAAATGAGTGACAGCTTGTAATCAAATACATATATATATAATTTGTGAGTGTTTGTGCACATGTATACACACTTGTAAATAGCACAGACATGAATGATTACCAGGTGCAGCAGATGTGTTACCAGCTTCTGAATAGTATCTGTCCAGGATCAAGACCTGTTGATAGACAGGGGGACAGGGGGAAAATTTTGTTTCAACCCTGTTGTCTACCCCAACTTTACCCAAACTAGTGATTTTCTTTTCCAGATGTGTCCCTTTCCACTGTAGGTGTGCTTTGGGTTTTTCTCACCTTCTTTCCTCTCAGATGTTGAAAGGGATCAAAGTATTCTCATATAGTCAAACCAAGATTACAAACCATATATGCTTCATTTACAAGAAACATAAACAGAATTTTATTGTATTTCCTATTGTCAGAGCTTGCTCTTAAATTCATATGTGGTAAAGCCAATAAAATGATACACTGATGGTTTCAAAACCTGATTTATTTTTCTGTGTGTTAATAAACAAAGTCCTTTTGTTGGTGGCTGTATTTGCCAGCCACCATTGTTGTTCTAGGCTTGGAAAATTACAAATTTACATTTCTAAGCTTATTCTGTAAGGAAAGTATGTTTATAAAATGAAAGCTTGGTTTCTGCTCTCATCTCCCATTCCAGAAGTTGGAGGTGTTAAGTACAATGCCCAGTGATATGAGATGCTCTATAAAAAAGTGATAATTAAAGGACAGGCATGGATGGAGAGCTCTGCTTTATTTTTTGACTTTTTTTCAGAATTGGTAGGAGGGCCTTTAGAGCTGAGCAGTTTTCCTATATGTGCCTCACTCAAATAGTCTCAAATAACAGGAAGAGACAAACTTAGTTTTACGTGTCTGTTTTCTAACCATTTTTGGGGTTTTAGGGGTGACAAGAGAAAACACCTCTGATGAAGAAAATGTGATTCTTTTTTCTCTCCTCCAAATATCACAAACAACTACCCTTCCTTCCCCAAGTGTGAAAAAACAAATCAAGAACAAAAATTCTGCTGAGATTCTCTCTCTCCTGTCTTTTTTAATCTCTACAATGATTCCATTTTATGATAGTGTGTTATCGCTGTTTGTTCCTTCTAAAACTTTACAGGTTCTTTGAAGTAATCAGTGTGAGTTTAGGGGTGACATGCATAGCCACTTAAACCTGTGCATTATGATGGGAGAAATTTCTATTAAACTTTGTGGTGGGTAGATGAAGGCTTGTAAGATTTTCAATTAACCTGAAGGATTAAAGCATTACAGCTATTGTTCCTGCTTTGCGAGAGGTGAAGAAATCGTAACCTGTTCATTAGGTATGGGTAGTATTTAAGCAGGAAAATAATTCTGTTTTCTCACTACTGTGGGAATAAAGTTATCAGTTACTTGTGGGGTTTTCATAGACTCCCAAATAAAGGAAAGAACAATACTTACCCAGGGCCTGGATGAGGAATACTGGAATAAATAAGTATCATGACACTGGTAAATAGATGTACCAAAATGACATTTATTCTGGTTCACCATGCATGTGGTATGCATAACAGGTTTATCCGAGGTAAAAACACAGAAGGATTAAAAGTTTGGGTGCTGTGGGGTGACAGGGCAAGAACAACCCTGTGGTTTTGTTCTGGAAGCTTCTCCAGGAAGTGATTCATAGGCAATGCCACAAATTAAAAACAATCTCATCAGTTGATAGAAGGAAAACTTAGTTTTTTCAGGACACTGAGTGTTTTGCTCTGATCTGCTAAAGCCATTAAGGAGACACTTAAAGTATTACAAAGACACTGAACAGTATAAATGCTGTGCTAGGTTGGTGTCAGGTCATACAGCAGCTTAGGTGGGGAACTAGAGACTAGAGGAAAATTAGAGGATTGAAAAATATTTTTTGTAAATAAATGATGAAAGGCTGTGGCCAGAGGTGGTAAGATGTTTATAAACAGTAAAAGGGTGTAGTTATGTAGGAGAGTGTGCTTGCTCATGCCTATGCCTAAGTATGGGTTTCTTGTACTGGAAGAGAAAAAAATAGAATATAGAGCATAACTCAATTGGATTAAAAAGTTGAAAAGAAATAATGACACAAGAGAAAAGTGTAAAACTTAATTTTTTTTTTTTTAATATTGGCAAAATGCTTTAGGGGAGAAGGATATGAAAACCAAACAGAATTATGTAGGGCATTAAAGATGTATAATAAATATATAAGGAAGATGGAATGGTTTGTAAAGAAGGTAAACCAGAAATTGTTTTATATTATTCTATGAATTCTGAAAGGAGAAAGTGAAGACTTTCTCTCGTTTTCAAATGGTGTTGCCTCTGTCCCTTCCTATTTGCACCTCACTGCGCTGTCTGATAACACCCTCTAGATGGTGATGGGAGATTCCAGCATGTTGAATTTCTCCTGACTCCATGAATTAGAATAGATATCTGGTGTGGGTTTGGGTTTAGTTTTTTTTTAAAATATATATAAAGTTATTTTTGACAAAGTGTTGGCATAACTGTAGGTGGTGTTTGAACCAGTGTAGATTTAAACACTTAGATGTTAAAATCAAATACAGTCATGAAGAAAATGGCCTGTTACCCTTTACTTAAAACACTGCATGGATACCGTAGCCTCTATTTCATAAGGAGTTATGAGCATACAGCAGAATATTTCTAGGGAACTCATTTCTGGTAGGGATTATGTACGTTTTGACTTGGCTTTTCTTTGGGTTGCATGCCTGTGTTTCTCAACAGCAGGACACTGTTTCAGAGCTCTGCAGTTTGCTTTCCTTAGCACAGCTAAGGGCCACTACTTGAGCTCTCTGGTAAAGTGAAAAAAAATGCAGTCCTTACACCAGAGAGCGTTAGAATTTCTTTGATTTGCAAGTAATTGCAGCTGCTCTGTTTGGAAAAAACTAAACAACCCATCACCCCCACATACCTGCTAGAAAAAATAGAGAGCCATTTTAAGAGTATTTTTGGCTTGTCATATGTAAGAATGGAAGTCAGCATGTTGCTGTTTGTTTGGGTGGGTTTTTTTCCTTTTTCCTTTTCTTTTTGAAAGCAGGAATCTTGATTATTTTTAAAAACACTGAAAGAAGTTGAGTAGTCATCCTTCCTCTTGAAAATACCAAGGTATTTTAAAACATTCTGCTGGACACAAAGCATATGGCATTATCTCTTGAATCATTTGTTTTTGTGGTGGGAACATGTTGCTTTGCTTTCTGTGGAGTGTATTAAAGATGATATCGTTGCACAGGCTTAATATTAACCATGCTTTAAAGAAATAGTGGCCAACAAAAAGAGATGGAAACCTGGTTATTGCATTATAATTCCAGTATTTTCCTGAAGCTGTGATCCCTTTATCATCTCTGTGGCCCTTCCCTGGGCTTCCCTGGGAAGCCCAAAGCTGGATGTGGCCTTATTGGTACTAAGCAGAGGGGAAGGATCAGCTCCCCTGACCTGCTGGCAGTAGTCTTCCTAACGCAGCTCAGGATGCTCTAGGTCTTTCTTTGTGTGTGAGTGGCTCACAGTCAGCTTGTTATCCCTCTGGACCATCAGATCCTTTCCTGCAAAACTGCTGCCCTGCTAGCCAGGCCTCAGCATATACCAGTGCTTAAGGTTAACCCTCCCCAGGAGCAGGATTTTGCTCTTCTCTTTGTTGAACTTGCTGATGGTCCTGTTAGCCCATTTTCTCAGTCTGTAGTGGTCCCTCTAAATGGCACCACATTCATCTTGTTTATCAACAATGCTTCCCAGTTTTGTATCATCTGTGAATTTTTGCTAGGTTATGAAAGGAGATGTTAAAATAGTATTGGACCCCATGTGACCCCTGGGGCACGCTGCTGGTGACCAGCCTCCAGATGGACAGTTTTCAGCTGATAACAATCTCCCAAGGCTGATGGTTCAGCCTGTGTTCGGTCCACCTCATTGTTCACCACTCATGGCCCACTTAAGTGGTCTGTGCTTTGTCAGTTCCTTTATGAATATGTCCTGGGGGACACTGTCAAAAGCCATACAAAAATCAGGACCAACATGTCCACTTCTCTCATCTGCCAAGAAAAGAATCTCTTTATGGAAGGCTAACAAGTGTAGCAGACATGATTTCCCCTTCATAAATTTGAGTTGAAGACTCCTAATCGCCTTTACATGTTTTGGAAGTTATTTCCAAGATAAGTTGCTTGGACAGCTTCTCAGGGATTGAGGTGAGCCTGACTGGCTTGTAGTTCCGCAGATCCTCCTTCTTGACCTTCTTGAAAATAGGACTGACATGTGTTCTCCCATCTCTGTTTTCAGTCAAACTTACCTAGGGAAGACCTTTAGAGTGCAGTTGCCTTTTCATGATGTACCTTTCTTGTTATTTTTGTGAAGATGCTTAATTTAGACAGTGCAAATAGAATAATATTTTTTGCTGATTTTAGCTTCACAAAATGTTGATCAAATCTTCATTTTAGAGCTTGAAGCAGCTCTAAATATAAATAAGGCCGTACAGTAAAAGTAGTGTACTATATCTTGTTAATTTTTTTCCTCACTTCCACTTCATTAGCTGAAACCAGCCCAGGTTAATTGAGACTGAGAACTCTATTCCAGACTACCATCTTTAGAGAGTAATCAGTTTTCCTGAGAGAATCACTTGAAGATTGTTAGGGAGGACCCTTGCAAAGGCCTGCCTTTGATGCACACCAGAAATCATTTATGTGAGCTAGCAGCTCCCTGCTACCCAGTAATATGAAACTTAGCAACCTTCATTCTGGTCATGGGAGGGGGAGTTTAAAGATTGGTGTGAGCAAACCAGGACATCAGTCAAGCTGAATTGATTTAAACCATAATTAAAAATAGATTCTTTAAAGGAAAACAGAAGCTTTTGTACATTATATGTTGTTTTCCTTGAAAATGCTTGGTTTTCACTTGCTGGAAAAAAGTGAAATAATTGCTTGGTAAATAATGTTAGTCCTTTATGCTAAAGCAAGCATTTATTTTTGCACTTTTAAGCAATTATACAGTCTAACATGAATATAGCTTGGTTCTTAATATTTACACATTCTGATTTTATAAAATAATGACTGATACGTTTCCTGCTTCTCAGCTAACAATTAATTCTAATTTGGGATGTGTACAGCTGCATTTTGATGGAAATTTGAATTTAATTAAAAATACAGAAACCAAACATTATACACTTTCCCCCAAAACCATAATTCACATGGAAAACTAGTGGAATAGGCTAAACAAAGGTGTTATCTTGATTGAATAAAGCAGAATGTTTCTGGATATTGTGTTCTTCTAGTTTTTATAATTAATGAGTATCATCTTTAGCAGGAAGGGTCCAGGTGGTTTCAGTCTGACAAGACAATTACCATTTTTCTTCTTGAAAAGTTATGCCTAAAATACAAACTATGAAGTGGCAAAAAGGTGTTTATATTGTCCTCCATGTTTTTTAGAGCTATTTTGATCTATGATTTATTACAATAATCAGGTATTTCCAGATGTAAGCAGGTGCTTATTTACTGTGCAGGAAATTAGTATCCCCCAGCTTTGTTCTTTATACAACTCTGTTTTGTTGATGGATTTAAATACTGATTATATAATAATTTTTCTTTTTAGATCTTACTTATTTTGACAAAAGAAAAGATAGGAAGAAGCTTTTTGAGGACTATCTTGGTGTTGCTCCTTTCTTTTTGGGTTGTATGAGATAAGGACTGTGTATGTGTGTGCAGAACTTAGAGTATAGTACAGGTTTCAACACAGGATTTGATTTGGGCTTCCTCCATTACAAGAACAATAATTTGCTCTAGTTGAAGGAAGGAACAGATTCTTAACCTGCTTCAGGCAGATTCAGGCAATTTTTAATTTAAATTCCACCTTGCCTGCTGTTTGCAAGTAAAGAGACACCTTTTGATTGTCTGAGTCTCTGATGCCTGGGCCAGCAGGTCTTTCCTTTCAAGTCTGAGATGCTCATCCCCCAACCTACCTGGACAGGTGGCAGGAAAGAGGCTGCAGGATCATTTCTTCCCATTACATCAGGAGAAAGCACGGCTACCTCAGACTTCATGCCATCTGAAATCCAGACCAGTGCAGTGGATCTGTTTCCTGGGACACATTGCGTGCAGTCAAACCTCAAGATGATCTGGCTGTCAGGAGGAATCAATGATGGCTGAAGCAATTGATTGCTATGGCAGTTGCAACATGATTGCTCTTGGTTCTCTTTTACTGCCTTATTCTGATGATGAATTAGGCCTGAGACGCTTAGGGGTAAATAAAGAATAGTGGAATAAAGTGTAAATGCATGACTCTGTAAATCTACCTCAGAATGTACAGTGTCTGAAAGGTTAATTTAATATGGAATAGTTGATGGAAGTGCTGACAGCTCACATAGTAAAATGGCTTCTAAGAACTGTCTGCAAACTTACTTGTGTTGCTAACCAAAAAATCTGATTTCTTTATTTTCATGAATATCATGTGCAATTAAAATTAAATTGAAGAGGAAAAATCTGTGATATTTGGGGTTTGTTACGGAACGCCTGTAACCTTTAAATAACTTTAATAGCGGTATCCAGCAGTGTTTGCTAAAGCAGGTATATTGCATGTTTATGTTTAAGGAGTCTGTTTCATGAGGGATATCTTAAATAACAGCTTTTTTTATTTTTTTTATTTTTTTTCTTTTACAGTGATGCTAGTACCTGCAACATCTTCTTCCAACTATGGACAAAACTGTTTTATATGTGCAGGTGGAATGTTTTTGTTACCTTGGCAGTATTTCTTGTCTGCTTTGAAATAGCTTGCTGTGGTTTGAAAATGCATTGATATGTACTCTGAACATTTCAACTTCAAGGTTAAAAGAAAAAAAAAGTTTTGTGCCTTTGATATTTGATACTTTTATTCTCAATGGAATGAAACAGCTAGTGCAGGATTAGTTGCTAGAGAAGGCAAGATGATTTTGCTGTTACTAATCTTACCACTTCTGTCTGAAGGCACATCCTTTACCCAAACCTGTGAAGTCTTTAATTTTTTTTGAACTGTAGTTTTTTGTTAAAGATTTTTTTTGACAGAAAAAAATAGTTATTCCACAAACCAGTAACATGGTTATCCTTTCAAGATGACTTTGAATGACTCTGCCAACTGGTGTGTTCCTATACACAAATTCATGCCTTCATGCATTTCAATGATGGGGATCCTGAAGGGAATGAGGACTTAATTTGGGAAGTGATTCTTAGAAATTTCTGGACATGTGGCTTACAGCTTTATGTAGGACCTGATTATTTAGGTTCCTCTACAAACAGAAGGCTTTTGGCTTTGCTGAGTACTTTTATTAAGCCATTAACTGATATGCTTTTAAACAGATACATTTTCTACAGACATGTTTAATATTGATGGTACTGGTGCAGCCAAATCTGACATGCAGGAAGAACTGAGCTGATTAAATTAGCAGATGCTATTCAGATGGTAAAAGACTGTTCTAAACTCTACTCTGGCACTTTTCAACAAGTGCTTGAAAAAGGAAATGAACATTTTTATTGAACAAGTAGTTCCTCAGCTTTTAATGTAAATTGCTATTATTCTGCAATACTAATGCTGCTTCATCATCTGTCAGTAGGTCTTTTGGGGGTTCGACCTCTTCAGTAGCAGTAGTGCTGCTAAAGTCAGTGTGGCTGCTCTGTGCAGTTCGTTTACGCAAATAAATGAGAAGATGCAAGAGGGGGAGAAGATGTCTATGACGGCTTTGTCAAATGAAGGGAGATCCCCTTCCTTTCTTTCCCTTCCGATTCTTGTCCTTATTGTACTTAAATTTACTTAAAGAATTGGCAAAAGAAGGTTTTGCATAAAACTTTGAACTGTTGAATTGTTACGTAAGTTTTACATAAATTCACCAGGCAGAGATGAAAAAGCCTAAAAGAATCTGTACATCACTTAAGGCAAAAAAATTGTAGGAAGATGATTTCTTCTTTGAAAAGAAAAGGTCTCTGTACAATAGTAGAATCATTCCATAAAGTGGGGAGTTTCAGCTGGGAGTATCCGTTGCTCCATAGAGGCCACCATTGAAAGGGGAAATTCATTAGGACATCTGTTAAAAGTCTTTTTCAGTTTAGATTACTGTAGTAATGGACTGGTATTCACAGGTGAAAAAAGCTTTTCCCATTTTCTGGAAGCTCTATTTTAGGTGCTTTAAGCAGGGATAATTATTTTGCAAGTTGATGTCATCTTAATGTGCAGAGGAAATAGTTTCAGTTATATTTAAAATCAAAAGAAAAAAAAATCTATTTTAGGTTAAACTCTGTGAATTGTTCCTCCCCCCTCACCTTTTGCTATTGACATGAAACTCTTCCTTTGCAGACAAATCATATGGTTTAAGTTGTTGTGCACCATGCAGTATAAGGATGTGAGTTCTTACTAACTTTTTCCTGGGTTATGCACATGCCTACAGCTCCAGAAAAGGGCATGATGAAGTGTGGTGGATCAGACAGCACTTGGCCAGCTTCAGGCTTGTCCTTGAGCTTGTATTCCAGTAGAATCAAGCATAGGTCTAATTGAAACTCCAGTAATTAAAACACTGTCAAAAGATTGAGATGATAAGACTTTAGGGTGAGTCATAAGTTCTTCGGGGTTTCAGAAAGTTTACAAATTGTATTGCTCAGAGCTTCATTTTTCTTGAGTATAAAACTTCATTTTCATCCTGTGTTGGTAGCCCCTGGAAGCACAGGTAAATGCCTTGTGCATTGGCATGCTGAGCAGAGCTGAGAGAGTTTATGGTTTTAATGGAAATAGTGAAAAACAAGCAGAGTTTAAGCTGAGGCCAGGCTGACTTGGCAGGGGAAGAAGGGAATGGTTGATTATCAAATGGAAATTCAGGGAGATTTGAGACCCTGGGTGACCTGTGAACAAATGCTCCCAGCATTACATGTGTAATTAAGATTTTAGTTAGCAGAATGGTGATGACTTATGTCATAAAGTACAAAAGTTTTACCATCACTTCTATGCAGTAGTTTGTATGACAGCTGTTGTTGCTTGTGAGTCACAAGTGATAATCTTTAGATCATATCAGTAAAATTTTATGCTATACACTCACAATTGAGTTTGATATACAGTATACAAAAAATGTTCTACAGAAAAGTTTATTTACTAACAGTTCAGAGGGTTTTGCATTTTTATTGTAGGTAGTTTTCATTTTCTGCATCTGTAAATCTACTCTTTAGTTATTTCATTGCTGTATATAGTCATGAAAGGAAGATATTTTAATACACATATAAAAAACCTGTAAGAATTACTTGTAGTAAAGTTCAGTATCTAAACAAAGTGCACCTAAGATTTAGTGCCTTGAAACTTTACAGGAAATAAAAAACATGTGCTCTGCAGCGGGTGAAAGCTGATAATCCAACTTTTCCCATATAAAAGATACGGGATTGTAAAAGCAGACTCATGATTTAAAACATTGTAAACATGATTATAATGTTATGTTGCTTGTCCTGCTTGAAAAAGTAAAATAATTCTGGAAGAGGAAAGCCTTAACTTTTGTGGTTATAAATAAAAATAAAAAAAAATTCCTGAGGATTTTGCTTTAGCAGTCAAGAAGTAATCTGATTACCAAGTGATTGCTTTTCTGTCACTGGTATATGCAATTTAAAAAGAGACTATTCTGCTTCAAAGAACTGATGGAGTGGAGGAGAGAAACGGATTGTTTTCTATTCTGGATATGTTTGTGGTGGATACCCTTCATGTTCTATTTGTGTTTCTCATGGAAAGATCAGTGGTAAGTCTACCAGGAGAAGAGACAAAAACATGTTGGAGAGCATACTGGAAATGCTTTTGATGCTGTTGATTGCATTGTTAGTTTCCACTCCCCTGGCTTCATTCATGGAAAGGTTACATGTGCTGACATATGTATTTTATCATTAAGTCTGTTGCGGAGCTCTCTGTTCTGCAAAATCCATTAAATAGTCATGTGGGATTTTCGTGATTGATGTTTTAAAATTTTTTTCTGTATTTTGTTCCTTTACTGAAAAAAAGGGAAGTTGATTTCAAACTGCCTTATAAGAGGCCCTATTATCCTATTCTTTATCTTGCCTTCACCTTCTCTACTGTTATTGGTAAGATGCTGTATTAGTAATTTTCCTCCTAGTGTAGCAGATTCTGTGATTTTATAGAATTGCACCCTGAAATGTCCTACTCACTGGGAGGAGCACTCTATGATATGCAGTGCAGTGAGAAGAATTCCACCTGAGGGATTGCTTTTTTAGATTTTTCAGTTGTTCCTAAAATTTGTCTTCAGATGACTTTATATGTATTTGAAACACATAAAAATACTAAATGCATTGGCCCATGCCATGTATCTGACATCTTACACAGCTTTTCCATGGTTCTGAGCATTTTTCAATAAGAGACAGCTGCTACTCAAGTGACATATTGTTAAAAAAAGTTTTTCGCCTACTGACACAGGATAGATAAAGGAAAAACAACTTCTTTTTTTCTCTGCTTCTGCCAGTGTTCACCTGTATTATCTTCTTTTTTTTTTGCCCTGAAATAAAATAGTATTGACAGTGAAACGTCATTTCTGAATCACTTGGGTGTGAACATCAGCTGTAATTAGTTAAGAGACATTGCTGTTCATATTTTATAGTGATGGACAAAAGTGAAAGCATTGTGAATAAAATTCAAATATGTTCCTTGCACTTCTATGTGAATTTGCTTAGAGGTGTTGGAGTAACAAATTACAAATAAAAACCTTGTTGCTTTAAGAAAGGAGAAATATTTTATTTTCAAGTTCTTCAAGCAGTAAAGTCACAGGCATCACACAGGTTTGTGTTGTGCTTAATGTTTAATCCCACTACAGTGAGGAGTGCAGCCAAGATGAAAAATAAGTAAAGAAAAGCATTGGGATAGGAGGAGGAGATGACCTTCCCAAAGTTATTTTATGTTTCAGTAATATCAGTTGAAATATTGACTCTTGAGTATTGTATTCAGTTTCAGTCCCCTTATTTTCTAAAAAGAGATTGAAGAGAAATTAGTAGAAGTTTTTCAAGAACCCAAGTAGTGGAAATGATGACTTCTGTATGAAGGAATACTAAAAAAAAAAATTAATTAAAACATCACAGTAAATATGACTGCAGTTTGAAGAATGGAGTAAAATTAGTATCATGTCAACTCCGTATGATTTCCATAGGTGTTTCTGTTGTAATCCATTCAGTGGAAGTTTTTACCTAGGCCACCTAGAAATCCTACAAGAGTAGCATGAAATTATGAATGGAAAAGCCTAATCCATGTGGATCTTCCTGGCTATCCTCTGCCATGGAACACGATGAAGGGACTGATTGAAATTACACCATAATTACATTTTAAGAAAATCAGGTGGCGTTCTTCCAACACACAATTAGCAGGTGGTGTCCGAATGGCCACTGCAGTTTGTCTACCATCCTATTTCCTTCTATACAAAAAACTGCTGAGAAATTTTGATGTAATAGGGAAGGAACAGTGTTGCGTTGTGTTTTGTTTACTGATAGTACACAGCTAACTGTGGCTGTCAGTGAGCACTCAAACTTTCTTTTTTAAAATTGCTGTGAATATTTGTACTTTTGCCAGTTAATCTGAGAGTAGGAATGCCAATGAGGGGAATAAAATATGGAAAATAATGCTGTGTTTTATATAGCACCTGCCATACTCTAGAATGTTAGAGCACTTACTAAATAGATGCTGAGATGGATAAAATATGACAGTGCCTATAAGTAAATACATCACCTGCTAAGCTTTCAGCAATAAAACTGGCATAAAGCCATGAGCACCATTAAAACTGCTACTGAAAGAAAGACTTGGCTAGACCTCTAAGGAATAAGCCCTTAATATGTGCTTCATTAAAAAAAAATTGTGATAATGATCATAGAAATTATAACAAACCGCAATAAGGCTGAAAAGACCTTGAGATACTGACTAGTCTATTCCCCAAAGCAGGCTGAACTTTACACCTGTTTTTTAAAAACAGCTGTTTAGAAATCTGCATGAAATAATAAAACTACAATAGGGTCTGCACAAGCCCTCTCTTACAAAATGTCATTGTATTTGTAGAAAGACTGCTCCTTATAATTTACACAAATTTTTTGTAACATTGGTTTTGGTGGGTAAATTGCTACATGTCCTAGCCAGGCTGGAGTGAAGACAAGGTTATTCCAAAGAGTGTGCTACTTCTTTCAGATCTGATGATGATGATGAAAGTGCCTTTGTTTCCTCTCTGGCTAAATAGTCCTAGTATATTCAGTTTTTCTACATAATTCCTTCTTTGAGACTTGTAATTTCTGCTACTGTCTTTGGACAATTTAAATTGCTTTGTATTTTTTTTATAAAGGTTATGCCAAAAATTTTACTTCTTTATTCCTTCCTACTAAACAGGACAGGTAATGCTTCCTATTATATGTGGCATATATTCCTGTTTATATTCATATGTGATGGCTCTTTCCTTTTTTTAAATCCCATTTTGAACTTTTATTGAGTTCATGGTCTATTACAGGCCCTTCTGAGGAAGGTACTGTCTAGCAGTTTTTTTGCTCTGCTGTTGGGGTGTAGGTAGCTTTGACAAGGTACAGAAAGTTGTACTTGCCCCTGACAAAGTGTTCTGTTATTTTTCTGACCACTTCTGTGGTTTGACAGAATGGTTTTGGGTTCCAGCCCTGTTATCCTGCATACCTGCAGTGTTGGCTCTTGATGCTCAGCAGATTTAAGCGTGTTCCATTCTGTAGGTTGCTAATGGAAACAGTCCCTGAAACTGGACCAAGTTCAGATCCTTGCAAAAACCCACTCAGCAAACTGTCTTCTGTTTGACAGAAAGCTATTAACAATTTTTTGGGATCATAAAATCAACAAATTTTGCCTTCATTCACTAGTAGGTTCCTGTAGAAAACACCTGCTTATGAGACAGCATGTGTGAGGGAGTCAGCTGCCTTTTCTTTGGTAATACAAGCTGGAAAGTATAAAAGGGAAATTAGGAATCTCATGGTTTCTGGCCTGTGCTACTTTTTCCCCACTGTTTCTCAGTGGGATAGAATAAAAGCTGAAATTTTTAATGATGATGTGTAAGGAACAAGTAGGAGTAGTTATTCTTAAGTGCAAAATGGGACTTGATTTTTGCTAAATGATCTCATAGCACAAAAAGAAAAGAAAATTTGAAGATACTTGTTTGCACATTAGTAGCTACATATTTGCCAATAGTTGGATGGTCAGATAAGGGTATTCTGTGACTGTTTTAGTAGCTTTGATTGTTGGACTCCTGTAATTACTGGATGCTTATAACCATGCAGATCACAGTTGCTATAGAAGAGACAAATAAGAAAGTATCCTTTCAAATATCAAAGAATAGTCTTTTCAGAACTTATATTTCACTTCTTCACTGGTGTGTGTTTTGTATCATTTGTATCTATAGGAAGAAGTACATCATGGGTTAAATTGTATGTCCTGAAGGCATTATGTGACATATTGAAAAATACACAGAATTCAATGTAAAATTTCTTTTTTTTTTTTTCTTTTTCAGAGAGAGGGCCAAACACAGCAGCATGACTACAGCTAGATAGAAGTCATTGGTATTCTTACTGTAGATGATTTCTTGTTTGCCTGTGGAATTGAAACAAACACTAATTAAGATAAATACAAGTCTGCTGATATTTACACTAATTGCCCACAGATTGCTAATAATAAACTTGTGGGTTTTGAGCACAATAACAGAAATTAGCATGACAGTTGTACTGACTGCACTAAATTTGATGCGCATGGAACTTAAACTGAATAAGTGTGGATACCTTTGGGATGGAGATGAATGTGGTAATTATTTGAACAGTTGAATGCAGGACATTCTTATGGAGATGTAATTTTATTTACACAAGATATTTTTGAGTGTACCTCGCGTGTCAAAAGGCTGCGTTCTAAAGTTCTCAGTAAAGAGATATGAGTTCATGCCTCAAGCTGCAAATTCCTGTGTGAGATACATCTACTGCAGGATTCAGGCATCAGAACTGTGCATGATTTTGTAATTATCTTTATAAGGCTTACCTGACAATGAGTTGGGTGCCACCCTTCTGCAAAGTGGTGAATTTCAGCCTTAAGTGTGAATATGTATCATCATTGGACACACCAAAAGATATATCTCTATTATTTGTTTCTCAATTTACAGCAAACTTGCAAAAAGTGCTACAAAAAGCACATCAGGTTAAAAGACTACTGAAATGTAGCTCTTTCTCATGAAACATTGTTTTTCATGCTTCACATGGTATCAAATTAATCATAATAGCAGAGAAGTAGTTTGAAAGCATAAAAGAGACATTAGAAGAGCTTTCCCTAGTTTGCTACTTTGTTGTGAGAAGAATCTGGCTTTAAGACTTTAGGGTAAAAAAGTCTCATTGAGTGCTTTATAGTTATTTTATCTTAAATTCATGTAGTGCTAAAGAAGGCTGAATGCCTACAACAGGTCTATAACAGCAATGGTAATGCAGGAAACACCTTTCCTCTGCTTCTATCTTAATTAAATAGCATCAGCCTGGAAGCAAGAGGTTGTAATTTTTTATTATTTTTTTTTCTGCCTGCCTGTACACAGTATTTGATCTTGTCCTGTTATTATGAACAGAGGTACTGTTTGTAATAGCGTATTTTAGATAAGATTTTGCAACAGTCTGTGATTGAAGGCCCCCTCCACTGGAAGTAATTCTTCTTTAACTGATGTTGAAATGTTAGCATCATGCCTTGATTGCTTTCCTTTCCTTTGAGCTGTGTTTCTAGTAAGAAGTAAATGAGAACTGAAAAGACTGACTTCAGCTTCATTCTGTTTAAATTCTAGTCTTCACAGCTCTTTGGTAAACTTTACTATGCAGTAAACTCACTTATAGAAATAAAAAAATAAAAAACTGCACCACCGGCCGGGATGAAGCCGGGGTGTCTGCGCTCGGGGGTCTTCCGCGGGGCCCTCTCAGAGGGGTCCTCCTACGCCTCCCTGNAACCACTGCAACACTCACTCAACTTTTTTTTTTTTCACAAATAACTTGCCTTAAAAAAAGTTCATATTTTGTAGCATTGCTCTTCAGCTTTGAAGAAAATTTAAGCATTCCTATCCAGTCTATTGATCCTTATTTATCAAGACTTCTCTCTGTGGTGTCAGGAAGTGAACCACACACTGAAAGCAATCAGAACTGCTTGAGTCAATCTAATTATTCTGCTCTGTCTCCCAGCAGATGACAGAGAGAAGAAGTGAAAAAGGAGAGTTTCTATCTGAGATGCCAATGACTGCATTGGAATGGCAGAAAATTAAATGCCAGAAAGGTCCAGGATAGCAGCTTTTACTTTAAGAAATAAACAAAACTTCATCCTGAGACTTTTCATCCTTGACTGGTGGGGTAGGAACATGTAAACAACTGGAAATGCTTAGTTGTAATTTACAAATACAAAATTGCCACATGCAAATTTAATTTAGAGGTACAGAAGTTAGATGTTTGTGCAATTATGCATAGAAATCATTGCCATTTTGCTTACATGTTTTTGAATAAATTGCAAGTTCACTTTTCGGCATTCAGTAGATTGTAGATGAATCCGGTTCATCAGATGTGATGAATATGGTTTTGTCTACTCAGCCTCAAAAGTAAAGTACAATATTCATATTTTAATGTTCCGTAGAAAATGAGACAATGTGCTATGCTAGGTCAGATTTTGTTATATCACATTGTAAGCTGAACAAATTTCCTGTAAATATTTTGATTCTTTGAGTATACATAGAGTAGTAGCATGAAAATTAAGTTAATATTTTTTTACAACCAAATAAGATAATAACTACAGAGAAAAATACCCCCAAAATAAAATCAGAGTCAATCCCTATGTTGGTTACATGATAATTGATACTTGGGAAATTGTACCTTTGAACTAGCAGGTACAAAGAACAAAACTGTTCTGAACCATCATTTTTATTTGATAGCTCTGGGCAGTGGTCCCTGGAATTCCAGGAACGTAATATGGAAGGTTTGTTGTGAAAAAATATTGGCACACATAAATCTGTGGCTGTCTGAGTTAGGTGTTGTGTAGATCCTGGTTATGCTTTTCTTTGCTGAACGAGACCTGATTTTCCTTACCTGCAGCTTATTGTAGCAATAGTCTTTTGGTTTTTATGTGTGTGGGGGCGATGGGTTGTGGTCATACCTTTTTACCATAAAGCTAATTCATTGTGGCCTTCTCAGGCCCCGTGTAGTTGATTCATGCTGGTCTCAGCAAGTCACTATTTCCTACCTTATTGCACTTTGAGACCTAAATCTCTGTTCAATAATGTTTTGATTTCTAAGCATATTATAATGTTAAAATTTTAAATTACACTGTGGAGTTGCTTCTTCTCTGCTCACTGGTCATCATAAAGATTATAATGTAGAATTATTTAGCACTAATATGTGGTATCTGTTGCTACTGACCTCACATTTCTTTCTGATTGCCTATGCTGGCAGCACCAGGCGGGACAATTTTGCTTTTGTGTGCTGTATCTTCACAGTTTGTCTTCAGTCTTCCTGGATTCAAGGGCTACTCTTGTGGTACCAATGAGTATTGTAGGAGGCATCCTCTTGCTGTTTCGTGATGTTGGTGAGATTTGCTTTCTTTTTCCTTTACTCTGAAGTTTTTGTGGGCTTTGTGTGAGCTCTGCTGAGCTCATGGGCCTCGGTTCTTCAGCAAATGTTGTCTGCTGTGCCTGGCTGGCACCAAGTGCTTTGGCCCCTGCAGAGCCAAATCATAAGGCTGATGCTGTTCTGTGGCTCTTGGCCAGGTTTTCACTGGTAAATATTACTCAAGATTCTTAATTGCCTGCCTTGGATCTTATTATGTACTGTGTTTAAATATCAGATGACTCTGTTAGTTCTCACAACTGATACAGGAAAGACAACCCCCCATGTAATACTCTTTTCGCTGGCTGGACTGGAAGGCTGACATGATTCACTCTGCAAAATCTGAGGCAAGAGCAGCAGCAGGGTTAGGTACAATGTGAAACTTCCCCAAAAGAGGTCACTGACAAACAGAGTTTGGTAGATAACAAGTTGACCATGAGTGAGCAGTGCCCTTTCAGCCAGGAGGGCCAATGGTATCGCAAGGTGCATTAGGAAGAACATTGCCAGCAGGTTGAGGGAGATGATCTTGCCCCTCTGCTCAGCCCTGGTGAGGCCACATCTGGAGTACTGTGTCCAGTTCTGGGCTCCTCAGTGCAGGAAAGACAAGGAGCTTCTGGAGAAGTTCCAGTGGAGAGCCCCAAAGATAATGAGGGGTCTGAAGCATCTCTCTTCCAAGGAGAGGCTGCGGGAGCTGGGCCTGTTTAGTCTGCAGAAGAGAATACTGAGAGGGGATCTCATTATTGCGTATAAATATCAAAAAGGCGTGTGCCAAGAGGATGGTGCCAGACTCTTTTCAGTGTTGCCCAATGACAGCATGAGGAGCAGTGGCCATAAAATGAAATGCAAGAAGTTCCATCTCAACGTGAGGAAGAACTTCTTTATGTTTCGGGTGGCAGGGCACTGGAACAGGCTGCCAACCTTAACAATTTTGTGCTTCTGTGATATAGTTTCCTCATTGAAGTAAATGCTGTCCTTGGTTTTAGTAAACGTGGTGACGAGAGGTGAAATCCTGTCTAGAAGATGATAATTTGTGATTGCCATGCTGGGTTTTAGGCCAGCCCTGCCACGGAACAGGTACAGCAGTAATGGTCAGTACCATTCTACTTCACCCAGTTTGCATTTCCCTGTTTGCCTCAATAAACACCTTCTCATCTTCCCTAAGTGTCTTCTGCCTCTACAGGTACAGGTGATCTCTCCTGATCATACTAAGTACATAATTGTAATTACAGTAACATTGAAGTTTCAGCCACAATACAAGCATAGCAATGACTCTCTAATTCTTGCTCAAGGAATGTAAGTTTGAGCCTTAAAAATCTGCGCATTCAGGGAGAAGATTGTTTCAGTGGGAATATCTCAGTATTTCTGAACTGTTCAGTGTGGTTCCTAATAGGCAGTTCTGGCAAGCTGCTTTCAAAACATTTTGATTCTGTTCACAGTAGCAGTTATACTTGTTAAACTGTTGTTAAAATGATATTGCAAACAACAAAAAAATTCTGAACACGGAGAAAAATGGCAATACAGTCAAAACAATTTTGGGGAAAAAAGGGTGAAAGCCAAGATGTTGAAATACAGTGCTTTTGACTTGGGAGCTGCTGCACTAATGGGTATAAATAATGCAAAACTTTTCCCATGGGCATATTGTAGAACTTAACTGGTTAATGGCTGAAAAACACTTTGAGATCTTATGTAGAGATATGCTTTGGAAGAGCAGAGTGCTGCTTAATGAAAGTCCAGATGTTGCTGCATCACACTGTTCTGGGTATGTCAGTGAGTCCAATTCAATAGTGATTAAACCTATGAATCACATTGTTGGACATGTTTAACATTTGGCAAGGTAACTGTGGCTGTGTTTTGGTAAACCAACATAAATGATTAATTTGCTTTATTTGACAATAGGATCATCTTCTTATTTAATGCAAGTTTTAGATTACTTTTTAATATACTGTGATGCTTTGGATGCTTTTCAAATTTGCTTATAGCAAAAACTAGCACTGTCTACTTAAAAGCTAAGCCTTCAAATTTATTATATAAAGAGTGCTATATGAAATTACAGTAAACCTGGCCCTAAAATATACGTACATTAGAATTATATAAAAATTAAAAATAAATATAAAGCATGGAGTCTGACTGAAGCATTTTAAATCTTCTTCTTTTGCAAGTTCCTCTTAAGGAGAAATGATATTTGCAAACTCCTGGAAGTGATTTAGTTCTTCAGTCTATTTAGGGAGTATAGATTTCAATCTGATTTGACAGAGTGGTTGCAATTTTGTCTTTGCTTTTGTTCACTATGATTTGTGAGAAAACCTCAAGGAGAGTGTGTTTTTTTGGTTTTGTGTGTCTTTCACTTGTGGGGATGGTTTTGTTCCCGTTTGCTTATGTGAGTTTTCAATAATTAAGTGGCTTCTGCCATGACCACACCTTTTAGCTTACATGTTACCTGGTGAGTAAGTTTATTTGTAAAGAATGTCACTAGAAGAAATGTCTTGAAGGAATCAATACTTGAAAACATGAATTCTAGACCTAGAGCAGCTCATAGTCCCTTTTAGAAGTTAGTTGCTGTTATTGCTAATTATGAGTTTGAGGTTTTACTTACTCATTAATTTACTATTTTCTTCCAAGCTTACGAATGTGGACAGGCAAATGAAAGTGATTTTAAAATGTTTTTCCTTCCTGTTTTCTCTTTCAAGTGCTTAGTGGGCACTGCCCTAGCTTGGTATCTTATTGCTAACCTCTTTGTATGGCTGCCAAGTTTTCTTGCATAATTTTCTCAACAAATGGCTTACTCATTAATATTTCAGGCCTGTTCCTACCAACCTCAGACAAGTGGTATGCCCCAGGCAGGGAAATGTAGTTCCTTCCTTAGGAGCCTTCTAATCTTTTCCTTAAATGCTTTGTCAGAGCCCATGACAGATAAATGAAGATGGTACAGTTCAAACTAGAGATGACTTACTTGTACACATTTTTGTGTCCATACATTTTCCAATTGGGAGGGGTTGTACTGCAGTGGAGTCTCCTCTGCAAACATCCACATATTCTCTTTATCCATCCTGAAGTCTGTGAGACTTATTGATTCTGAAGGGAAATCCGTGGAGATATTTGTCTCTTTGTTTTTTTGATTGGATGTTGAAATATACATAGTCCTGATAAAGGCTCTGTCTGTTCACACTTTCATTATTTCTATAAAGAGACAGACCAAGGAATGATACCATGTTGCTCAGTTAGAGCTTGAGTTGAGACCAAGTTCATATCACAGCTAGGCCTGAGGTGCAGATCTCCGGTGATATTTTGGCTCAAGATGATAGCAAATTGGTGAAAATGATCTCTTTGAAGCTTAATGTGACAGAAAATTGATGTGACACAAAACTTACAATATTCCTGCTGCTATTTAGGGATGAAACATCCTACGAAAGCCTTGTTTGATTTAAATATTGTTGATTACATACATATTACAACCATGAAATTATTCCCTGGTCTAAAATACTACTTATATTTGTTATGTCATAATAATACTTAAATTATTCTAATTACACCATGTTGGCTAGGGAATTACTAAGGAGGGCATCTGGAGATCTGTGGTAAGTCAAAGATTTCCCCAGTTCTCCTGAAGAATGGAATTAGAATCAGTTCTATGGGGATACAGCAAATAAAGCTGAAGAGTTTCTCATTTTCGCATGAACTTAGTGATTCATATTAGCTGCCCTCTCTGGCAGTCCCATCTAAATAATTTGGTTTTCTTAGTATTGGGTGGGCTGGGTTTGTTCTCGAGTTTAATTTTTCCTTGTACCCTGTGAGGTGTCTGAAAGTTGGTTGTTTGGGCATGTTGAATATTTTGCAGATGAAGGTTGAATGTAGCCCACTGGGTAGCATGTGTGTTGAATTTCGTGCTTAAGATGTTGCTGACTTTTTTTCTGCTGTTCCCCTGGAGGAGGTAGGCAATCACTATTTGATTTATGAACTAGGCCTTTTACCTTGAAGGATATCTTCTTTGTCTACCACAGGCATCTCCAGAGTGCTGGGCTGCTGTTGCCATTGCCAGGTAGGTGCAGCCCTTTTCCAGGAGGGAGATTGCAGCTTCCCAGTTGCCATAGGAGGAGAATCCAGCACTCCTGGTGGCTGTGGCTGTATGGCTGGAGCCATGCTGCCTTAAACTATAAAACTGAAGCATACACCTGTAGCTTTTTCCTTTGTTAAGGCAGGATGAAGTCTCTAAAGTTTTATTATGCCCAAATGGTGTGGTGCTAATTGGTGACAACTAAGGAAGTACTCCTCTACACATAAATACTGCTAATATTTAATTTCTAAACAAATTTATTTTTATTCATATGAAACTCTACAGGAGTAAAATTCTGGGTGGTGTATACCTCTGTAAAAAATACAGACAATGAGTTGTAGATATTGAAGGAAAAAAGAAGGCAGAAGAGATAGTGGTAATCTTAACTGCAGTGAGGATTTTATAGGTATTTAAGTGTCTCTGTCCCTTTCATCTGACAGTTATTTGCAAATGCAGAAAGCTGTTTGGCAACATTTTCAAGGCACTGGAAAAAGAATATTCCCTCAGCAGCCAAAGGTAGTGTTTTTTCAGATTGCATTCCTTGAAAAATGGATATATTTAAAGGCAGTAGACACATCTGAGAATATTTAAGAATAATTTCTGCATTGCGTTTTCACTGTCTGTGATTTGTAATGTAATGTATTCAAAATATGTTTGTGTAATGAGGATTTTCCCTTAAAATATGGAATTGACTATGAGCTGTTTTGTCTCATTGTGGAGCCAAGGAAGAACACAGAAATGTCAGCAGGAGATCAGGTCACAGCTGTTCAATTTTTAGTAGTTCTGTGTTCCTTAGTCATCATGCACTATTGAAAGTTACCACTAAAGGGCCTTATTGACATTTCTTCAGTAAATAACAAACTCTTTTTAAGCTGTGAAAAAAAAAATCAAGAAATAATTAATGTATGAATGAAAGAAAAACAGATATTGTTTCTGAGCAGGGGTGATTTTCCTTAGTTTAAACTTCTGTCATGCATATATATAATTTATTTTTCCTACAATAGTTTCTTTCATCTGAATTTGCTTGTTTTTATTCATCTGTTTTTTTAAGTCCAACTGATAAGAGTGTGGTCGTGCTGTTCACCTTAAACTTCTGAGTTGTGCATGTTAGAGAGTTTGGTGCCTTTCCACCCACCCAGAGGTCTGATTTGGTTTGCCTTTGGTCTTTAACTCCTAATGTCATTTATGCTGTATACATTTATCTTTTGAAAAATTATATACTGTCTCAATAAACCTGATTAGCTTGCTGATCACAAATTCCAGTGTGTGGACACTCTACTCTGAATTGCTTAAAACAAATTTACTACAGGCTGTCTTGAAATCTGATTATGTTGGTCTTTGAAATGATCTCACACCAGTTGGCAGCATGGCTCCAGAGTTTGCAAGTGTTTTGGCTACTGAAATGCATTTTACTTGCGTTGAATCATGTCTGGAAGCATTATCCTTTTAGTAAGTGGGAAACTTATGGATAAACCTGAACAATCCTAGAGTGACACTGTTTAGCAGGGAAACCAGAGCCTGCAGCAGCCTTTGGAGGCCCGCATGGGGAACTGAAACTTGTTGCAGTAGGATGGCATTTTGTCATCATTTACAATATCCAGCCGGCAGCTGAATGGTGCGTGGACTCGGGATGATTCAAGACATTTTGAAAGGGGTGCATGCCCAAAAGTGTGTTCCCTTCTCCCAAGACTTGCTATTCTCTAAGATTATCTTGGCCCATCTTGCAGTCCTAAAGGAGTGGTGTGGGTGGTTGAAGGTGTGCCTCAGCAGTGTGCACCGTATTTTCTGTGCTTGCCTCCAGGAGCTCATGTGTGTAAGACAGGCCATGAGATGCTGCCCTTTGTTCACAAAATCAGCATCTTCTGCATTAGTGTAAAAGGAGCATGGTTGTCAATACCTTTCATATTTAAGGAGGTGGTATATGTAGCACTGAGAGAAAGCAGGATCATGCCTTATCCCAGAAAAGGTTTTTTCGTTTTCTCTCTCAATATTGCAAGCCTCAGAATGTTGCCGAAGGTGGCATCATGATTAATGTATCACCATTACAGAGCAGACAGCCAGCCAGCTTATGACATATTTTTGCTTCAGTCAAGCAAAATAACAAAATAATAATAAAAAGTTATTCTGTGTGTTTCTGGAACTTACTGACAGATTATTAACCAGATGAACTCCAAATACATAAGAGCCAAATACCTGAAAGCTATATTATCTTGGCAATGCTTTGTAGCGCATCAAGTGCTAATGGTATTTAGCCATCATCAGGAATATCTGATAATATTCTGCCCTTGGAAGGTCAGGTTCTAAAATGGATCCATTCTAAGCTATCTGTAAGGCTATTTCAGAAGTCTGTGTATATTACATAAATTCAGCATGCTCAGTAGAAATCTGTTCTGGTGTGCAACAATGTATCATCATTTTAAAATGAGCATAAAAAAATCTGAGCTTGTTATTAGTTTTGCATGCAAAATAATTTATGTTATATCCTATGCAATGCAGATATGGTCATGGCAATACAATGATATTTGCTGCTGTATGCCTACATAGTTTTCAAAACTAAAATTCAATGCTTAGCTAAATTGCTAAGCAGACTGGTAAATGTCCAATTTTAGCAGCCTAACATATGTTTATAATTTTTGTTTTAACATATGCTATGTTGGTTGAACTCCCCTCCCCACACATACGGTAGATAAAAGCTGTCACATCACAAAATGGTGGTAGCCCAACTTTTCTAACATTTTCCATGGCACTTCAGAGTCTTGCATTAATTAGCTATTCTTGGATAGGAGACAGACTCTCATCTTTGTAGAATTTTGGTTTCAAACCCGTCATGTACTTGGGTTTCTGTATGCAGTAGCCCATCTGTGTTTCTGCACCCATAAGCTGTAAAAAGCACAGAGCAGAGAGATAAGTGGTCAGCAGAAGCGAGGGTGCCCTTGGCTCACAGATGCAAACACCAAACAAATGGCCCCAAAAGCTGGCCTGTTTGGGCTCTGGTTGGCTCAAACAGGAGCATTTTCTCTCTTTCACTTTTACAGGAGAGGTGAGTGAAAAAAACAGTGTTGGTGCACAGCACTGCCTCTTTTCATTGTGAGCTGCTAAACTATCCCTCTTTTCTCCTCTTTTTTCAAAGCAGGTTTAAGGAGGAATTTCACTGAGTCTATGATTCTTTCCTAAACCTCAGCTGGGTAGTGGAGAATTGTGACAAATACCACTGCAGCTGTGATAATGCTGTCTTAATCCTTGCTGCACTATGACATGGAAATCTGGATTTAGACATGAAAGGACATTCCTTAACAGTACAGCAATAAGATCCCTTATCAAATCAAACTACCTTTTGCATGTGCTCCAAAACCATAGTATTTTTCGTCTGATGTGTTCTGTCTGCCGTTTCCCTGTTGTCAGGCTCCTTGGCTGTGGTGTACCTCAGCATGTGTAATGTCTGCTGGGCTGCTGCATGGGGAACGGTTGGTTCTCTGTGAGGGAGGAAGGGGCCTTGCCCATCAATCAAAACTGCTGTAGAAATGTCACAGAGTCTGTGGTACAGGAGTGATGTTGGCAAATGTGGTCGCATTGGTGGCTAGTCTGTGCACAGCGTGGACAGGTTTGTTCTTATGCCCTCACCCCGGGTGGCATGGATGCCATCCCCTGCCCCCTGCTTTGCCTTAGAGCTGCTCGAAAGCTCATATGCATATTGGCACAACATAATGTATGTATCATTCTTACCCAAGACTAGAGTTGTGTTAGACATCTCAGTATGGAGATTGAGGTACGGGAACTTGAGCCCATGGGGCTTCAGGGGGGCTGCTGAGGTACCCTGGAATGTGTCAGTGGTGGTGTCTGGCTAAGGACCTGTGTAATAGGAGATGTTGGGCCTGGTGCTTGCATGTCCACCTGCAGAGCTGTGAGAAACCCCATGGAGAGCTGCCAGCAGAGCAGCCTGCTTCCAAAGCCCTGCGTCTGCATCCAAAGCCTGGTGTTGACTTCCAGTTGTGAGCCGGAGCCAGCGTCAAGCCCTGAGCAAAGGACCTGCTGGTGATGCTGGTGCAGGGCTTTGCCATATTTGGATCGTAGATGCCAGTGGTGGGGTTCAATGTCTATTTCCCATTTATGTATTTGTTTTCAGCCACAGGACCTGCAGCTGCTGTTTGGCTTGCTGTTCTTATTAGCTATCTGGCAGGCCTTGCTGTGGGATTCAGGTTTTGTCAGTGTGCACAGAAATCAGTTTTGTTTCCCTGCCAAATGAAAAGAATGGTGGAAATAAAGGAAGAAAATGATAGATTCAAACTGCTTTTCCAGACATTTAGGTAAATGTAGACAGAAATAAATAGACATAAATGCATAAACATCTGTTTATTATAAGTGAACATCAGTAATTATTGTGTTCTTAACACTGAGTATTTATTGCTAGAAGAAAGGTAAAGACATTTCGTTATTTTCCAGTGTTGCTCTCTGCCTTGGTAAACATTACTTTGATTTGAAGATTTTGTGTACAGTCTGCAGAGTGTAAGCATATTTTACTTTCTTTTTTTCTCTGTGGTTTCTCTACCCAAATGTAACTTTTCACTAGTTGAGTTGAACTAAGTCCAATACCATTTTTCTGTAATGATTCTCAAGAGGAATACATGACTCTGTGGTGAGAGAGGGAAGCAGCAGAGTGTTGGTGAAGGACTTCAGTGTTTCTGGAGCTCTCTTCTGAGTGGTGGCTCATTTAATGCTTGCTTGCTGTTGTTTGCAGTACTGGGACATTGGATAATTAGTCAAAAAACTGTAATTTTTCTTACTGCTCTCATTACTTACTGCTCAGATTTTGCTTTGGATTAGAATAATAATGCAGATAATAATGCCATTCCACTGCTTTAGGTGCAGGCATAATGTTAGGATGAAAACTCTGATACAAATTCACCTGTAAGCTTTTCTCTTGTACCAGTTTGTGAGGAGTATATATCACTTGCTCAGAAAAAAGTGTGTTTCTCAACTATCAGAAACTGATAGCAGGGTTCCTCATTACAAATACTGAAATATCATCAGGTAAGCTCTTGAAGATGTATATACTAGAGTCTCCCTTAAAAATAATGAGTCTTAAACAAACAAACAAACGAACAAATGAACAAGAGTGCCCCCTCAACACTTACGGTGCATGTTCTGGTTTCTTTTTCTATGAATTTTTATAATCATCAGAACTGTTTATGTGAAAGTTAAACTTCTCATATGGTTGTCTGATTCTCAGAGGAATGATATTTAAGAAAGCAGCTAACATCACAAGAATCACAATAAAGTTATGAGAGTTTTTTTTGTATATTACGGTTATGTGTAAGTTTTGAATTGAAGTTTTTAGAAAAAAAAATGTATGGGCAGATGGTGATATTTACTTAAGGGAAGCTGAATTCGTTATCTGACTAGGACTGGGTATTTCAAGCAGCTGTTTGAAAACGAGAACTCACTTTCCATGAAGGAGAACGTATGTTTCAGGAAAATGGAGTCTCTTTTCAAAATTTAAGACTATTCCTGGCTTAGCCTCTATCAGAGTGGTTTTTTGTGTGTGTGAATTAATTTATTGAAGAACATTCTCAGTAATGATCAAGAGCTAATTTGGTGAAATTGTTTTGTAAACTCTTAACTGCACCCCTGCCAAAGGCAGTCCTTCTTAAAAGTTTCAAAACGAGATAAAATTTGTAGCTGTTCTTTATTTCTAAAGATATTCTACCAGAAAAAGGATTAAACAAAACATTCAGTAATCTTACACTTCCCTGTCAGGTTTAATTTCTGTCTACCCAACTTACCTTTATTTTGATTGATTGAGATACAATTACTCGAGGAAATAGACCTATGGAAAACTTCTAGATATAAGCCAGAAGAAAGAAAGCCAAATGTGACCATACTCATTATCTTTTACGGTTTTGGTTTTTCTGGTACTCTCTGTTTGTCGCCCTGGTTTTACAGGGCCCCATAAGTTGTAACACTGTAGCTGTAGTTTCCCATGCTTGTTCTGTAAACATGGTCCTTGTTTTTCTTAACTGGCCGGGATTGTTTTGCACTTATGGAATTGTTTTTCATTCCTTTCCCTGGGGTGGAGAAAGATGATTGACCATGTCTTTGTCCTGTAAACCTTTAGGGGTGTTGACCCCTTTCACCAATCTTTAACTGTCCTTAGAAACATATAAAAATAGACAAATAAAGAAGGGCAGGGCTTTTGGTCGGTCCGGCCTGGAGAATCCACTGCTGCTCTGAGACCCGCGTGTTTCTTCTGTTGCCAGCTGAGCAACATCTGTTCTAGTGTGTCTGTTCTATTTGCATACACATTTTGAAGCATGAGAGTATGAAAAATAGTCTCACCTTGTTTATTTTGTTACTTATACTTGTTTTCCTTATGTTCCTGTGGAAAGCTAGCCAGATACTGTAATCCTAAAGATTGAAAAGTATCCCTTGAAGACTGTGATGCATTCATTATTGCTTATGTCCTTTCTTCCCCCAGTTCTTTAAGATGACTTTCACAGAAAATTCTTTCAGTCAGAAAACCTGTGGCCCTGTAATTCTTGGTTCATAGAGAAATACAAGCCAGTTTGTTTGTAGCAGATGCCTTTCCCCAGTCACTTAACGTGCCTCTGTTTTCCCATTCCATAATAAGCAAATTTTAATGCTTAATTATTTTACTGGAATTTTTGCTAATATTTCTGAAGCCCAACTATGGATTTTCGAATAAGTTTTCATCTCAGAATGGGCTTATGCATATGGAGTGACTGAAAGGTTCATCACTCTCAAAACTCTTCAGTTTTGGAATTATCTTTGAACTCTACAGAAAATGCAGCTGTGTACACATGAAGCACAAAGCCTGTCTGTGAACAGGGAGGATGTGTAAAGTTGGCCCTTTGATGGGAAATGAGTTCTTCGGTTCAGACAAGTTGAAGAATCTCATCACTTTGCCTTCCTGGTATCTGACAAGCCTGTCTCCACTGTACAGCAGTGGAAGCTGTGAAAATAGCCATCCTGGGAACACATGGAAAACGGGGTTTTGTGCTCACTGCAAAATCTTAACATTGGTTCTGACTGTACGGAGTCTTTATTGTGAATCTTCTGCAATACCCATATGTAAATTTAATAAGCTGTTTATATATAAATGTATGACTTATGGTCTGGCCGTTTGTTTTTTCACAGTGGTTCAGTAGTTGGAAAGGTTAAACTGGTTTTGTCTGGCATTAAGTAAGAATTAGTGATGATTGCATAGTGCATGCCACATGCATCAGGTAGATGTGGAACATGTTCTGCAGCTTCTGCTAATGCGGGAGATGATCTATCAGTACGTTAATTGCTTATTATAAGCGAATTCTGACTGCTGAAGGGCACTGTTAAGTTTCCGAGTTTCTCATAAGTAATATTTGGTTATTGACACATGTTTTAATTGGATGAAAAATGTTGTTTCAAAGAAGGCCTGGTGTTTATTCATCTTTGAAGAGCATCATCTGGAATCGGGTTCAGGCTAGGTCTAGAGTCATTAATACTGGTGCAGTGATGCAGAAGCTTGATAAGTGAATAAAATGTCCTAACTAAAATTTGACCACAAGGATATTTTCCCTCCTCTGAAGTCAAAACAGTGGTTTATAATGGGAACTTTGTCATACTAGTTAAACAGACATTTAGATTTATCTATCCCTAAGGTAATAGCAATTCCTGCAGCAACATTGCAGGTCCTAACTCAATTATTTTTAATTCCTTTTCTTTCTCTAGATTATAAAAAAGTTTGCAATGGCAATGCTCTGGAAATTCATGAGAGTAGCTAAGTACTCTAAAACAGCTTTATCATCAAAAGTAAAGGTAAGAGGAATTCCCACCCATTCAAGGCATTCTTCATCCAAGTCTGTACATTCAGATTATGCTGCCAGTGCACCCTGCTCAAATACTGTGGAACTGCTTGGTAAATCTTACCCTCAAGATGACTACAGCAATGTCACAGAGAAGATTCTTTCCAAGGTGGGGAGGAACTTGCACAACAGAAAACATCACCCTTTGTGGCTCATCAAGGAGCAGGTGAAGGAGCACTTCTACAAACATTACCTAGGACGCCGCGGGACTCCGCTCTTTTCCGTGTATGATGCTCTTTCTCCGGTGGTTACAGTCCAGCAGAATTTTGACAGTTTACTTATTCCACAAAACCATGCCAGCAGGAGGAAAGAGGATAACTATTACTTGAATCGTGACCACATGCTAAGAGCACACACATCAGCTCATCAGTGGGACTTGATACACTCTGGCCTGGACGCCTTCCTGGCAGTGGGAGATGTGTACCGCCGAGACACCATTGATAACACCCACTACCCAGTCTTCCACCAGATGGAGGGAGTGCGCCTCTTCTCCTGCCATGAGGTACGAGTTCTCTAGTTGGGGTGAAGGACATTTTGGGTAAGTTGCAAGGTTTTGTGTTTGCTGTAAGCAAAGTCCATGCACATAAGCAAGGTTCGTGCACGTAACCATGTTACAGCAACGTTATGCCGTACATTGATAAAGATCAAGTGATTTATGGTGTAGCAATATTTTTGATTTGCGAAAAATGTATGTGGAAAGTGTTGAATTTGAAAACAACCATAAAATTCCCTAGGAAAATGAAAAAATGGAAAGACCATGTTATTGAAAGCTAGCAAAGTGAAACATAATCTGAAAGGAAACAACTTGTTCAGTTAATGATCTGCACAATTCAATTCTATTTCTGTCACAACTCTTTTCTGGTGAGATAACTTTGCCAAAAACTCTATCAAATTAATTCTTGAAGGACTCATTGGATGTGAGTTGTTACAGCTACATCCAAAGTACAGTTTATACTGTTGTCTTTCCTTTTTCTTCTAATAATGCCAACCTTTTGTAAATGAATGTCATTTTCTAGGGAATTGTCCATTCTTCATCTCATCCTAAAGCTGCATGGAAGGATTCATCTGTTGCAGCCAATAGTTATGTGTGTGTGGTGCATGCACAGTAAACCCATCAGAGTCCAGAGGCATCAGTGAAAGAGCTCTGGGTTGATGTCCAAGACTCTTAAGTTTATATGTTTTCTTGGCACAGCTTGCATGTTCTGCAAGTGTCTGTGTGTCATTAAGTACTCTGCTGCATCATTGATCAGTGGTAAATATAAGCCAGTTTGTTTTCCAAATAGTAATTGATTTGTATAATTTGTGTATGCTTGTAGCAATACTGCCAAATTCACAGTTCTATAACTAAAACGAGCTTATTCTAATAATACTGAGATGTAGACCGTTCCTAATGTGCTTGCCAACGGGTGACAGGAGCTTGGCAGAGAAGCCTGATGCCTTTGGATGCCTGAGGGAAAACTAAGGTAATCTTAGAGCACTACTTTTCTCTGTGATGGAAGGGGCTCCTGCTGCCTGCACTGGCATTTCCCACCCAGTGCAGTCACTGCTGTTTCCACTGTGAGCATACACCTGCTTCTGTGGGTGTCCTGAGAGCTGTGTGCTGCTGAATCCAGCCTGCAGCTGCCTCTTTGGTAACCACAAAATGGAAATATTGCAGATTTACCCAGCCTTGTTTGTTGACTGTTCTTTTCCCATAGGCCTATTTATACAATCAGGATATATGGTATACAGTACTATATTAAGAAAATACAAATTTTTAACTGTTCTGGTTCATTACAACTTTTTTTTTAACTTGAACAGAAGTTCAGTCATTCAGATGGAAATATTTTATCTGCCACAAAATTATAACATCAATATTTTTGCAGGATGAAATTTCTGCAACCTTGCATGTAATTAATCTAATCATTGAAATACTTGTTATTGAATATACCCCTTAAGAAATTTGGTCTTGATTATAGACTATTTCTTTCTACTCTACAAATTTAATGATAGGAATTATAGGATTTGAATAACTGGGAACGGAGTTACAGAAATGTTTTCACTGATGTGTTCTGTCTAGATATATACAACGTTTAACAACTAATTCATTGCATTGGAGATTGTTTCTTTTTCTTTTTCCCCGAGAAAATCATTGAGATGTTATTGGAGAACTTTCTATACTGATGATGAAAGAATAGTAGTCTGGTGTACAATGTGTAAAGTGTTGTTTATTGGGCAACATGAAAAATTATAAACCTGAGCATGATCTGATGCATCCTTTTTTGCTTCAGTTCATGTTTCAATATATACCCTTTTTTACAGTCATAATCACAAGAGCCTTGTGGAAAAAAATGAAACGTGTGATTCTGAAATTTCACTAGGGACTGTTTCTGTGTTTTGTATTCTGGTTGCCTGTTCAGAATAATCCACATTTAAATAATTCCAGAAGGAGCTGTCTGAGCGGAACAAAGACTAAATAGAGGTAATACTACATGAGAGACATACTCTGATATTCATTTATTTATACTCAAGTTTAAGCTGTAACCCACTGAGCAGAAACGTGACTGTCAGGGCCTGTTACCCTTGTCTCAGACTTTTCATTCCTAACCAGGCTACAATCTCTGGTGAGAGGATATTTGCACAACTATCCAGGGTCAGAATCTTTGGAACCAAGGGAAAAACTCTTTGCTCTTAGCTACAAGCCCTGGGTACATTTCACATTATGGCCAATATAGTAGTTTTTCATGCTGTTGTCAGTTTGCTGCTCTAATTTGTTCCTTTGATTTTTACATTTATCATTCACTGTCTTCTCAGTGTAAGTGATCACAGGCCTGAGAAGATGTGAGAAGAAAGACAAAAGCCTAGAGTGATTTTATAGGAACTTGAACTTAGAGGAATTTGATATTTGATCTCAGTTTAGGAGGTGTGGGGGGAAAGTCAGTTCATCCTCAGCTGAAATTTTAGGCACTTTTGTGCATCTCCTTTACAAACACCAAATTCCATAGTCATGACTAGGTTAAAGCTCCTGCCCTGTGTGGAAACCTTCTGCATAATTCTTCATATCAGAGTTAAAATCAGTACATTGAAGTAAGATCTGGAAAAACAAGCCAAGTTTGGCAATTTTACAGTATTTATTCTGAGAGCTATTTGCTTTTTTGGCTATATATTTTTTCATGATGGTTGGTTGATTACTTTTTAAAGAGAGAAGTAATCTATAATTCAAAGATGGGCAGGTAACTAATGCATTTCCGCAGCTTTGTGTGAGTGTAAATACTAAAGTACTAAAGAAGTTCCCATCTTCCAAACTAATTCATTGCTAAAAGTTAGAATAATTCATGCTTAAATTTCTCATAAAATTTTAAAAAATGTCCTTGGAGTGCTATCAAAGAACATCTGAAAATACACTTAGACATGTTTTCAATATATTTAAAAGTATTTTAGGTGATTATTATCTGAATGTAATATGTAGAACAGTTGGAGACTGCATAATATAAATAGTTAAAACCAGAACCAGAAAGAACTTCCCAAATCTACTTCAGAATTCTGAGCATAAAATGAACTGTTCTTCTTAAACAATACCCCCAAATTATATTCTTTTGTATTTACTTCCTCCAGCATTCCTGTTTTGCCTCTAATTGGTGTTTGGAATTCTTTTTCCTTCTATGGTGTATGGCTTTTTTTCTTTTTGTTTCTTTTGTTGGACTGGCAATTTTGATACTGCAGTAGTCAGATTTGAACTGGCCAGTTTTGCTGGGTGGATTATAAGTGAAATTATTTCCATGCTATGCTGTTGTCTTAGTTGCTGTTCCATAATTTATGGAAAACAGAAAAAATCTCAGCTAAACTGCGCTTTGTGCATGTCAGCCAGAAGAGGGAGCCAATATAAACCCAATGGCAGTCAATGAACAGCTTTCAGTTGATAACAAAAAATGTTTACACATTGGAAAAAGACTTCATACGGTGTTTTATAGTCTGTACTGAACTATACATAAATTTTAAGGGGAACAGATGCTAAAACATAGGAATTGCTCGTCTAATTTAGTAACCTTGTTCCAGTGGAGGCCAATACAAGATTGTTTAGATGAAAAAATGATGCTCTCATCAGGCTTGTTTGTGCTAGAAGTCGTAGGGATACATCTTTATTCTCCATTGAAATGCTTCTGGTGGAAATTGAAACTTTATTTGTTAGGATGCAATGGAAAAATGGTAAATATTCTAGTTACAGATAAAGGACTGTTTCCCCAAAGCACTATATATAATTTTTTAAAAAAGTCAATATTGTAGCTTCTAGTGTTTATATTCTGAAATGTTAAGACTCTAGTTCTGGGTAATAGAAGATTAGTAGATTTTTCTCTTTTTCTAAATACATATTCCTTTCCTCATCTTCCCATACTTGTGTACCTTGGCAATATTCCTTGTGTATTGTTAAAAAGAAAAAAATGCTGCTTTTATCCTTTTCCTTGTGGTTTGGGATGATGTGAACTCCTGATTGACCATTCGTCTGCAGTTTTGGGGTTTTTCTGAGTCAAGTGCCATGCTGAGTTTCCCCTTGGAAAACTCATGTCTTTAGGTTTGCTTTTCCAAAATCCTGCATGATACTGCAGCTTTGGACACTGTGCTTTTGCTCTGACCTTGTATCAAAAGAAAGCTCCTTCCTGTCTTCAATCCCTTTTTTTTCCTTAATCCTCATATGTAAAGGAATTTAAATAAATTTATAGTGTTCCAGGGATCAACTATTTCTTGGAGTGATTTGGAGCTTTTACAGTATGTCTGAGAGTGCTTTGTGGGTGTGAGTCAGAATAGCAGTGTTTAGCTGGGCACCAAGGAACAAATATTTTAAAAGGCTTAAATGGCCAAGGAAGGGTACCCTTCTTAGCCCTCTACAACTTATGGATTGCGTTGTGAGCGAAGCATCAGTCCCAAGGAGCATGAGAGATGGCCTTCCTCCTCACAGGGAGCGGCGAGGGCAGAACAGGAGCAGAGGCACTTGAACTAGATCCACCTTGGTAGGAAAAAGAGTAGCAGAATTGCTAGAATTGCTAGAATTTGCTAGAATATTCTGAGGTGAATTTATTCCTGAAGTTTCTGTTTAGCTGAGAGGAAGCAATAAAGGACCTGGCTAGTTCAGGTGGAACTGATTTCACTTGCTCTGGTATCAATCCAAGTTGTGAACATTGTATTATTCAGTATTTTCCAAGTTGTGGTGTATAAATCATGCCATAATAAATAGATCTTCACTGGTCCAAGGTTCCAAATTGTATTCTTTGTTATTTTTAGTTGAAAATTTGACAGTGAAGGGCATCAGAAGGTCTGTTAGATTTTCATAGTGATCCATGGTCTAGAAGGTTTGAAAACTGATGGTGCATCTTTGACTGCAAAGACTTCATATTTTTTTTAGACTTTGTTTTACTTTCTGTTGTCCAGCTAAAAAAACCAAACAAACCCACAAAGCTTTTCAGAATAAAGCACTTAAATCTATTCAATGCAATATTTAAATTGTGCAGGAAAAAAAAGAGCAAAATGTCTACAAGTGTATTTAGGAAGTCCAAAGTGCTTAAAAGTAAAGTAATTTCTACTGCTACAGAAACAGAAGTCTATCCTAGATATCTCATTATATCACTGTGTAGCAGTGTTACTTTTTCTTTTGCATTTGAAAATATCTTTATAGTTTTCCCTTTTCTTACAGAAACACTTAGATTAGGTGAAAAAAACAAAAAAAAACCCCAGCTCTCCACCCCCAAGAAGCAACAGATGTTACCTTTCTTTGCTGTAATGGTAGGACTGGAATGGAAGGATGTAGAAATTAAGGCGTCCACCTTCAAGCTTGTGGGTTGAAGTTATTTTTGCCATTTTCTGCCCCCAAAAATCCTTATTGGTATGCAATGAAGAGCCTTCTGTTGTGTGGATCATGGGCTGTGTATCTCTTTGGTACCTGAAACTGGCTAGATCAGGGTATGTGGTTACACCTTGGAGGCTGACTGAGACTGAAATTAGGTTTTATCTTTGAGCCATCTGTTGGTGGTATCATCATAATTCCTGATCCATCAGTTGAGTCTTGAGTTCCACAGCACATTTCAAATGCTGTGGAAAGGGTTTGCTCTTTGTAAATGAGTTCAGAGTGCAGCTGTTGGTTCATTTTTAGGGATATTTATTAAGGCCAGTGAGACAAAATGTATTTGGTGTGGCAAGGTTGGGTGTTGTCATGTGCAGATCCTCATATAGAGATAACCTTAAATGCTGGTTTGCCTGTGAGTATAAGCAGATGAGCATGATTTATTCATTATCTTAATCACTGATGTATGCATGAGTGGCAGGAGGAATACACAACTGCATTGTGGAAAGATAGGATATAGTTACAGATCTCTCTGATCTGAAACCTACTATGAATGCCATCCTGCAAAGAGACACTTAATTTTGGACTGAATACTAAACATATGTATAATGAAGGGATGTGAGACTAAAAAGTCTATCAAATGACTGAGGAAACATTAGGGTCTTTGTTTAAATCACACATGTGACTTCTGCCCTTCCTGCCATGCTGAGAAATACTGAAATGTACTTTTGAAGGACCATAGCTCCATTTGTGCTTGTCCAGTTAAAACTCTGTGTCTTCTTGCCATTACATGTGATCAAATTTTAATTTATTTTTATTATGAGCTAAACTGTGAGTAAACTTCATGCCACATGGTTAGGTCACTTCAATTCCTTTCTGCCCTCTCCTTCATAATGCAGCATCAGTCAGATATGCTGATAAACCCTGGTAAGTGTTAATTTTTTTGACTTCTTCATGATGATACAATATTCAATGTTTTGCACACCTTCACTCGAAAAATCTTCTTGTCCTTACACTAGACAGACACGTAGGTGCTCGATTTATGGCTACAGGAAATTTCTTTCCTGTTCATAGTAGTGACTGATGGTATTCAATGCAATAAGATAGTGCATGCATGCTGTTTTAGTTTGCACTGAAGGAATGAACGCATGTGAAAATGTCGTCTTGGATGTGTCAGTGTTTTATGCAAGATTGTGTGGGGTTTTTTTTCTCCATTTGCTCAGATATGTGCTTGAGAAAAATTGACATCAAAAAGGAGCGACTGTAGGTGATTTTTCATTTTCTTCAAGCTTTGACTTCCCTGGCTTTATGTATACAGAAATGTTGAAGTGTTTGTAATCCAAGACATGTACTTAGCACAGTTCAATCGTTGTAATGGTGAAATTGGTGTATCGGTTCAAAGCTGCTCATATTGACATAGCGATGTCTGTGAATGGAAAGTCAGGAATAAATATTAATACAACTGTAAGGCATCTCTTTTTTTCTCAGTATAATCCCATTTGCAGCTGATGGAGCCTCTGTGGAGAATACCAAAGTGCCTCTCAGTGCCTGACTGTAAGGGAGGCTGTTGTCTTGCCTGTTTAAGGGACTTCCCTATGGCTGTGTTTTCAGAGTCTGTCTGAACTGGACTAGAGTCACACCTGTGCCCAAAGTGGCCCAGCCCTGTCCCATGTGCCAGCTCATCTCTTGGTGCTGCTAGGATGCTGACATTTGATTACTAAGAAGAACTTGACCATTTTCCCATCCCTCAGTTTGTTCCCTTCTCCTGGATTGCCGCCCATCCAGACCCACCTCCCAGCCTGGCTCAGTACCCTGCTGCATGGACACTTGTCCTGGCTTGGAGAAGGAGATGGTGCATATGACTGGTTTGGCAGGATGAGGACTCAGGCAGGTCACAGGGCTGGATTATGATTCGATGTATTTAATGGTTCTTGCATGTATTTTATTTCCACATTTGATATAAATACCACTGAAATAGAATTTTGCTTAAGACTGTAATTGCGATATCAACATTTCAGGAATAATACAACAGTAAGGAAAAGTATTTCTGTATTCCTCTTGATATGTATGCTGTATTTTAAAGGCTAGTGTCCAGACTGTCTCTTCTTTCCAGTGATCTGAGGAGCCAGTCTTAAGCTGAAGGGAGGAGTGAAAGGGAAAAGGAGGAAGAGAGTTACATGTCCTAAAATACTGCTGATAGGTAAAATAACAAATGTACCTTCTAACGTGTAAATACAGTGTATTCTGGTCCAAAGAGGGAACATCTCTGTTGCCTGAAGGGTATTTCTGGCTTAGTGAGTGAGTCAGTCTGTCAGTCAATAGAAAAAATAGCTACCTGTATAGGGTAGTTCAGAGCAAGAACCTAATTTAGCCACTCTGTGTTCCCCTGTGAGGGAGCCTGTGTCTCTCCACTGGCCACCTGATGAGCCAGTGGACAATTATCCTCCCCAGGCTAATGCTGGCCTCTCTGAATTCCCCCTGGCTTTCAAAACTGCATGCTGGATGACTGATCTGCCTTGCTGACAGCAAATTAGTTATAGGGTGGGTATTATCTGCTTGTTCCAGTCAAGGTAGGAATAATGTCAGGAAGAAGAAGGGATTTTAATCTTTCAGATGAGCACTTGAATAAGAATCTGTTATTTAAAAGTGTGATACCTTGTTTGTCAAGCTGCTGCCTTTTGGTTAGTAAAGGCATTTTTGTTAGACTGATGGAGAATCATTTTATTTGGTATTTATGCTTTCCCTTTTTAATTTAGTATTTTCTGCAGCACACTAAGGAGATTAACTGGAGAGGTGTTTGCTCAATCTGCCAGCAGTCTCCTTGTGGCTAGCAATAAAAACTTAAATGCTACTGAATTTATTTTTTTTTTGTATTCCTTCAATCCACTGTGGTGCTAGTTTGCCTGCTATCTAAACTCAGACTCTTCATTCGTTGTGTCTGTAGGAAATGTGCTAGAAACTACACCTGATTAATTTTATCTAGCATTTGTGGACTACCAGAGATTCACTTGGACTTTTTATTTAGAGCATTTAGTGCTCTGAAGGCATCAAACTACAGTTAAAAACACTTCTGTGGGCATCCATGGGTTGTTAAGGTTACACACTATTCGTGGCATCTCCTGAGTAAGAGCTATTTATGCTGGGAGGCTTAATGGGAAGAAAATCTCAGTGCATGTTTTTTCCCTCTGTGTGTGCTTGATTGACTGTGGGAAGGTAGAGGAGGAGGGGTAGGAAAGGGCACTAGAAACAGTTGCACAATTGGCTCTCCCTACCCTCCAGACTTCACCCCAGATATGGGGGTTTCCTACAACTGTAAGGATTTCCAACAAAAATACTCTTTAAAGTGTAAAACTGCCTGCTTGTCTCCCTAAGACACAGAGCTTCCAACTATGTTGTTTAATGAGCATTTTTTATTGGTCTCTCTGAGAGGATATAGATTTGCTGGTATGTATCTGGCCAGGATCAGCTGACCAGAAACATGTGGGGATATGCAGGAAACAGAAATCTTCAACTTGCAGTAGATGTGGTGGGGAGCAGCATCTGAATGAAGAGCAAGTCTGCCACATCCCAAAACAGCTGTCCCTGTGCTTCATAACTTATCTGGAAAACCCCACCTGAGATCATGAATCTTTAAATGCCCTGTAGACAAAATTCCTGTTCACAAAAAGGATGTTGTGTGTGGGAATATGCAGGAAAATGGTAGTCCTTAGATGAATAAACTGTACTCAAGATGAATCAACTGTAAGCAGCTTAAGTCTAATTAAACTACCAGGGTTTGGTTTTTCTGTGGTTTTGTTGTTGTTGTTTTGTTTGTTTTGGGGGGTTTTTTGTTTGTTTTTGTTTGGAGCTTTTTTGTTGGTTGGCAGGTTGGTTGGTTTCTGGGAGTTTTTTTTTGTTTGTTTGTTTGGGGTTGATTTGATTTGGTTTTCTGGTTTTTGTTTGGTTTTGTGTTTTTGTGGTTTTTTTTTTGTTTCTTTTTTGTTTTGGTATATCTTTTACATCATTCAAGTACTAAAAGAGTTGAAGTTCTGATAAATGCCATTGTGTTCATCGTGGCTTGTAGTTATTGGGGTGTAATTTACATACACTGTACAGAATACTTTGTTCTGCATGATAACTTTCAAAGTAACTGAATCAGAAAAAGAGAGACTTGTTTTGTGAATTATTGTTTTCCTGTAGTTAATCATATTATTTGAAGATATAGTACAGAAATAAACCAGATTTAATTATTTGAATATTTTTGTTTTTATGATGATTCATCTCTGCATTTAGTGAACAGAATTTGTATAAAGTCACAGTCTTTTTGTTTGTTTTTCACAGTGCAGACTTAGCAGGTAAGGTTCCCACTTAAATCAATGAAGCTTCAGTCTTTATTTTCATTTCGAAGATCACTGATGCAAAACACTGGTGTTTCTGTGGTTTTGTTCTAGTTGTTCTCCAGCATTAAAGATGGTGAAGGTTTGCAGCTGTTTGAGCAAGGCCATCGCACTGCACACAAGCAGGAGTGTCACACCATGGAGGCCGTGAGGCTGGTGGAGTTCAACCTGAAGCAAGTGCTCACAAAGCTCATGACTCACATCTTTGGTGACGGTAGGTTCTTGCATCTTTTCCCTCAGACTGCTCATGGCTGTAGTCATTTGGGCTTTTGAGAAACATTTTGCTGCTTAACACAGACAGGAAGCTTAGGGGTTGTGTTGGCAGCTGGTAACCCAGAAACAGACACATGGGTTTTTCCAAGAGACGGCACACTCCTCTCTGGGTTTTCCTAAATACTGGTGCACACAGTACTGTGTTGACTTAGCAGGTTTTTGTGAGAGTAGTTTGGTGTCAGGGTAACATAGTGGGCATGAATACAGGTGGGGATGTGTGGAGACCCAACTGCAAGCAGTGGTCTGGCAGAAGATGTGTGCTAAAGGCCTGACAGTGTGGGTCCTGTGAGGAGAGGCAACACCAGCTCCAGCACAAAGCTGTGCAGGACCCCCTCTCCTTCTTCCTTGTGGGCTTCCTGTGTCCCTGGAGGGATGGAGCGTGGGTGCAGCATGGCACTGGGTGCATGAGAGCTTGGGTGCAGCTGGGCAGTGTTCAGGGGGCATGGGGATGGGCAGGAGAAGAGAAGGAGTACGTGTGTCCATGTGCTGCTCCGCTGTGTGCGCACACAAATCGTGAGCAGTTCCCATGTGCAGATTAATTTAAACTTTCCAGCTGAGGGCAGGCCATGTTTGCTAAGTTCACATCAAGCTGAACAATAATTGTTTTTTGGTACTTGGAGTGGAATGAAGAAGAGTAATGAATGTGTATATGAATGAAGTATTCTCTCCTCAGGAATACCTGCTTTCAGTTTCAGGAACTGAATTTATAAATGGCCTGAGTCAAAATTGCTACATTAATACTATTTCTTGGCAAGGAGGCTGCTCTTCTGAGCTGATTCATTTTTCTGTTGAGGAAATACTGGATGGTATTAGAATGCATGAGGTATCTTGCCTACTTTCTAAGGTCTTTGAAGATGTTTACTGCACTTAGAGCAGTAGTTCCAAACGTGGATTGATAATGATACCAAGTTCTGTATGTGACTGCTTGAATATTTTTCTGAATTTCTGAAGTTGACTTATAGCAGGCAAAACCTTTACCAGTTATTGTTCTATTCCACCTGGACAAAAATTTTTAAGTTCTTCAGCTCAGAGCTTCTTGTAGTTGTATTTTACTTAATGGTGGCCTTCTGAAGCAAACAAAATTAGGATGAAAGTGAGTAACAGTAAGAATGATATATTTAGATCAACCTCAGATGCTGAGGATGTTTAAAGTGGGCAGTTTCTAGGAGTTATTACTGGTATCTCAGACTGCAGTGGCATCCTTCTCTAACTGTTGACAGATGCTGCACTTTGCCTCAGCATTTTGACTTATTATTACTAGTTCTTCTACAGTCCACACAGTAGCTAGAAAGACATTAAAATATATTCAGAAATTATTTTCAATGTACAAACCAGAAGTAGATGCCACCTTCTTACTGTAGGGATTTTCTACTTCTATTCCCCCAATACTTTTCCTGAAATACAAGCACAAGAGATAGTTATTGAATTAAATTTAATTATAGATATGTGTGTGTGTATATATATGTGTATATCCCGCCCTGCCCCATTTATGGAAATACTGGAATTCAAGTATTCAAAGAGCAAAGTTCATGTTAGGCACAAGGTATATGAGATTGGTGAACTGCAACTGTCTTGAGGCACACATAAATAATTTTGTCTTTTGATAACTATCATCTTTTAACTATCATTTCACTCTTCACTTTACACAATATTCTTCATTACTTTTTGTATCTCGACTCCTGTAAATTTTAACTTAAAGTTTAAAATGTGTTTAAATGTACTGCTCTTGGAAAATTTCTGGTTTTCCTTTATGTGGATATTTCATAAGGCCCAATGTTCTGTTAGAAGCAAAAATTTCATTCCCTTTATACTTGACATCGGTTGTATTCTTTACAGCCTGTGCTGTCAGCAGAATATTGTAGTGAAATTGCACGTATCTTCTAGCAGGATAGCATGACCACGGCTGCAGTAAGTGACTGAAATGTTACACTGTCATACAGTCAACTGTTTTTCATGGGCAGATTGTTTGGATTGTAGATTAAGTCTGCTGTGCACATTAGTTTTGCATAAACTAGCTTCTGCCTGAAGTTCTGGGCTTGGAAGCTGTACTTCTGCAGTGCTTCTCTGGGAATTTACTAGCTCAGGTTGATGATGGATTGAGGATCTCTGCAGGATATCTTCAGAGAGGTCATATCACTGACCTGCCTTTTTTTTTTTTTTTTTTTTTTTGTGTGTGTATATGTGTGTGTTGTTCTAGGTTAGTTTTCATAATATTTAATGAGACAGTTGGGCTCTACCTGATTCCTACCACGCTATATGGACAATTCAGTGTTGACAAATCAAAGTTGCTTAAAAATCACTATGTTGTCCTGAGGAAGGTCGAAGACCTCATAGACTCTGCATTTACCCTTATTACAAAAGTTTTATCTTTTTGTATCTTTCTGGCTTTGCCAACAGACAAAGGAATAACAGGTATCAGAGGAAGAAAAAAGTTCTGCAGCATGAAATCAGTTGTCTTAAAAACTTGACAATGTAAGGTAGTTCTTTTTATGGCATTTTCTGGTGGTATGATGTGCCTGATTTTGCATTCTACAAGTAACTGCCTTTCAGTTTCTTCCATTTTTCTGTCAGGAAGCTATTTCATATCCTACATCTAGACATCACCTTTCTTAGTTTTCCTCTGTTACCTCCACAAGGTGCACACTTAAAATCCACTAATTTGAGTCATACCTCCATCTCCCCATACAGATCTGCCAATGGAGGTAGTCTGTTAGTTCTCATTTTAGTTACCTTGTAACAAGGCTGCCCAAGATTTCCTCATTAAGTCAGCCAGTCTTTCTCAACAATGGTTCTTTCTCTAACCCCTCTGTAGTTTGCCAAAAGCCTTCTGAACCCTTAGATATTCAGAAGTAATCTTACTTTTGCAAATAGAAAATAACTATGACTGTGTGCTGGTTCTGTGATTTGTTGCTTTACATGAAATGGCTCAAAATTCTCTGCTGTTCCATATTTATCTACCCAGTTCCTAGGCACTGGTAAGGGAAGGCAGGAGGGTGAGTAATGCTGCGCTTTGACTGATGGCTTTGCCACTGTTGGTTCTCACCGAACCACCACTGGATATTTTTTAAATCAAACATGTTGTTCTGCTCATTCTCCTTCTTAAATCTGTTGTACTGATGCCTCCTTTGAGTGCATGGAGATCTATGAGTGTAACGAGTTAAAAAAAAAAATCATTTATCAAGGACATAATGGTCTGGCTAATAACTTCTAAAAAAATGTGAGCAAATGCAGGTTTATATGGGCAGCCAGCTCCTGTCTGCTGCAAGTATGATGAATTATCTGAAACAACGAGGTGCAGAGTACTTACAAATCGACACACACCTTAAGAGGCCACAGTTCAATACCTTCTGTGCTTCCCAGCACCCTCCCTGCACCCCTCTCCTTTTTCTTCCATAACCTCGTCTCTAAAAATAATCCTCACAGCAACAAAGGGAATTTCTGGTCAGTGAAGACCATCTGGGTCTCAGCTTTGTTGCTTCTGTGCTGTAGTGTAGCAATAGACTGCTTTAATGTGTTTGGTTTGTTCTTTTTTTCTTTTCTTTTTTTTTCAGTGCATTTGGTCAAGCCTTTTTCATTATGAGACTCAATTAGGCTAGCACTCATTTAGTTTAATATATGATAGCTCCATTACCTTTGAGTGCAGGCTACGACCATTCCTTACCTGGATTCAGTGTTCAGAAATAACAATAACTATTCACTCTTTCCATACTGATCTGACATATAAGTTACTGTATTGGGTTTGCATGGCAGGGTTTTGGTAGCAGAGAGACTACAAGGGTGGCTTCTGTGAGGAGCTGCCAGAAGTTTGCTCCATGTCTGACCAAGCCAGTGCCAACCGGCTCCAAGATGGACCCACTGCTGGCCAAGGCTATGCCCATCAGTGATGGTAGTAGCTCCTCTGGCATAACACATTTTAAAAGGGAGGAAAAAACCCTGCACAATTGCAGCCAGGGAGAGGAATGAGAACATATGTGAGAAACAGCCCTTCAGATACCTTTGCTGAGACACAAGGTCAGTGGAGAAGGAGGGAGAGGAGGTGCTCCAAGTGCCTGAGCTGAGATTCCCTGGCAGCCCGTGGTGCAGACCATGGTGAAGCAGCTGCGCAACTGCAGCCCATGGAGATCCATGGGTTTGCAAAGATCCACCTGCAGCCCATGGAGGATCCCATGCTGGAGCAGATGGATTCTCAAAGTAGGCTGGGACCCTGTTGGAAACCTGTGCTGGAGCAGGTTCTTGGCAGGACCTGTGGCCCTGTGGAGACCTATATTGGAGCAGTAGGTTCCTGAAGGACTGCACTGTATGGAAGGGGCTCTTGCTGATGCAATTAATGGGACTGTCTTGGGTGGGCATGACCCCTCCCTGGAGCAGGGCAAGAGTGGCAGAGAAAATGAGTGATGAACTGACTACAGCCCCCATTCCCCATCCCCATTGCTGGTGGGGAGGAGGTAGAGAATTTGAGAGGGGAGTTGAGCCCGGAAGAAGAGAGGGATGGGGGAAGTTGTTTTCAAGATTTAGTTTTTATTTCTCATTATCCTACTCTGATTTGATAGGTAATAAATTAAATGACTTTCCCCAAGTCAAGTCTGTTTTGCCCATGACTGTAATTGGGGAGTTATCTCTCCCTGCCCTTACCTTGACCCATGAGCCTTTCATTATATTTTCTCTCCCTGGTCCTGTTGAGGAGGGGAGTGGTAGAGCAGCTTTGTTGGGGACCTGATGTTCAGCCAGAATCAGTCCAGCACAGTTATAAATGGACATCTACACACTGGAAAGATTCCCATGAACACTGTGAGACTCTGAAATGAGCAGGTGTGTTTGTGTCTGATAACACAAATAATTTCTTTGAACCCAAAAAGTTAAGGAGTTTGTGTCTAGTGGTCAGGCTTTGATTAGATTCAGCATTGTGCTCTTGTAAGTGCCTAAGACAGATATGTGTCTCTTGGCCTCCTAAAATTTCTGGAAAAGATCAAGTTTTCCAGTATTTCATAGGCTGTATCTGAAGAAATAAATTAGGCCAAATCAGGCAAATTATATAGTACTAGAGGAAGCCTAATCACCATAATCTTTGTAAGTCCTTAGTGGTTTAATTTGCTGCGTGTAGCAATGCTCTTTATTCCTTGGGAATATATTGAGCACCAAGACAATATTGTATATCTAAATAATAAATGTACCCATTTATTCTGTGACACTCTATAGAAATGCAGTTAATATTGCCGAAGGCTGAGCACCCTCTGCTTTTCAGTAAAGTCTTCTAGAGCCAAAAGTCTGAAAGAACACTTGAATGTAAACTACAGAGGTATTCCCAAATGGCCTGGATACTGTATGAATAAAATTATTGTGGTATGTGGGATTAACTATTAATTTAGAGAACAGAATGAAGGTGAGAGTTGTTTCTTCATTGTGAATTTGTTTTGGTTTATTCAGGTTTTTGTTTGTTTGCTTATTTCCATTTAAAACAGAAACCTCTTAAGTACTAATATGCATTAAAATTCAAAAATAAAAAGAGCTTTAGATTCTTTTTTTACCTTTTAAAATTTATTTTAATTAAGAACAAATAGCTGAGAAATCCCTTTTTTCTCAGAGCTTCATTTTTTAAGTAATCAGAGGACTAACAAGAAACCACTATCTGAATGTTGTTACTGAACACAAACTAGTTGAATATTCAATGTAGTTGTTACAGTTGCAAATTTTGCAAGCTAAATGAGGATATTTTATATGTGCACAGCCCAACAATTGAAAATGCCAAGATCAGGAAATTTAAAAAAGTGTTTTCTGCACACCATACTATTGTATACACAATTCTTTTGATCTATGTTTTTTATGGCCATTCAGACCACAAAAAAGCAATAAAGTGATTGCTGTAAGTCACAGTACAATTGTGAATGAAGCTATTGCAAATACTTCCAATTTTCTGAGTTCTGTATATACAATTATCAAAAAGCTTTTTCATTATTCATATAATTTCCTGAGGTTGATTTTTAAGAAAGCAAAGAAAATCTAAAAGTACCAGTCTGTTTGTTTTGAAACCTGCCTTGCCATTTGAAATTTCATAGCATCTAGAAAAGTTCCCTGTGACTGTTAGGTGTTGTTTTGGCCAGGCATGCACACCTTTGTTGTAATTTATTGTTTCAGTTTCTGTAGCCACATTTCATGTTTCAGAAGTAATCAATGAAGATCTAATTCTTGAGGCTACATAAAATATTTTTATTTGAAAAACTTTCAGTATGACTCATGCAATTTCATGTTTTACATTCCTTTTATGAAACAGCCCCAAAAAAGCCTGAAGATGAAACCAGGGATGTTAACAGTTGCTGTCACCCACACTACCTTTGCAGTGCTCCTTATTTTGGAAGCTGGACCTGCCTGGTTCTTAATGATCCTAACTCTGATTAGCATTTGGCTTAACTGAAGAGAAGATGGATTTGGGGTTAAGGCATTAGCTTAGCTAACAGAATTTGCATTTCGGTTCTCTTTCGAGTTCTTATGGTTCATGTTTCTCAGACTTCTTCCCTGACACCTAATGGTTAGAAAAAAATGTCTAGTGAAACAAAGCATCTGTAAATCATTAGAAGAGCTAAAGATCATCAAATATAATGAGGGCTTTGACAACTACTCTGCTTTAGGCAGCCCTGAAGACTTTGCCCCCTTCTGGTTCCACTGCTCTGAGATGCCAGGACTTTCCTTGCTCTGGACAGTGGTATTTGCAGAGGTACTGGGTTAGGGAGGATGGTGGGAATTACCAGGTGGGGCTTTTTCCTTACACTTATCTACCAGCTTCAGAATGCTCTGTGCTTGTGTTGCATACCTTAATAATGTACAACCCTGTGAAAATATATTTCTATTTTGTGTATATTAATATCTATTTTTAACTTTCATTTTTAAACCTAAGCAGAGAGAATAGCTCTGTATTTTAATTAAGTTTTGATAAAAAAAATTATTTGCCTAGATGATCCTAAGTAAAAATTAAAGACTTAGCTAGCTTTTCCTGTGAGAAGCAGTTAGTCATTTCCTGGTGCAAAGAATAACAAAATTACTGACTTTCCCATTATCTTGGCTCATTTTTGTTCGATGCCAGGTGGTTGCTAGAGTCTGACAAATGATTGATTTGGTTTCAAAGGGTGCTTGAAGTGCACAAAGCATTTTTCATATTAGAAAAGACATGGTCATTTTTTTCCACAGGTTTTAAGATTTATCGCCTTGCACAAGTGTTGTAAATTAGTTTGTTTGCTATTTATTTTCTCTGGATTGCTGTAATTCATGTCATTAGTTGAAGGGCAAGTTTTACAGATGGTTGGAGGGATGGCCTTTTAAGCATACACCCTTTCATATTTATTTATTTTTTAAACACTGCTACAGGACTGCAAGTCAGATGGGTAGATTGCTACTTCCCATTTACTCACCCTTCCTTTGAGATGGAGATCAACTTCCAAGGAGAATGGATGGAGGTCCTGGGCTGCGGGGTCATGGAGCAGCAGCTTGTTAACTCAGGTACTGAAACTCCTTTACTTCATTGACATCTCTGTTAGCAAACCCTTCCAGCACAATCAGCTTCACAGCCTGGAATGCCCCTTCTACCCCAGTGAGCACAGACATCTCTGCGTGGCAGCTGCCACAAATACTCCCCAGGTGGAATGCAGCCCTTGCATGCTGAGGTTTGAGGGGAGCAACTGAGCAAGTGACCTGGAGCCTGCAAACAGAAGGCTTGCCTTTTATTTTGTGCAGTAAGGAGACAGACAGATGTCAGCTTTAAAAGAGAACCTGCAAATTAGGGTGTGCGGGGTTTTTTTCTTTCCCAAGATATGTCAAGTGCATTCTTAGTAATGATTTAAAAGTATCAATAGCAAATAGTGTCCCCTAATATTTGGAATATCAAAATGCTCCTCAATATCTAAAACACAGAAAGAGGAATGTGATATCTTTCATATTGCTGTTTGGTCTCTGGGTAAATGGTAGGTAGCTTTTTCCTTTTGTTTTGTTGCTTTTCTCCTCAGGTTGGTTATTTATGAGGTTGTAAATTGCATTAAAAGCAATATCATTTATTTTAATTGGAATTATTGCAGAGCAATGTCACCTGACCATTTTGCTTTCTAAAACTTACACATAAGTATTAAAGAAGGGGAGGAGAAATTGGTGGATTTTTTTCTAATTATTTTTATATGGAGAATTTTGCATGCTTGCTTTTTCATTTGCTGAGAATAGGGAATTCGTAGTAAGCACAGGACATTCTATGTGTGCTCATTCCTCTGTTGTTCAGTGTCTTCCAGTGCTATTTATCAGGTATGTGAGCCTTTTGGAATGTGATCTGTTTAATTCCAGCAAGTGGGCTTTCAGATAGCCAAGGTAACACTCTCAGTTGATTTTTTTTCCCACTGGTTTGCTAAGCTGTTGTTGTATTTTCATGTGCTCTAAATTCTTCCTGTTGAAGACGAAGTATGATAACTACGAATTACTTAATTTTGGCACCATTTGCTTGGCATAGCTTGTTTTCCTCAAAGTTTTCTTGTATTATAATGTGATAATTTTCCTTTTAGAAAGATATCCTCTTTCAGAGTTTCCCCACAATGAATTAATGATTTATGCTAATGTTCTCTCAGCTTATTATCTTCATAGTGTGGTAAATACAATACAGCTTCTAATCAGTCTCGGAAGTGAAAGACTGCTGTGTAATATTGCTTCCATTAGATGTAACACACCAATGTCTAAGCTTTCTGCTTCAAAAGCTTTTATGTTGCTCAACTGTTATGATTAGGTTCCTCTAATGGGTGCGAAAAGAGCTAAACTGTGTCTCAAAACAATTACTGTATACATTTGTGTGTGTGTGAATGGATGTACATGAAACACCAGAGATTTCTACAGCACTTTTTTTTTGCAGCTTTCTCATGCGTGGGCTTCCATAGCACTTTCTCACCCTTGAAATTTCACATTTTTTAAATGTTAGACCAGATCAGGAATTTCCAAGGGAGGACAGCCAGCCTTATTCTTAGTCATTCACTGGGTAATGGATCTAGTCTTCTGGACCATTCAGATTTTCCAAATTAGCAGCAAGCAAGGTTTCTGCTGTCTTGGTGTTTAGATGAGCAAGTAGAATTTAGTAAAGGCTGCAAGTACCATCTTCATTAAAGCAAATTTAGCTATTGATTATTTTTTAAGAGTTGTTTGCATTCAGGAAATTCTCCTACAACAAAGAAAATGAAGAATGTGGTGTTATTTACTATTTTCTAACAGTGAAACTATTAAAAAAACCCCATAAATCCTATTACAGTGTTTTTATGTAATCATTTAAAAAATATGCAGTACTGCAAAGATGCACTGAATTGTAAGGGATGATGTTACATGTTCCCCTAAGGCTGATGGCTTGAGCAAGTATTTGGTATAATATGAACACAGAAGATCATTTGGTAATAAATGCTCAGTAAGAAGTATAAAATCTATTTTATTGTACTGTTTAACTTCCTGTTTTTATGTGCTTTCTTTTTCATCTTTAAACCTGAATACATAACTTTAATAGGAATGCTATGTATGAATTCTGATATAAAGAAAAGGGGTTTTGTTTTGGTTAATACTGGGGAAAATACAGAAACTTTGCAGTATAGGAGAAAATACTCTCCATTTTGGGTCCATGATGAGGATACAAAGAAATTTTGTGGTTCAGTAGAGTTAATTTCAATTAACAGCACCCAAGGTATGTATTTCTGTACTTCAAGAGTTTGTTATCTAAGATTTGTGAAGATGATGTTCACTGGTCGGTGCTGAAGTTCCAAGTCTGTATGAAGTTCTACAATTCAAACCTTTGAGTACAGGACGTTGCTTGCTCAGAGGCTGTGATCACTTTGTGTTGCTTAGTAACTGTGAAATTGGAAGCAGTTAGGGTGTGATCCTTGGCTGATGGAAATCAATGGCAATGTTCTCAGTGCTCAGTGTTGCAGAATATGTTAGCTGGGGATGGAAGCAAGTAAATTGAAGTGAAGTTTACCTCAAAACTATGAGACTATAAGCCAAATAAATACTCCCCCCCATCTCAAACAAACCCAAATTCACAAACAAACAACAAAAAGCAGAGAATTCTGTAATTTTTTTGGTAAGACTTCTCACGATGTTTTTAACTCCTGAGGTATACAATAAAAGAACGTAAGGGTGGCACACCAGATCCAACCTCAAGTCCAGGGCATCGCTGTATCATGATGACATCCCAAGCCAGTGCCTACAGATGAGTAGGACAGGCATGGTTAGACTGATCCTTCCCTGTGTGTTTCCTGAGCTGAAAATGGTGTATTTTTTTCCAGTAGTCTTTGTGGAATTTTCTTCAATTCATTTGTTGAAACATTTGAGTCCCAGTAAATCTTTACTCTCTGAAATGTCTTAAATTGCCTAACTTGCATGAGGAATCACTTCTTTCTTGCTCTGACCAACAATTTAGAGATACAGTTAGAGCTCTTCTGTCGTGCCAGAAGAGTTAGTGAGTCTCTCTTTCTTTTTCCTTGTTTAAGCCACTTGTTATTTGTTTAGATCTCAGTTGTAGCTCTTGTCATTGACTTCTTTCCAAAGAGTGCTGGTCAGACAGTCCCTCCCTATGTGGGAGCCTATCCATATGTTCTGAGTCATGATCACTCCTGCCTGCATCTTCTCCAGGCTTCTTTTTTCATTTTCTGATAGTTCTTAATATTAATTTTGCTGTATTGACCTTTAATGAGCCTTGAGTTGAAAAAGAAGGGAAGGTTTTGATATGATGACTGCTACAGTTGATGACTTTTGATTGCTAGCTGATGGTTGCGGCATCCTGGCACACAGCCAGACATTCAGCTCTGGGGGACAGCTTGGGTTGAGGTCTCATTTCCTAAAATTATAAATCATGAAGGCTGCTGCATTTAGGCTACCAGTAAGAGGAATTGGTAAAAGCTTCCTGCTGTATGCAGATTTTTCTGCCTTTCACATTAGAAAATAACGGTGATATTTACAGTCTTATGAAACTGATTTGATTAATTTATTAATTGTATATATAAAACTTAAATTTTGTTTTTTATTGTCAGCTTAAAGGAGTAGGAATGGTGTACGGGTTTGAAAGAGGAAATGTCAGCTGAATTTATAGCAAAGGTAGTTTTCCTAGTTTTTTGTTAATTTTGTGAATATTTCTAATAAAATAAAAATTGCTAAGCCTGTCTAAACATCTTCATGAATACTGTTGAACATGACAAAAGGAGTTTGTCATAAGTTCTTCAAATCATTGCTTTAGTTTTAAAAGGTGGGAGGTTGTTTGTCACAAAACCTGATTCCTGAAGTTTAAGTCTTTGCCATTTTACAGATCCCTTTTAGAGATCAGTTGCAGGACTTATTCCCAAAATTCAAATACTACTAGGCCCAGGGCTGCCACCTTCAGCCAAATACATGTCTTAACATGTAGAACTTGTTTGGCTTCAATGCCAAATCTTTCTTTAGTCATTTATTGAAGTTCATCAAAATTGCTATTTGAGTGGATGCAGCAACTTTAAAGTTTTTAACTTTTGAGTGGATGCAGCAACTTTAAAGTTTTTAACTTGTCCACGCCTTTTTGGTTTTGGAAATAGGATTATCAGTTTGGACAGGTCTCCATGGGCAGCAGGTTAGTAGTTAACAGAAGAATTATGTCAATATTACCTTGCAGGCACAGAACTTTTAAAAAATTTTATTTATGAATATGTTCTTAAATCAAATATTAGTTATGGGTGAGTTAGGTTCATATATCAAGCAGCAGGAGGTATTTTAGAGAAGGGGAAATCTAATCTCTTTCATCTATCGCATTTTTTTTCCCTGCTCAGCTCTTGCCTGGTAAATTACATTAATATGTTTGAGCAGATGGTGCATGTGGCTTCAGTCATGTGCCGGCCCATGTTGTGTTTCTGCTAACAGTTCTCTGTGGGGACCTTGAAATAGTTAATGCAGTATGTGTCTGCATGGATGTGGTGTAGAAGGGTAAATATAACGCATTTAAAATACATGCCTGAAACCCTTCAAGGTGAAATTAAAGTTACAGAGGTATTGGTGTATCGAGCATCTGGGGCCTCCCAAGGACATGAGGTAAAACTGTTGGATGGGCTGGTTCTTCTCACAGGGGCACCCAAAGCGATTTAAATCTTTTAAATCTACTGTGTAAGCTTCTCATTCCAAATCTCTCAGGGGTCAATTTAGGTCACTGTCTGTCTCCTGTGCAACCACACTACTGTACTATCTTGACACTCCCAGCCCTTCCTGTGCTTACTCCCCTGAGACTCTGAGATAGCAGTGTCCTCATTCCTCGCTTGTGGGCTGGAACTGAAGTGCACCAGAGGCTGACACTCATGCACACTGCAAAGAGTGCAGCTGCCTTAGTTCAAGTGAGCTTTCCTACAGTCCTATTCTCAACAGAGAATGGAAGCCTTCCAGTGTGTTTTCAATGTGTGGAGCTTTTTGGATCAATCTGCTGGGCAGCCTCTTTCCATGTCTGACTGCAGGGGGAGCAGAGTCTCCCAGTTTAGGCAGGTATCTGAAGGTAAAGTGAATATCTCATGAAGACAGAAGGTCTCAGATGAAATAAAATTAATGGGAAATTAGGAAGCATCTGAGTTTTACTGACTGCCCAAGGGTTGCCTGTTGAACAAACTGAGGTTGAATTCAAGGTTTTTATCTCAACTCTTGGGTCACCTTTATCTCCATCAATCCTCATGATTTGCATTTGCACATACATACATTCATACATACACACACAGAATGAGAAAAATAAAACAAATTGATGACCAATTAAATACAGACTGAGGCATATTGTCCTGTTTTCGTTTTGGTGTGTGGTTTTCTACAACACCTCCCCCCTGCAAGGTGTAAATCAGAAAATCTGATTGTCACATCTGGCTAAGTTGGAAGATCTTCTGTTGAGCTGACAGTCACTGAAATTTTGCTTTGCTCAATTAAACATGGAGCCAGTGTGGAGTTGTGGGCTTTTAGAGAAAGACATGATTGAATTTTTGTCTCTTCTGTTCTTCAGATGTCATACAAATACCCACAAATGTATGGATCTGGCACATCCAGAGATGTGTGTACCTAAGACAATGCTGATCAGTTTAAAAGGGAATAGGTAATAGGGTAGAGGACTCGATTTTCCCTGAAAGTCTGTGGTGATCCACACTGTCTGTACGAGGAGAGGAGCTGTGATTGTAGTCACCTGGCTACCAGCAAAACATGTGCTTGACTTTCAACTTTTAAATAGTTCATATAGATGCCCAGCCATGTAAGTTGAGGACCGTGGAGTGGCAGTTAGGTGTTCTTAGTTGACTGCCACATCTCTTGACTGTAAAGGAGTCATCCATAGCAAGTGACAGAAAAAATATTGGCCACTTTCTTAGCATCTTCAGACGAACAATTAGTGCCAACCTCCTCTGTCACTGCAAATGTAACTGATGGTTTGCTAAGCATCCCAGTCTTGCAAAGGGAATAGATACAGAACTACTGCATATTTACACATGAACTGAGCTGTAGCTCGTGATTTAAATTTTGGCAGGATTAGATCTGGATTTGTGGGACTTTAGAGGTTCAAGTTTCTAAAGAGCACGTATTTTAAAATTGGGATAACTCTTATATAGAAAAGCTATTTCTTCTAACTCCTTTCTACTCAAAGAAGAAATTGAAGAGAGTTTATTTCTTGTGTTTGTATGAAGATTGCTTTTTGGGGTTGATTTTATTTTAGTTTCTTTTGAGCTGACTGAAAGGAAGTCCAAGTCTTGCCTTGATAAGTAATCCAAAACACAGAAATGAGTTATACGGAGGTGGTGCTCTTGTCAGTCAAAGGGTGCATTGTTTTATTTGTTATTTTTTTTCTTGTTCCGTTATCTCTGGCTACACCACCAGGTCTGATATGTGTGTTGTGATATAGTTAAATCTTTCCTCTGCCCTTCCCTTTTCCTTGTCAACAGAATTTGGCTGTTGTCTTCTACTTCATTTACAACTCTTATTTTTAAAGCTGTTTTTTCCATCCAGTTTTTCATACAGAAGGAACCCATAAAATTTTTGAAATGTTGCTTTTTCTGATTTTATTACCTTTGACAGATTCATTATCTGTGTTAAAGTTGGGATTCTTCAAAAGAATTAATATAAGCTTGCTTCCAATCTGTAGTGTTTGTATATATTGAACAAATACAGTATTCCATTTTATGACAATTCTATTACACCTATTCCTGGGAAATGTGTTATTTGTTTACAGGGATATCTCGTAGAAGAAAAAGTATAGGATCGATTCTTGGAAATAAGTAGTTATTATAAAACTTGGATGGCCATTTGAGTTTGTGGCTTTATATAATTTTTCTAGCTTAGTGTTAAGAGTAATAATGCCAGTAGATTTAGAGGGTAATTTCACTTTCATGGTGCAAGATTACATTTTTAGTTGGAATAGAAGTTCCTTATCTTCATAATTTAAGAAACTATGTTGTCTTCATGCTTCATTTTCTTCTGTATAAAAATGTATGTGACAAAGGGTTAATTCAGCCTAACACAAACTTTGAAATCTGCAAGAGTGTTTATTTGACTGACTGGCACATCTTTCCATTAAGTGAATGAAAGCTCCCCTCAACATGTTTGAGGCCTGTTTTAGTCCATCTGAAATCTAGAATAGAAGAAAGGAGATAGGCAGTTGCACCTTCCAAAGTTTCTGTTGCCTTTGAAGCAGTTTGAAGCCCATGTGGATGTATTGCTTCTCCTTCCCTTAAGTTTTTTTTAATCAAAAGTAAATTAAAGGTTTAGTAATTCACTATGATTTGTCTCCTTGGGATCCTGCAGGAGGACTAGAGCACCACACACAAGAGAAGGCTAAATAATGATGAATGTAGTTTATTAAGCAGCTCCCAAGTAAAAGAAAATGGTAGTCTCAGAAACCTTGAAGAGCAACAATTTATGGCACAGAAATGGTGTTTCCCTTGGCTTTATTTATGCAAATGAAAATACATCTAAATAATACTATTGAATTACTACACTGTTATATGGTGAATGCTGAATGTTTTTAATCAGCCAGGAGTTGATTCAATGAGCCTAATATAATTCCTCATCAGGCTAGGATACCCTCTGGGTGTTTTTGTTGCATTGCAATATTCATTTTTGCTGTTCCCAGGACATTTATCAGGACTACCCAGCTGAGGTTAGAGAAGAGATTTTACAGGCATGTTTCTAACTGTTTCTGACTCTGAGACACAAAGCTCAGTTGGGACAGATTCAGTTCAGCTGAGATTAGATCAAGCATTTTAGGAAGTATTTTTCTCTTCTAGATTGCAAATGTGAACTTGATTTCTCATTTCTGGAGGGGAAGCTTTGGTTAGGATGTTTCTGTTGTGCCTCATTTCTTGTCTTTGAGGTTGGTTGTTGGTGAGAGGAGTGGATGAACACAGGTCTCCTGCTGGAGCTGGATGTGCACCTCTTCCCCCTCTCTGCTCTGCAGGTACTAAGGAAATGGCAAACCAGTGGCAGTATGTGTGAGTAGTCAGCCTTTGGAACTCCGTGCCATTGATCAGAGTGATGAGTTGTGAGGCTCATGTCTTTAGAGGACAAGGGGTGGAGAAAAGAAAACCCAAGCATGTCACAAGCATAGTTGAGAGAGAGTGGCAGCTTTCTAGTGATGACAGCCTGGCCATGGCAGCAGTCCAGGCTGAGCCAGTGGCACCAGCCTCCCATGGCTCATTCTGGCTGGAGCCTGAGAAGATTGGGTTGCCCAGCTGTCCGTGTGCCAGTGCACACTGATCCACTGCTGACCACACGGGCCAGCCCTGGCTGGGGACCACTGTTTGAATCGCATGTGGGCAAACACAGAACAGCTCAAGAGCCAGGCTTGGGCCACTGCTTCTCTGCCATTGCTGCCTGCCAACAGAGGAACCTGGCTTGGTGTTATAAACTCTAGCTTTGTAGAAATATATGTCAGCCCAACTGGTGCCATTTCTGCTTGTATTACAAAGACTACCTTAGCTTCAGCTTTGCTTGGGCTTCATCTTCAGACACACAGATTTACTTTCCTGTTCAGCATTCATAAACAGGCAGTGTCTACAAGCAGTAGAGAGGATAAAACCTACAACATGTGAATAAAAAAGTGTTCAGAAGGAGGTGATGATGCTGTGATGGCTAAACATTTTTCCAGAAGGAAGGAAAGAATCTAGATGAAGTTGACACTTCCATGCTGCTGTAAGGCAACTGCAGCACAACTAGAGAGGAGACAGCCCATTCCAGGCAGTGTACCAGCTAGTTTGGGGCAGGATTTGCTGGTGTACCTAAAATGAATCAGGGAAAAATGCCTGCCTTTATTAACACTTTTCTCCCATGTAAATAACTTTACAGATTACTAATAGATACTGAAGCAATATATCTTTTTTCCTGAACAGAATGGATGTCATAAATTATGTATTCTGATGACTGTGCAGTGAGCATCAGTAATAAGTTTGATCCTAAATACCATGGCAGAGTCTGAGGAAACTTTTGTATGTAACAATAAATGACATTTAATAGATAATCATGGAAGTCATCTTGTGCCTATTTTCTTTTTTGGCCATATGGAGAGTGGAAGGGGGAAAGTGATTGTTTGTTTCCTTGCTTTTCAGGTCATTGGGATTATTTAAAAACTTCAGCTGAATATTTGAAAATCTAGATAAGTTCTATATTCTGTAGGTGAAAATGTTGGATTTATCAAGAAAAAAATAAGTTAAAAAAAAGATCCTGATAAAAAGCCCATAAACTGCTGGCTGCAGTTTTAGAGCTGTTCAACTCCTCACTCTGCAATGACTGTTATTTCTACTTTATCTTAAAATTGTGGGGAGACAGGAAAAAGTAACAAAAGAACGTGTTTTCCAGCCCTGAAGTTTGAGTTGCTCATTCAAAAGTACCAGTCTTCTTTATTCTAAAGACAGAGATTGTCACCAACATGGTAATTCAGAGCTTTTTCTGTTTAAAAAAAATAAACTGGATTACTGAGTTTCTTTTAGAACAGTGATTGATGTGAAATAGCAGTGGGGATTATAACAGAAGAAAAGTTAGTAGGATCTATTTAAATAAGGCAAGAGACTCCAGCTAGGGCTTTGACTGTACTGGCTGAAAAATATTCAGGTAATGAATTATTCCAAAAGAAAAAGTACAATGAGGAGAATCCTTTTCTCATATTAGTTCAGGCTTGCTTAGCATGTTTCAAAAGGACATTCAAAGATAAACTCCTGATTGGGACTCCTTTTTTCATGTCAGGGAAATATAGTCATAATACAATTCTACTGCATTGTGCACAGCAAAAACTGTAATTGTCAGGATATCTCTGCTACTGTATTAGAACTCATCATATCACAATCAAGACAGGAGCACAATTACTCACTTTTCCAAGTGCTAAATTGCTTTATAGTCTTATTGAATAAAAGCTGATGATCTTAGAAAGGAAAGCTGTACAGTACCTGTATCGCCACTTGCTGCTGCTATTTTTGTTTATTCCATAAGAGGTGGCAGTTCATGTTATACAGGAGTGTTTATTTTCTCTAGGGTTCTCTGCTTGCAAGATTTTCCTGTGCCCCTCTCATGGTTATTTATTTATTTATTTGTCTGGTTCCTCTCAGCCTGAAGTTCTGGCCATGTTTGGAGGAGGTATAATAACTTCACTGGATTGCAGGTTTTGCACATCATAGGCACACGAGCAATGGGAACAAAGAAAATGGGAATTCACTAGAACTACTCCAGAACAGGAAGCTGGAGCTCACTTAAGCCATATGAAGATGCATTCAATTGTACACTGGTTTTAAACAAAAGTTACTGTGGCTACATTGCTCTCAGCTTTCACACATCACTAGTGAAGTGGAGCAGACTGTGCATAAGCAGTTGCTATATTCTGCATATGGCTGATTGGAGGAGCTGTAAGCAAACATTAGAAAAATGTTGTAGCATCCTAAGTAGATATCCTAAGTTGTTCTGTGCCATATATGTGCTTTTATAATAGTATCCAGGTGATGAGAGTGACTATCTGCATAGCTTTAAATGTGACCTATGAGCTGCTGTCCTCATGGACAAGGAACAAGATGCTCTTTTGTTTTGGCAGCATATGATGCTGAGCAGACTGCTTTCTAACTCAAAAAAGTATAATTTGTGCTGTTTCTGTTTCTATGCAGTTAGTCAATACAAAATGATCTTAGTAGAAGCAACCCCATATATCCTGAAGAGAAAGAAGAACTCAATATGTATGACTGTAATTTGGTGAATAGAAAATAGAGTGATTTTTGTGGTGCCCCATCAGTAGTTCCATATTTATCATCTTGGTGGCTGTCACAGATGCAGTAATTCTTAAAAACAGGAGAGGGGAGAGTAGGGAAGTGTGCAAGATCATCACTGGACATTCACATGACTGATGGCTGATTTTTTAAAAATAATTGTTATGTTATACACCTTTCATAAACACTGGTGTTGCCCTGGAGTCCTGATCAGATACTTTGAAGGAAATATTATTTAAAAACAAGAGGGAGTGCAATTAGAAGATAAGATAGATGGAAATTTGGGTCATCTTGCACCAAGTGCAGGAGCACTTGCAGAAGTAATACAACCGGTCATTTCCTGTAGACCTCTGATGTTGAACAGAAAATGCTCTCACATTCTGGCCTCTTCTTCTTGGATCAATAATTAAATAAAAATTTTTAACAACCCTCAGAACCCTGTTCCATTCTGGTGTTCATCATTAAAGTGACCATTGGGTTTTTCAGAGGAAGGGAAGGAACAGCAGCCACTTAACAACAGGTATGCCCAGAGCTTGAGATCGTGATGGCATTGTTTTTGTAAATTAAATTAATATGATAATTCTTAGAGGTAGAAACACAGTTGCAATCATAGAAAAAAGCACATCATTCACTTATTTTCAATAGACAGCCTTCTGTCTTCTTTCTACAACACCTGCAGGTATGATACTCAGTAGTAAGAGAAGATCATTAATTCTTTCCTTGAAAGGCTCAATTTTGAAAAAGCTAGTGTTCCCCTACAATGACCTTCTTGCTGCCTTATGATACTCTGCAGGAAGAGAAAATCAGCAACTCTTTCCTTGAAAGGCTCAAATTTGAAAAGCTAGAGTTCTCCTACAGTGACCTTTTTGCTGCTTTACTCCCATCTCCCTTTCATTATTTCTGTTCTCATGGGGCTTAAAGAAAAATGCATACACCTTAAGTTAGGGAAGAGCTCTGTGACGGTACAATTCACAGGTGGAGTTTAAGGAAGGTGAACTAAGGGACACTGAATCTGTAATTTCTTTTATGTGTTCTACACATTTGTGCAATACAGAGCTGGAAGAACCTTCCCAGGCTCCCTGGAGACACCCAAAAGGCTTCATAACTGTAGAGAGTAATTGCAGCAAGTATGCTGCCATCTGAAGGACAACCCCAAGAAGATTTTCAAACCACAGCTGAGGAAACTGTGTCAAGGAAGTTTGACAGCAGGGGAGATGCCTGCATGAGCTCATCAGCTCTGTTCTTCACTACTTGTGGAAGTCTTGTGCAAAACACTGAATTTAGAGGGCTAGGATTTGTTTCAGGCATTGCTTTACTCCTGGTTCTGGGCTTATGCCTTGAACAGTAAAGGTGTTTGACAGGTGATTGAAGGCCTCTGTTGATGGTCTGTGACCTGGTCCATTGACTTTGATTTTCTTGCTCAACTGTTCTTGTAGAATGACAGTTTTAGTTTGGGTAATCTAGTGTACGGACATGCTTTCCATGTCTGCAGAGATGTGAAATGGAAGCTGAAGCCTTGCTCTGGGACAGGCGAAAAGCATGAGGAGGAGTCATTCTGAGGGTAAGGGTGGGATTGGAATAAAATGCTGTGTTAGGAATAAATATGAGAAACTGAGCACTGCTGAAAATGGGGAATAAGAAAGATGCAGTAGCTGTTTCTTGACAGCTGAAGTTTAAGACACAGTAGCAATTGGAACTGGAACTGAGAAAGTGTTTGAGGAATCACAGTCTTTCTGTTTGGGTGGTTTTTTCTAAATGAAATATAGGGGGGTTTGGTTTTGTTCTGATACAGACATGTCATCTGAAAAACCTCAAGCTAAAGCTGTAAAGTCTAGTGGCTTAGAAGGGATATATTTTCCCAAGACGTTGCATGCCTCTTCCGCAATCCCTTAACCTTATTAGACTGCAATTTTCCTGCAGTGGATTCCTACCTTACTGAAAACTCCTCAAACCTTACTGTTGGTCATCATGCAAATACCCTTACAACATGATACTTCAGTGCCAAGCCGGATTTGGAATACCTGTAGCTGCCATAGCTTTGAGAAAGCAGTCATGCATATGTAAGAGATGGGACTGAAGCCCCTCATCTGTTGTCCGCCTCATGACCATCGACCAGGGCAGAGACTGATGACTCAAAGACCCCCAAAAGGGGAAAAAGGAGTTTTGCACAAGGAAGTCCGGGCCAGATCAAGGTGGGATGCCTGCCAAGTGCAGAAGTGTAACTGGTACAAAACTAGTGCAGGCCATTTTACACTGCGTCATCCTTGCTGTCAAAGCAGAGAGGACTGCATGGGATGGTTTATACTGTNAGATATGTTAGCAGTGTGTCTTCAGCTGCTGAAGTTTATCCATCTGAGACCTCTGTTTGAGGAACTCATTGGGGTTTTTTTGGTGGTAGTTGGTTGTTTTGTTGGGGTTTTGTTTGCTTTTTAAGGTATGTGGGGAAAACAATGGAGAGGAACACTGCTTCTGACTGTTCTCAGTGACTGAAACATGGACAATCTTTGTTGTCCTGCTTAGATGCCCTCTGTTGGACAATAATAAAAATTATGCTCCTATGTAGCAATTCTCAGCAGCATGCCTTTTTATAAAAGCTATATTATCAGGCACATTTTACAGAAGGGGAAAGTGTGACACAACTCAATTTAGTGACTTGTCCCATGTCACCTTACAGTCCACTCAGAGAGAGGCTCGCCCTCCTCAGTTGTTTGTCCTCAGTAAGGGCAGCATTACTGCTACCTTGCCACCTTCCACTTGGAAGGTGACTTTGCATCATGTGTTTCTTCTTTTTTTGATGCTTTTTCATTACAGCATCCTTTTCTGAACATTTCAATTCATTCTGAACATTGACCTCTGGCTCAGAAAGCTTGCTAGTGCTTGGTCTTTCTTTTTTTTTTCTTTTTTTTTTTTTTACTTGAGAAGCTCTGAGCTGGAGGAAGCAAAACAAATATTCAGTAAAGCATGTTCCAATGTAATGTGAGAGCTCTCTGAGATTCATAACACCTTTTTAAAATATGACACCATATAGGGCTTGTTTTCCTTTCCTCTAACATGTGATTGGCTTGGTGCACTTCGACTGATGCATTAGAAAAGGTTTGGAAAATCCTCCAAAATTGCATGTTAACAATTTATCTGGAATTCAATGCCACTCAAATTCCATGGGTTACATTTTAGTTCATATGATTAAGTGCTGTCAAACTTGGCATGATTAAGATATATATGAGGTGTCGTTCCTTGTGTGTTGAGATGATCATTGACTACCTGAGTTATAGCTGCTGAAACATCACCTGTAGCCATATTATTGCATAATTACAGCCTCTAGTCTCAGTAGCTGACAAAATGCCAAAACAGCCAGATCCTGAGATCTGTTCCTGTTGTAGAAGTTCTGATATATGATAAAATGACTAGCTCTTCAAATCAATTCTCAAACATTCTAAATCTATTTGTAGTCTTGGTTCCGTCTGCAGAATGGTATGCAATTTCATATAGTGATACACCATTTGTCTCTGTCCTGGTGATTAGTAATCATGTATATAAAGTATGTAGCATTTTTTCTGCACAGAATAAGATTAGATCACAGGCATGCTTACAGCTGAAAATTGATTTATTTGGTTTGGTGTTTGCTTTCTTTACAAAACTTGCATAGTTAACTGCGTGGAAGGCATGATATCTGTATTAAAACTATTCAGTAGCATTTGCTTGAACTTAATATCTCTGTTGCAGTCACAGTCTTCTTCAATTTACTTGTATATGAAATGGAGATAATAACCTATTGACTTTTCACTGTTGCTTCAGGCTTGATCAGGAGTTGCAAAATGCTGTCATACCTAGCAATGGAAGTCAGTCAGCAATTGCAAAGTAGCCTGGGAAGTCAGCAAGTGTAGTCAATAAATCTCTAGCTGGTAGAAGTAGAGTTGGATTTTAGTGAGCAGTGGGCAGCACATGGCATGGATGCCAGTGGTAGTTGTAAGCAGGTGCTGAATGGTGTGCTGTAGGCCTGGCACAATGCTGGAAACACAGGCTTTGGAAAATAGACACAGCCTCTGGCTCCTGGGAAATGCAAAACTGAGCAGGTCATAGGAAGAGCTGTCTGATGTGGAAGCAAGATGCTGATGAAAGTCTTACTGTCAGCATCTTGTCTCTTTGCAAGGTACCATCATCATCCGGCCTCTTCTGAATCCCTACCAGCATGCCCAGTTTGGGGTGGAAAAATACAGGCTGATAGGATGCCCTTCTTAAGTGGACAACCTTGCTTAGTCCAGGTATCAGTGATGGCTGGCTGAGCTTTTCCTCCAGCAAGAAGGGTTACTGTGCTTCCAGAGGCAGAGCACCTGTGCCGTGAGGCTGGAGGGTTTTTCTAAAGCTATTAATTGCATCAGTGCAAGGAGCCCCCCAAAAGGGATTACTGTTCCTGAGCATGCACTGAGCAAGTAAAAAAGTACAGAAAGAATCCCCACTGCAGAGCTCACAAAAACCAGCACTGACCTGGCAACTAAGGAGCAAACAAACTAAAACACGTTAGGAAAACTAATATAAGTTGTCACCTTGGGTTTTTAAGGTAGTAGCCTTCTGAGTGTTACTGCTCATAACACTGTCAGTCAGACTGCTCAGAATAATGTCCCTGCTTCAGTGTTATTCAAGGTCTGCACTGCAGCCACACAGAGGAGACCTTTGCTGGGCATTATTTTACTAGAACATTTTTATATTATTCTTTTTACTGACTTGAAGATAAAGATATATGCTGACTAGGCTCGTGCTCAAGGGTTCTGCATTAGCTCTCTGATCAAAATTTAGTACCGTTGTCTACCGTAAAAATTCATTTTGAGAGGTATCCAACTTGAACAGTTCCAGAATACATTTATCATTGTAGCTTAGAAGCATTCGATGTTTTTGATGCATTTTCAATCACTGTTTACAGAGCTGTAATGTTTTCATCACACTTGGCTTGGTGGCTGTGGTCCTTTGCTGCATAGGTGGGTTTTTGTGTTTTTGTTGTTTTTTTTTACTCTGCCTAAAATGCTCTGCTTTGCAGCAGCTGTGACTTGATCTCATCAAGGTAAAAAGACAGCATTTTTATTGCTGCTGCAAATCTTTCTGCACTGGGTGCTTAGAAGTGCCTAGCAATACAGCAGCCTCAAACCTAGCAAGAATGGTTGCAAAGACTCTGTGGGGGCAAAGTGAGACTAATGCCTATTTCCATCCCCTCTGGTGAGAACTGCTAGGAGCAGAGAAAACCCCCTCTGTCCTCCCCAGCACATCAAAATCCGTCAGCTAGCTGCTAATTGCCTGTGCAGTGATTCACATGCCATCTGCCATTGCTGGGATCTTTTGTCATCTCTGGTAGGCTACAGGCGGTTCCATAAACTTCATGTGGTTCTTCTGTCAGTGACACCGGCTCAATGCAGTGTGGTAATAGCAGCAACACTGCTGCCTGCAGAAATTATTTAAAAAACATGTTGTCGCCCTTCCCTTTGGTTTGAGAGGGCAGTACTCTCTGGGATAAGGAGGGAGGAGAAAAAAAAGCAAGAAAGGTTGTTTCAGTTCTGTCCACAAAGTGTTTCCCCACCCTTGCAGAAAGCAACTCATGGATGGTGGGAGAAAGATGTCAAAAAGAATAAAAAGTGCAGAGGATTATTCAGTATTTGTGCATCACCCTGTATCTGCAGCCCCGGGGTGAGAAGAGCAGAGCGTGATGCAGCGGTGGGGAGGCGGGGGTGCCCTGCCTGCCCTGCGCCTGGGCAGCGAGTGGGGAAGGCGCCGGTCCTCTCACAACTTATGTAACGATTGCATAAGAGTGCCGGTGCTGTGACTGTCAGAAACTTGTGGGAAGGACGGGATTTTTCCCTCCCTTTGCTTCTTTATAGCTTGAATCAGAAGCCAAGTCTAGGACGCTGTTGTTTATTCCCTTGTGTAGCTGGGGATTCTCTCTCCCCCACTCCGAGGGAGCAAAGACGGTCTTGCCTTTGTTTAATGCTGCTTCGTTTTGCTCTTAGTTCTTCTTTTTCTTCTTCTCTTTTTCTTTTTTTTCCTCCTTTGCCTGCATTTATATTTCGATAGTCACAATGCTGCAACCATAGCTTTCAAAAATTAAATGTTCTATCAGCGTTTTCTAAAGCCACCTGGATGATTGCTGAAATGCCACCTTGTTTTAATGTGGTCTCTTCAAGGCAGAGATGCTGCAGAATCTCATCAGATTTTTTCCTTCCCGCATTCAAGCCTTCTTTGAGGATGCTGATATGCATCATCTATAAGTGTGACGTCCCAGGCGCATAAAACAGCTTAATATGTTAATGTGTTTCGAAACGGGGTGGTGAGCGAGAGGACAACATGACATTGTCCAATCGGTCCGTTCCAAGCTGCAAACCCAACACTGTTTTTTGCAGGGACTCAGGCGTACACCATTGGAGAGTGTCGTGCACCCCCGTCAGTGATTAAATTGCTCCGGGAACAAGAAGTCAGAAGGTGACTGGGAATGCCGGCCGCCTCATTCCCCAGACGAGCTCTTTGCCAGCTGAGCTGGGGTCACTTGGTTCACGTAGCTCGGATAGGCAGTGGCAGTTCTGTATAATCGCCGCGGCTCCCTCGGAAGCGCCGTGGCACTGGTGCTTGCTGCGGCTGCAGGGCTGCTGGTGCAGCGATTTGTTACGTTCTGGTTGTTACTTGGCTTTGAGGCAGGAGGGGAGCTTTTGGCTCGCCTTTTTGTGCCTTATGAAACGCGTGTAATTACCGGAGACGGGAAAGGCGAGTGGTTCGGCGGGCTGACGAGGTGATTAGAGCCGTGCCTTCATCCGCCCGAGGGCTCCCCCGGGGCCGCTCCCCTGCCCCCGGCGCACCCGCGGCGGCTCCGGGGGGAGCGGGGCGGCAGCTGCGGGCGCCGGGCGGGCAGCGAAAGCCCCGCCAGCCCTCCCAGATGGAGTTCTAATGTCCTTCCTCGCCCCCCAGCCCTCCCCTCCCTCCCTTTGGCAGCGCTGCTTCCTTACAGGCAGCAGTAGCAGCGCCGAGCTAGCCCCCGAGGGCGGGATGCAGCCGGCGGTGGGCGAGGGGGGCGGCGGCCGGGACGCGGGGCTTTGATGGAGGCGTGTGCGCCGCTGGCCGCCGGGGCTTTAGTGGGTGCCGTGGGATTTGTCCGCAGCATATGCGGTGCTGTTAATGATTGAAAAATTACCACAACAATTAGTCATGGATCGCTGAAGGCAAGGCCCCCGAACAGTGTGGACAATGTGATTAAATCCATGTATGTGACAATTAACTCTCCTGCAGGTTTATCCACCAAGGAAATGGGAAGAAGATGGACAAAAAAAAAAATGACAGGCGAGAATAATGTGGCAGAATGGACCCGATACAGCTGGCACTATCAATTTTAATCTGACACTGAATTAATCACACTTGGATTAATCCTGTTCTTATTGCACCATTCTGGTTCCCTGTTTATTTATATTCTTCCTCCATTGTGTGCTACACAGAGGCATGACGGATTTAATTCCTGTCCGTTCCATGTTCTTAAATTTAAAAGGCAAATCCTTCAGTCATGCCGTGTTTGAGGTAGTCCGTGGCGCAATTATCTCATAAAAAATGAGCAGAGTCCAGATGCACCATGCCATGAATCCCCTTCTGTATCACAGCTGAGTAATTCTCAACAAATATTTGTTAACCCAGTATTCTCACTGGGTAGATCTAGTCCTGCCTGTCTGTCCAGCCTGCCAGACATNGCCCTGCGCCTGGGCAGCGAGTGGGGAAGGCGCCGGTCCTCTCACAACTTATGTAACGATTGCATAAGAGTGCCGGTGCTGTGACTGTCAGAAACTTGTGGGAAGGACGGGATTTTTCCCTCCCTTTGCTTCTTTATAGCTTGAATCAGAAGCCAAGTCTAGGACGCTATTGTTTATTCCCTTGTGTAGCTGGGGATTCTCTCTCCCCCACTCCGAGGGAGCAAAGACGGTCTTGCCTTTGTTTAATGCTGCTTCGTTTTGCTCTTAGTTCTTCTTTTTCTTCTTCTCTTTTTCTTTTTTTTCCTCCTTTGCCTGCATTTATATTTCGATAGTCACAATGCTGCAACCATAGCTTTCAAAAATTAAATGTTCTATCAGCGTTTTCTAAAGCCACCTGGATGATTGCTGAAATGCCACCTTGTTTTAATGTGGTCTCTTCAAGGCAGAGATGCTGCAGAATCTCATCAGATTTTTTCCTTCCCGCATTCAAGCCTTCTTTGAGGATGCTGATATGCATCATCTATAAGTGTGACGTCCCAGGCGCATAAAACAGCTTAATATGTTAATGTGTTTCGAAACGGGGTGGTGAGCGAGAGGACAACATGACATTGTCCAATCGGTCCGTTCCAAGCTGCAAACCCAACACTGTTTTTTGCAGGGACTCAGGCGTACACCATTGGAGAGTGTCGTGCACCCCCGTCAGTGATTAAATTGCTCCGGGAACAAGAAGTCAGAAGGTGACTGGGAATGCCGGCCGCCTCATTCCCCAGACGAGCTCTTTGCCAGCTGAGCTGGGGTCACTTGGTTCACGTAGCTCGGATAGGCAGTGGCAGTTCTGTATAATCGCCGCGGCTCCCTCGGAAGCGCCGTGGCACTGGTGCTTGCTGCGGCTGCAGGGCTGCTGGTGCAGCGATTTGTTACGTTCTGGTTGTTACTTGGCTTTGAGGCAGGAGGGGAGCTTTTGGCTCGCCTTTTTGTGCCTTATGAAACGCGTGTAATTACCGGAGACGGGAAAGGCGAGTGGTTCGGCGGGCTGACGAGGTGATTAGAGCCGTGCCTTCATCCGCCCGAGGGCTCCCCCGGGGCCGCTCCCCTGCCCCCGGCGCACCCGCGGCGGCTCCGGGGGGAGCGGGGCGGCANTTAAATCCATGTATGTGACAATTAACTCTCCTGCAGGTTTATCCACCAAGGAAATGGGAAGAAGATGGACAAAAAAAAAAATGACAGGCGAGAATAATGTGGCAGAATGGACCCGATACAGCTGGCACTATCAATTTTAATCTGACACTGAATTAATCACACTTGGATTAATCCTGTTCTTATTGCACCATTCTGGTTCCCTGTTTATTTATATTCTTCCTCCATTGTGTGCTACACAGAGGCATGACGGATTTAATTCCTGTCCGTTCCATGTTCTTAAATTTAAAAGGCAAATCCTTCAGTCATGCCGTGTTTGAGGTAGTCCGTGGCGCAATTATCTCATAAAAAATGAGCAGAGTCCAGATGCACCATGCCATGAATCCCCTTCTGTATCACAGCTGAGTAATTCTCAACAAATATTTGTTAACCCAGTATTCTCACTGGGTAGATCTAGTCCTGCCTGTCTGTCCAGCCTGCCAGACATGCAGACACATAGGTAATGCTTTGCTTGTGCATTTTTGTTGCCATTGGGTAAAATCTGGTGCACATTCATTGGTGATTCTTGTGCTCATGATTTTATTTTGAGGGAGCAAAAGCAAGACTTTTGTAGTGTTCCAATGTTGTGTTACTTTCCAGACTGGAAATGGAAGAAGGTCTGGTACACGAACCTGAGAGGGCAGGTATAGAAGATCTGGCACAGAATTTTTGAAAGATTAAGACTTTTGAAGGAAAAGACGCACCAGTGTTTGCCATATGCTGCTGAAGCCTTGAAGGAGAAACAGTGCGTATCAGAAAATCTGCTGAAATTAGTCAACTGTGTGCCCATTCTAGCACAGGAAAGGTAGTTTGCTTGCTGCACTGTTGCTGTGCCTGCTCCCTCACAAGTTTCTCATTCACAAAATGGCAAACGCCACTTAATGGATTGAACTAGCCACACCTTAAATTTGCCTGTATCTGCTGCAGACCTCTCTCTTCCTTCTCTCATCATCCATCCTTTCTTGTCTTTATTTTGTCATCACTAATGAATTAGTTGTAACTTTAAACTCAGGCTGACTCGAGAGGTATCTAGTCATGCTATAAAGAGTCAGTTTTACTGCTCCATGTTAATACTGTGGTCTGCAATGCTGAATATTATTTTAAGTGTTTGGATTACTAGTCCAAATGTCAGACCTTTCCTGAGTTTTAAAATCCTAGTGAAAACATGTGGCATACCTAACTGTGTTCTTAAACAACGTGACTTAAAGGCATAAGTGTTTCCATTGAAAATAAATAAAATCTCTGCTAATTTATACTGTCAAGGTTTTTATCCGGACTCCTCTATTATCAGTAACAGGAAAACACAAAATAAAGTATAGCTGAACCATCTTTGAGAGTAATGGTTCTTGTCCTGTTGTTGCCACAGACACAACCTCTACCCCTGTTCTGACCTATGGGCTTAACCACAAAGAAATAAGCAGGTCCTGTGAAGTCAGTGGGCAGTAAAGATATCAGTGGCCTTGATATGTAATTCACTGCCCTAGGGAACCTTGTCTTTCTGCTGACAATGTAGCTTTCAAAAGATTATTCAGGGGTAGGTGCATGAAACTAGAGGATGTGAATTTTTCTTCCTGCATCTGTTTCTGTGCAAAGGTAGCACACTGCAATGAGGACAGAGTGGATGTCCTACTCACTGATAAAAGTCCTAAGTGAAGGTCTTATACCTCTAGCACACCAGAAGATTTGCAGTAAGTTCTAGTCAGAATCTCAGCCTCACCCTCAGTAGCAATATTGGACATCATAGCTGAAATAAAGCCAAATTTGAGATTTCAGTCACAACTGCTTCTTTCATTGTGTCTTCCAGTCTTCCAGTCATTTTTCTCACTTTATATCTTTCTGCATCTGGGTCTATAACCAGATTTGGTTGCGGTTAATTTTTTTTTTGATCATCTGTTTAAAATTACCAGGGAAATAGCAACTAAAAGTATTTTCAATGAGGAGCGTTGAAAACCATGTATCACCAAAACCTGGTGCTGGAAAGATGTGTCATAAGCAGTGGACATTAGGTTTGGTCTGGCAATAGTTTGATCATCCAAAACAACAGGAAAAGGGTTTCTTTCAGGGTTGGTTTGGTGGTGGTGATTTGGGTTTTTTAAAATTTCTTTTATCATGTGGTAAGATAAGGTTTAGGTTCTGATCTGCTCATATCTTCTGGCAGTTCAGAAGAGGAACTGAGTGTATTATAAACTTGTAGCAGGGGATTGGTAGCTCTGCTGGGCAGCAGGAATGAAACTGACTATACATCAATATCCAAATAATGTCTATAGAAGTGACATGAAATGCTAACAATATTAATTGAATTTCTTCTCATATCTTCTCCCTGCTCCCCCATTCCCCTCGTACATTGTGGCGTTTTGCAGTTGAATTTGCTGCTGCTGTTTGATGGATAGGAAATATTTGCTGATTATGTAACTAATTGACAACTATGGAAGTTACTTCTTTATTAAGCAATTTATCAAGTGATTAGGAGACCATTTATGTAGATTCTATTAACATGACATCAGTAGTTGAGTACATTGTTAGGAGGAAAGTATGAGGTGATTTGAGGTGCACTTTTGAAGCAAACTTTGTTTTGTTTACTCTGAGACTTCAAATCACAGGGGTATGATGCATTAAAACATTACTGCTTTGGGCTTCTTACACTAGGTGGTCCATTGGCCAAATGCATGTTACATTTTACACCAATCAAAGTTGATTTAAATTTAATTAAGATTCATCAGACTGATTTGCTGTGCCTGCATTTTAAATAGAGTGAGACTGGCTCAAGTTTGGTTAACAAGAATTGAGCTGCCTTGTGCAGTTACAACCTCAGTGAGTGCTGTTGGCACACTGGAAGTTATGAGTGAACGCTCTGCGTGTGGCAGTGCTTGTGATCCATGTCAGAGCCCTGGACGAGAGCATTGTTAAGCATTTTGTGCATGTGAGTGTGGGGTCAAGGAGCGTGGTGGAGTGTGTGCACGTGGTGATTGCTTGGATCAATGTACAAATTAAACCCATGTTTGCTCCCTGGCAGAAGAGATGAGTTTGGAATGGAAATGAGGTAAGAGGACTGCCAACAGGAGAGGGAGTGCTCTGAGCGCACAGAACTAGAGGGTGGGATGATGAACTCCCTGGTACCCAAACCTGAAGCATTGAGGGGATTCTTCTGATCTTTTTAATGAGAGTATTTCCTCCCTAGAAGATTTTCAAGTCATAATCTGCAAAAAGGAATAATTTCTTTTTTCATCATCTCCCTCTCTTGCCCCAGTATGTTTTTCATTTCCCTTTGAGTACATGGAACTGGATAGGAACAGTGCATTGCCCCAAGTACTGAAAATTATCTCAGTGTCGTTATGAGAATAGAATTTCTTAAGGTAATCCGGTGTCAAAAAGAATATATTAATCCAAGCATCCTTCAGAGTCAACACAAGGGGAAGCAGTGCATGAGGAAAAGGCCCCAAAACTTTGGAATGAAAACGGTTGATAAAGTGTTAACATTCTTCTTTTCCCTCTCGCCTCCTAACTGAACCTAAATTTTACTTTTAAATTTTTTTCTCTTTGAGTTTTGGCTGCAAAACACTATTTGGGTCCCCACCTGAATGTTACATACTCTTCTCAGAGGGAGAAGTGACAGTAAAGTGACAAGACTAAGCACTGGATTGAATGTGTGGAGAAAACACTGTGCTTCTGTTGGTGCAGAAAAGACTCATGGCATTGTTAACGTACCCATAGCTTGGCCACCCTATGAAGAGCAGTGGAGAGGAGTGTATTTGTTGACCCAAATGTAGGTGCCTGTATTTAACAGTGGTGTGTTACCTTAGGTGGTGCCCTCACTGGTAGTTGCAAGCCAACTCCGGTCTGGAAGCCAATAAAGACATATTAGCATTTGGCAGTGCCTTTGCTGGTAAATTCTGTCTTTCTGGACATTGGGTTGCTGAACTGTTGCTTTTAATTCAAGGAAAATTTGAACTGGGTAGGAAGTAAGGAGACATAGAATCGCAGAATCAGAAAATGGTTTGGGTTGGAAGCGACCTAAAGATCATCCAGTTCCAACCCCTCTGCCATGGGCAGGGACACCTTCCACTAGACCAGGTTGCTCAAAGCCCCATCCAACCTGGCCTTGAACACTTCCAGGGATAGGACTTCCACAACTTCCCTGAACAACCTGTTCCAGTGTCTCTCCATCCTCACAGTAAAGAATTTCTTCCTAATAGCTAATCTAAACCTACTCTCTTTCAGTTTGAATCCATCCCCCCTTGTTCTCTCACTACAACTCCTTGTAAAAAGTCTCTCTCCATCTTTCCTGTAGGCTCCCTTCATGGACTGGAAGGCTGCAATTAGGTCATCCCTAAACCTTCTGCTTTCCAGGCGGAACAATCCCAATTCTCTCAGCCTTTCCTCATAGGAGAGGTGCTCCATCCCTCTAATCATCTTCATGGCCTCCTCTAGACTTGCTCCAACAGGTCCATGTCCTTCCTGTGGTGGGCATTCCAGAACTGAATGCAGCACCGCAGGTGGGGTCTCACTAGAGTGGATTAGAGGGGCGGGATCACCTCTCTCTGTTCTGCCACCTTGAGGTTTCTCTATTTGGAGAAGACTGGTTTTTTATCTTCTTTTGGGCATCAAGTTGGTGGTAATTAAAACAATTTTTTTGCCATGTGAAACAAAGACTAAAGGATGACATTGCTATTCCTTGTGTTAGCGCAGAACAGTTCCAAATGGTCTAATGAATAGTTCTGTTTGTAAGAGTTCAGACCATCCCTTGGACAGATTTCATGCTCGGTGGACACTGTTGTATTACAAGTGTAGAACATGATCTACAAGGGTGGAGATGGGGTGAATGAAAAGGCAGAGATCATGTGTTACCCAAGGGTTGTATGGTGCACTCATGAGACTTTTGGGATATAGCAAGGCAGTGTAAATGACCAGGTCCCAGCTAGTGACTTTCATAAAGTTCTCTTTTTCTTTAGCCAACAGAGAAAGAGAGCTTGTAGACAAAACAACCAAAATCTGATCTTTTTTCAGTAATGCTTCTATTAAGGTGAATTGAGAACAAAGTTATTGTTTTTTATTCCTTTGAAACAGTTGTAAAAAAGCAGACAATATATAGAAAGTATGTAAATATGTGTTTATTTATGTGTCTGTATGTATATATATATGAGTACATGCATGCACAAACTCTTACTGGTTTTTTTTGAGGTGCCAAAAATGTTTTCTACAGAAAACATCCAAATAAAGACTGTGGGTGTTAGTACTAGCCTATCTTAAAAAGTATGTGTGGAATTGGATGACTAAAGAAGTAGAGAGGAAAGACAAATGATTTGTTGTAAGCTGTCTATTTGTTTTTACTTACGTTAATGGGCATAACTAATTAATGTATTTGACTGGAAAGCCTGGCTTATTCATGTCTGGTTTTATTACAGAAAAACTGCTGTTATTAAACTTGCAAGGAGCATGTAATATAAAAGTCAGTATATACTTTAGATTCTCAAGTTGCGTATGCTACAACTTTCTGAAGACATTGATAAGTGGGATGCAGATTTTCAGGTGATACGCTCTTTGATGGACACCCTCTTTGTGTGTTCTGTCACACCATGACAAGCTAGTCAATTTTGCGTGGGTATGAATTCTTTATTACAGGCAAAGAAAGCATTTATGCTGTGCTTGTTCATATAGTGCCCAGCAGGAATCTTAGAAGAAACAGATCTGCCTGTACAGATTTTCCTGGTAGCAGCAGTATCATGTGGTACTAGTGAGCACTAGGCAATTCACCTGCATGCTTTTGTATTAGCTGTATGCCTCCATAATCACTCCAAGAAGAAAGAACCCAAATACTACAGCCTTGAAAAAGGTGCTTGGCATGTATATTTGGAGCATAAAAATTGCAGTTGCTAATCCAATTCAGTGATTGGTATAGGACCAATGCTTGTGTACTTGGTCCCTGTATAGCCTGATATACAGCAGTTTTAGTATTTCCTCACAGTGCATTGAGCTGGGCATGGATCTATTTAGCTGTCATGAAATGCAAGTATATTAAAAATACTTTTAACATTTGCCCTTTCCTCCTCATAGCTGCCTTAGAAATATCCACCCTTTCTAAGCAGAAGTAAATTCTTTGTCTGGCTGATTAACTGGGAAAAAATATCTCTTGGAGACCTTTGCGAGGTCATTAGTGAAGCTTTCTCTTCAGAACATGAATAAGCCACCTGCCTTTCATAGCCCAAGGGAGCCTAAAGGCAGTGTGTGTCTTGGAGCACACAACAGAACAGCATCTGCATACTGCCAGACTGATCTGCTAATAGCCAAGGGAGAGAGAGAATTGATGCCAGGGGTGAAGAGAAATGCTGAAACCTTGCGAAGTGTTAAGCAGTGCTCACCTATTTATTAGACAGCTAATGCTGCCTGTAGCGTTACCAGTGGAGGATAAAAGAAGTGGGGCATGTTGCAGATTGTTAATTGGTCTTAGAGCTGCATGTTGTAATTACTAGCTTACTTTCTTCTCTACAAAGGAAAAAAATATCCCAGAAGGGACCAAAGCTGAGACTGTTTTCATCTGCTAAAAAATCATGTTGTGTTTTAAATATTTCTATTATTTTTTCTTTAAGAAAGAGAAAAATAATTTTTCTATCAGACTGATAACCTGCAAGAAGGCCCCTGTCTGATATTGACACCTTTAATGATCAAATATTTGTCAGGGAACACAAGTTCTGTGTGAGTAATATGTTAGTGTTTTAAAAATAATTCCACAACAAAGTTCTTTAAAGTCAACTTGCTGGAAATACGCAAGCTAATTAGTGTTTGTGACTTTTATTGAGGATGGGTAATTTTCAGTTGACTGTTAATGGACTTCTATAATCTTAATCTTATTAAACTCTTTCTTTTTTCTCTGAGAGCTTCCATTTTAGAATTATGGTCTTGCAGTTTGGTCCTACCCAGTTATCCCTTTTTTTCAAACTGTGGATTCTTTGTCCAGACACACTTTTGTCAGTTGTGCTCCCATTTACTCCATGCCTTACAGGCTAAGGATGAAAATAATTGCAACATTATACAGGAGATTAAACTGATAACTGTTTTATTTGACTACTTATTCTCAGAAAATATACTCTCAAATAAATTGCTTCAAAATAGTAAGAGCAATGTCTGGTGTTTCTTCTATCCTACAGTCAGTGCAGTTTTTTACCAGGTATTATCCAGGTGAAGATCTCACTCTTACTTTAAGTAAGTAGGTAGTTCATTTCCTTTTGGGCCTATCTGCTTGTTCAGGGTGGTTGTAAGGGGTTAGCAAATGCTCTAAAACTGGAGTCCTTTTTGCTGATGGACAGATTCATGGGAAGCAGGGGGAGATAAGAAGGAGATGAATGTCTCATCCCCATTGCTACCATTAAGTGCAGTATGTGTTCTGATCACATGCAGGGGAAGTAGTTTTGCAGCCCTCTGTCCTCATCATGATTGTTTTCCTCCAGTCCTGGTTTTTGCTTGCAACATAGAAAAGAGAAATCTAGCCTACAATTCAGCATTTCCCTCCTCTATCCCTTCATGCTCCTCAGCAGGCACAAGGACCTCCTCACCAGCCCCAGCTTAGCTTTCCCCCCGCTGGTGCAGCAGATTCACCTCCCACACAAGCAGCAACTTTGGCTTCCCCTCCAGCTTTGTTGGCATTTAGGCTAGAGACAGGTAGAACATACTGAAATAAACTTTTGGCTCAGCTTAGTGCTAAAGTCACACTACAGCCCCTGTATCATATGGCCTAAGAGCTGCTTCAGGTGGAAGACATTCTTTCCATTATACATTTTTTCTTTTTTTCATATCTAGAAATAAATGAAGCTTTATGTTGGCGTGAGTTCTTCCTTCATAAGAAGGCTTGTCTGTAGCTAAGTACTCACTGCATAAATACTTCTTTGCTTAAAATAAAGACAGTGGCTTGAAAATAATTTATTTGGAATTTCCTTCCTAGCTTATCTGACAACTTAGTATGGTAGTGTTTGGTTGCTAGAGCTCACGCTTTGCTAGGAGACAGGACAAGCTTCCAACTGTGCAGGCAGAAAGCATTTGAATTTGAATTTCAATTAATTCACGTACAGCATGAAATAAAAATGTCACGTTTGGAGGAGGGGTATTGTTGTTTATACAGTTTTGCCAGAAGACTCGCAGAATAAATCTTTGGCTTGTACTACAGTGCAGTACTAGAACAAGAAGTGATTGCATTATTAACTGACAAGTCATGAGTGGCCTGCATGCTTTTGTTTGTTCCCATGTAAAACTACTTTGAAGATTACAGGTCTGTCTGTTATGTCTCTCATCCTTTTTAACATAATATTCTGGTAGCGGTTACAACATTACTTGCCCTGTGATAATTCATTGAGCTATCAGCTACAAATATTTGTTCACCCTAAGGAGGCCAGGCAGGTGTAAGAGCAAAAGGTTCATATCATGAGGGAGAGTATTCTGCAGCCTGAGTTTTTCAGTAAATTAGTATTTTACTTTTGCTCATAAAGGAATTACAGTCTGAACTGTATTGATTAGTCTGTCTCTGTGTGCACGTGCTCTTGATTGCTTGGCAGCCAGGCTTGGCTTGGATTTTTGGATTGACAGATGTAATGATGCTGGAAGGCCCACAGACAGGAGAATAAGTGGCCCCCAAACGGCTTTGCTGCTGCAAAACATCAGCAAAAACATCTTTGCATCTAAGGAAGCACAGCTTCCACTAGGTGCAAACACAAGTTGTCACGGCAAGGTTTAGGATTGCTAATGGATTTTCTCCTTAAAATGTTATTTTGAGCTGAAAAAGTTATTTTTGTTCAAAATTTTAACCTCCAAAAGAACACGGTTGATTTGTGAGAAATTTTTTGTGATAACACAGATATTTTTGAAATATTGAATCCCTTCTTGTTATGAAATGTTTTGATTTTTTTTTCATTGTAAGCCATAAAAAGGGTTGAGAGATCACATTTCCTGAATGTTGTTTCTGAAACATCCTGAAAAAAGGGAAGCTTTTATAAACTCACTTCATTAAGGACAGATTCTATGCCACTGTTTGGTGGATCAGCCCAAGGGAAACAGTAGTATGTAAATATTCACATAGTTGTATTAGATGACATTTTGAGGTTCCGTCCATCCTGAATGATTTTATCATCCTGTGTGAGAGTATATGAGGACAGGGCTTCTATTCCACTCCTGTGTTCTTTGCTCTTACTTGGACAGTCCCAAGGAGCTGCTGTAAAATACCGCGATCTGACCCAGAGTACTGTAAAGTCATACCAAGGCATTGGATACTTCAATTTGAAAAAAAAAGCAATGAAAAGAGCTGGGCAGAAAAAAGGAGAATTCTGTCAAACTTGAATGAGAAAGGGAGGCTTTGAGACTTCAGGTGTATTGCGTATACGTGACTTTAGGAAGATTCTCATCCATCTGTTTGGAGGTTGAAGTTGCTAGACAGAAGAGGTGAGGTGCAGGTATTGGAGAAGATAAAGCTCTGCAGCTGAGTCCTTTGTAAGATGTGAATGAAGCAAAAGAGCTGCATTTAATCTCTTTAAAGATGGACAAGAATAGTAACTTTCATAAAAATAAAGTGCGGAATTGAAGTTGCAATTTGCAGATCAGTTAATTGGTAGATAAGTAGCATCCAGGTTTGCCTCTATCACATTCTTTTTTGATTGATATGACTGAATTGCCCTTACTTATAAAATACAGCATTGCTGTCCCATATTCTGACTGACTTTTCCATTGACTACACTGTAGAATCATATATACAGGAATTGCCCAAGGGTCTTCCCCTGCTTGCTGCACCAGCACACTGAAAATAATGTTTAGTTTTGCTTTTTACCTAAGTTTTGAAAAATTCATTTGAGGCTTTTACTTTCACTGACACATGTAATATAAAATCCCTCAGGTTGCAAACTAATCGGAGTTTGAGGCTGTTGGGCTCTTAAGGAACACAAAACCCAGCACTTTTTGTATTGGTATGATAGTATTAGTGAAAAATACCCAGAGATCAGTCCTGGCGTGTACACTGTCATGTAAACCACTTGTAACTCTTCCTCCCTTTGGGTTAAATGATTTCTATATTTTGTTAGGTTTGGGGCGTTTTACTGATCACCCATTCATTTGGGTGATCTGCAAGGATATTGCATTGTCAATCTGTTTGCTCCTGTAGACCAAAAATATTTGTAGAAGCTGCATTGAACAGGGGGAAGGTAGGAAAAACATTGTTTGTTTGTTTGTTTGTTTATTTGTTTTCTCCTGGCAAAGAAATGTGTGAAGTTTATCTCCAGAGGTTTCAGATGAAAGGAAAATTGGTATAGCCTTTCTAGGTTCATCCTTGAGATGACCTTTTAAGAGGAGGGGATGTTCTAAATCCATTGATACTTCTGGCAGCTGGAAACTTAATAAAAAAAGGTCTAGTGATTTTTAATTGAACTAAATGGATCGTCTTACACACAAGATGTTATTTGAACTTCTAGAAACTAGGACAATAAACAATGGCACAATAATAAATTTATGGTACACCTACTCCTTGCTAGGTGCTTACCACCATCTCAAATGACAGTCAGATTCTCTGAAGACCTTGGAGTAAAATAGATAGATAAATTACCTACTAACAGTATGCCATCCTCTAAAAAAAATCCAGAAAACTGGCTCTTAGTGGCTTACAAGCATATTTATATGTGTTGACAGTGCATCTTTGGTAGCTTTTGAAGACAAGGTATTTAAACCATCATTATGAGGAAACAAGCAAGAAAGATATGAGCAGTAAATTGAGATATAACAAAATGGCCATAACAGAGCCTGTCCAAACAAGTCTTTCCATACCTCTGTATTTCACCTTAGGCTTTGCTTCTGGCACTCAACCTCACTAAGGAAAAGTCTTTGGTCACATTAATCTTTCAAACCTTTTAGTTGTTTGGGCAAGTTGAGGAATGGGAAAGAAATCTTCAAAAGCTTGGGTAAAAGCAGTACTGTAGGAGTTTGTGTTAAATCTATTGCCTTTGATTCTTAATTTATCCATTAGCTTTTCTTTTAATAGAGAAAATTTCTACAGAGGAGGGTTTCTGTGACAGCAGTAGTCATCTGGGCTGGAGGCTCAGGCTACAGGGGTCAAGGGGAATTCAAGATAGGATGTATTGGGGGATTTTGGCAATTTTTGTAGATAGGAACACCATTTTTTCTAATTTACCAAAGTTACCTGCAAGTCTCTTAGTTTGAATTTTCATACAGTATAATATTAGACGTGCTATTTTAAGCATGATTTAAAACCATTTATCAAACTGGGGGAAACATGAGCTGAAAGTGTGGATTTATAATATCAGCATACAGACCATGCATTCTGTAAGAGGCAAGGAATATGTACTTTCAAGAGCAGCAGCACTGAATATATTGGGTAAGGATTAAAATATATCTTTCTGATCTTCTGTTATGTTGCCTGAATAAGTTCGTATCCCTTTGAGATAACGTGCTGTAATTCCAATAAATGCTTGGTAATCTTTGAGTGGTGTCTTAGTGATTTCTTTCCCCTAAAACCTGTTGATACTCTTAATGAAAAGAGAGAAGGGACAGGGATTTTCTTCTGTTGCTAAAAGATCCCTCATGCCATCTTGGAATAGGACTGAGGTGATTCCTGCCCTGAGGGTTTCAGGGACATTTCATCTCCAATGGCATAGCCAAATTCTGCTGGTTGGAAAGGTTGCTGACCTCAGTAGTTTGTTTTCTTCCCATGACAGGTTTTTCCTATCCTTCAGGCTGGTGCCTGGCCTGTCTGGGATGTGTGAGGTAAACATTCTGATAATGGGACCAGGCTGGTGGAGCTTGGTTAATGGCCAGTCACCCACAGAAGTTGTGCTGGCAGACCCAGGGGGAAAAGCAGGAGGTGCTGGAGGCACCTCCAGGAAGAGGCAGGGATGAGTGACTGAGGAGCTGTCACCTCCTGCCCCAGCCACAGAACAGAAGGGACACTCAGGTCCAGAGCCTGAGGCTCACTGCCCAGCAGCTCACACTGAGGAGGTGAAGGCTGGTGAGTGGCCCCTGCACCCCTGGGGAGCTTGCTCTCACTTCTGAGGCTGAAGGTTTGTATTCATGAGCTTTCTGATAAACAGACTTGGAACTAATTACAATTAAATGTTCTCAACTTTTCTTTTTTTTTTTCTTTTTAGGTTATTGTGTGATTGTCCTGATCTTTTCTCTCTGTACTGACACATAATAGAATAGTATGACATGACAGACTGCCTGCAGCCAGCCTGGTTTCTAGAATTACTTGCTAGAGTTTCTGCCAGTGCTTTATCCTCTGTGCACATCATTAAATGTTCTGCTTTTGCATCCAAAGGTATCTTGGAGTCTTTGCAATCTTGCATTAACTTTCATTTTGAGGAGGGGGATTTAAAAATAGTGGTTTTATTGTATTTGTAGTAACAGTTAAACTGTCTTTGAAGAAAGCTTCCAAATTCACCACACTTGTATGCACAGCTTTTCTGCATCTCTGCTACCAAGCCCTGCTCTTCAGAACTGGCCTGTGACTTTGTTTTTCTGTCCTTGAGGTTTTTTTCCTCTCCTTTTTTCTAATGGCAGTTGTTCCTGATTTTTCTGTGCCAGACAGTTGAGGAGAATCATCTTCTGCGGCACTATACTGCTTGTCAGCTCTTTCCCGTCCTGAGTTTTAATGAACAGTTTAGTTCTTTGCCTTTGTGCTTCTACCTCTGCGGTTTTGCTGCTGTGCTAGATCTTTCCCTAGGTGAGCAAGGGAGTACTTGGCAGAAAGACAGGAGTTCTGTCTTTCCTGCCTAAATAATTCCCTCTGACTGCATTTATCCAGCCCCCTTTTTCTCATTCTTCCTTTACCCTCCTAAGAAAGCTAAAGAGAAATGTTACATCCCTAGGCCCCTTTATACTCGTTTGTGTATCTGTATTATAACAGCAGTGCTTAGCACTTGCATAATCACTGTAATCATTTATGCATCTGTTTTGTAACATGAGTGGGTCAGATTCTGAGATGGAGCAGAGCAGTTCTGTCTCTCCACTGTGTTTACTGGTTCAGCTAGCTGTCATCATCACTCCTCAGTGTTTATTGTATGTCATGTTTTATGTGTTAAAACACCAGGAGCTGAAGTCTTAAGGACTGCTTTTCATTCCTTTAATTTTGGTGGAGTTGTTTTCACACAAAAGATCGCCCAGATTTGGGAAGGGGTAACAGAGTAGGGGTGACACAGCTGGATTCGGGTTTGTTCTCTCTAATCATTTTAGGCAAGGTGAGCAGGTGGTGTTTATACACGTGGTGAGGAAAGCTGAAATTACCTCCTGAGCCACAGATCATGGGATGCCTCGAGAGCCTGACTGTCCTCTGCTCGCCTCTTCAGACTCCTACTGCACTGCAGATAAGCCTGTGAGGCTTAAAGCCTCATCTGAGGCTTGATAAACTACTGATAGAGGGAGCATTTCCTCACAGGTTTCTATATTAAGGAACCATTTGGATGCTCGCTGCAGCAAGCAGAGATTCTGTGGAGACAGTGTGAGCGATGTGTGTGTTAAAGAGGTCAAAGAGCTGCATCATCTGTAGTCATTACTGCACAGCGCTGTGCGGGGAGTGCCGCGCCAGCGCTGGCACCCTGGAGGAGCAGCTCTGGGTGGAGCTCTCCTCCTCCTCCATCACTCTTTTCTTTTCTCAGTGTTGACCTAGTTTATTAATGTTAATTTTATTAGTGCATCTGCTACATTTTTGTGATTATTAAATGCTTTTGGGGCTCCGTTATTTGATTATTTCAGTGCCTTTCTTGATATAATTGAAGCTCAAATGAATGTAGTCTGAAAACACACTTTATTTTAACTTGATAAATCTTGTACAGCTAAACCAATTTGTGGTCATACTCTTTTTCTTTTTGCAACCTTGCACTTATGTAATTTGTTTAGTGGTGAAATTTTTGGTTTTTTTTACCCAGACTGCCTAAAACTGTGGCGTATCTCTGTAATCATTAAAAAAATGATTGGAACTCCTGATTCTCCTCCTGGGTGGCTCATCTTGGTGCCTTGCTCAACTTGCTTGCCCTGAGAAGCACAGCAAGGTCTTTCTCTTCAGCCTTATGTGAGTCACACATGCTCTCTGAGTGGATGGGGAAGCAAGAGGACTAATGCATGGCTTACCTCCTTTGGGGTGCTGGCAGTGTGCAGGCAGTGCCCGTGTCTTCTCAAGAACATAGCTTTGGCATCTACCTTTTGTGAGCAGGAAGGAAATGAAATGGAGATTGGGCTGGTGAGTGCATCCTTAAAGAGGTCCAGGGGTATTCCCAGCATGCAGAAGCCACAGGGGATCAAGACCTCTTGGGTTAAAAGGCCTGAAACTGATGCTGGCTAACCATGAGGCAAGTTAAGAAGTTCTTTCAACCCTTGAGCAAACTCTTGCTGTAGATTTAGTCCTAAAAATGTAATGCCTCCTTTTCCTATGCCTGATCTTGTTTCAGCATCTCCAATAATGGCTTTTCAGTAGTTCAACTGTCTTGTTTGGGGGTATATACCTCTTCATAAATCGTTGGAATAATTATATTACAGTTAGAAAGGATTTAAATCACAGGGCAGCTCAGTGCCTATTTTTATATCTTCAATAGTAGCTTTCAGAGTTTTATAGACCTATGACTGGGTAGAATAATGTAGGTTACTCTAAAATATGCCATATACCTTCTTCCATTGGGTAACTGAGAAAATGTGACTTCTGGCTGGACAAAGATAGGTGGAAGGAGTGAAGGACTTGAAGGGCTGTCAAGCATGTTCTGATGCCCTGGAGAATTTCCATTACTATGGATCCAGTGCAGCGTGTCTGTGCAAGGCGCAATGCTGTAGTGTCCAGTCACTTGTGCTGTGGCATTTGTCTTTTCTGTTGCTTGTGTAATCAAAACTTGATGGTGTTTGTTTCCTTTCCTCAGTGTGAATTCAAGCACTGGAGGAGTAACAGTTTGTTATGGTGCAAAAAGGACTTGTAACCCTGCAGAGATCTTCTGTAGTTAAAAATGAAATTGGGAATATCAACACCTTTCCTGTTTGTTGTACTGATTCCTCTCAATTTTCTGATAAATATCAGGGTTATGACAAATAAGGAGCCAAGGGAGTCAGTGGTTGAGGAGATTACTAATTGGATCCAGACCCTTTCACCCTTAGGCCAGTCTGCACCTGGCTCAGGTAGGTAGTGACCAAAAATCACTGTCTGGGTACTGTGTGATGCTGGAAGCTGCCTTCATGCCTATCTCAGATGTATGGGCTCTCTGCAATGTGCAGGGGGTCCCAGTAAAGGGAGTTTGTTGGCCAAGTAAATTTTATTTATAATATCAGTATGTATAAAAATAGATTCAGAACCAATCTCTAATGCAGAACAATTAGAACACATTCTGCATCAAGCTTCACCAGGTAGGGAACTTTCATCATGACCTTACTTACTTTGGTAATATGCTCTAAAATTTCATGGAACAAAATTAGAAATACTCTAAACTAGTGTCAAAATAGTTTAACATACAGGTGGGTGGGATATACAAATGTCTAATGCTCAAACGTTAAATTTTCCTGGATTAATATTTTTCATTTTAAGATACAGCTACTGAAGTGCAAGTTTGAATGAACCCATGTTCTCTTCTGAAATACTTTCCAAAAATCTTTGTGAAGTTAAATGATTGCACTTCCAGGACAAGGAAAGATTTTTCTTTTTCAGTTGAAATGGAAACATTTGGCATACATGCTTCTAGCATTCCCTACATGGTATGTGTGCTGCATTGCACCTAGGAAGTAAGTAGGGGAAAATGCTATTTTTGATCACTCCAAGAAAGGAATTCTTTCCCATAAATAAAGCAGTTTATGTGGTGGTTTCTGTACAGTGGTTTCTCTTCATAGTGGAGATATTTTAGAGAGTTGGCAGAGGTGATAGGCTGTCTACAGTAAAATGGACTGTTCTGTCTGTGTTGGTGAAGTAGATGGTGGTAGTCTCTTACAGAGATGCTACTTACACTTTCATCTTTTGCAACAAGATTTGTAAAACAATAAGAGCAAGTCACATAAGAAAAGTGGGAGACTCTATCCAGCCATGTTACATACATCAGGATTTCAAAGATAGGTGGACTTTTTACTTGGCAAGAATTGAACACTTAAATTCTGTTGGAAAAGGATAGACTTGTTATTTTGTATAGCTTTAACTTCCTATAAGTCCCATAACAGTGATATTTAATATTTGTGGTTTTGTGCAGAGGGAAAACCAGACAGAAAGGGTTACTCTGGATTGTAAGTTTACAAAGATAACAGACAGGTTGCACTCGTTGCAATGCCCAAGTAGATTTTGGATCCTAACAAATGGGATTGGAATTTTCCTGTGTAGGTAGAAAGAGGAGAGAAATTATCTCCTAATTATCTCCCTAAAATAAAGATTAAAAACATTTGAATGATGAGGGCAAGCGACTGTGGGGTTTTTTCTTCATAATGTTAATATGCCATATTGCAGTGTAATCCCATTTCTGCCAGTTAAAAGCTTATTAAGCTGCTATCATAGTAAATAGGTTATTAACATTGAAAATGAATGTCACCAGCATCATTGAAAATTCTTTCAATTCCCTTAATATCTCTTAAATGCTCAGTTTAATGTACCAATCTGTCTCAGTTTGGGATCTGAGAAATTATATGTCCTTAAAAAAATTTCAGAAAACTCTTTTTTGTCACTACATTTTGCATTTCCCAATAATAGAGAATTTAAGTATTTGAATGGAGTATTTAGAAATCTGCCCACCCAATAATTTGTTTGACATTGCTTCATTTGGAATTAAATCTCTTTTCTTCTTACTATTTCCCCATATTCTGCTGAAGTTGACTCCAATTTAGAAATAATATGCCTAATTACTACAGCTTGGTTTTAAAAAAGGAAATTTGCTGTTTTTCTGGTATTTTTAATGGGGTCGTAAGAAGATAAAACTACTGTCAGAGTAGGATCCAGAAATTCTTGTGTTCTTGATGAAGAAGATAGTCATACTTAGTAACAGAGGGATTAAAGATTATCTTGGATGCAGCTATTTAATTTGCGTGCTTGAAAATCAAGAGTAATTCTCCTGAAATTTATGGATTTTAATCCTCGGCAGAAGCAGTTCCAAAGCAACAAGCTGAATGTAAATCATGGAATGCTTAGCTTTTTATTTTGACTTGTTTTTGAAATATTTATTTTAGAATTTTTTTCTACCTTTCCGGGCAGACAAATCATCAAAGCTACAGAAACAAGCAAAGAGGTTGTTTGTATAAACCTTTCAGATCTTTTAGCTCTCTCTAAGTAAAAGTTTTGTTTGTTTTTGTCTTGAATTGCTGATTGTGGCTATGTTTTGGCAGTGTTGAAATCTTTAAATGGAGTGTGTCAATGGCATGGGACAATTGCAAAATGACAAAAGAATAAAGCAGAAGGTAATGATGCAAAAATGACATTTTCTTTATACTATACTTACCTTTTTTGATATGCACCATCTTTAAAGGACACAAACAGTACTTTGATTTGTAGCTCACCTGATGGCATCTTCCATATCCTCTGTCCCCTCACAATTTACTCAATATTTTTAGCTTATACACAAGAGTTTGGTTAACTTTCACAAGAGTGAAAATCATTACTCATGAAATAGCACAAAAACCATACCAGTGTTGTGGGTAAAGAGTCAGAAAGTCTGTGGCTTTTTTATGTGACTTTAGGTAATTTAGGGCAAGTTGCCCCGAACTATCTGTGTTGTGATGCTCTGTGTCTAATGGGAGTTGGTTCCCTGCTGCTTCAGGAGCTGTTTTGCTCCTGTAAAGGGGGGGAAATCTGCTTTCTAGTAATTTCTAAAAAGCGAAGGATGACGGAGCACCAAGAGATAAATGATCCTTGATGGACTATCAAGCAGCACATAGAAAGGGCTTCACCACCCTCATGGAGCATGTGTTATATGACTTTATAACTCAATTCTTAATCTGAAAAATGGGATTAAGAATGCTTCTTTCTTATCTATTTAGGCTGTAACCTCCTTGGAGTGCTTAGAGTTTGTTTGTGGAGTGCTCGGGAAGATGGGTTTGCAGTCACATATGGCACATCCCTTTCCACCAGGTTATTGCAGTAATAAAGACAGTCAGAACCGCCTGCAGTATCTGGATTTTCTTGAACAGTTTTTAGCAAAGCATATGTGATATTTGCTTTATATGGTCTGAGTGTTGAAGCAGAGAGAATGCAATGTCTGGACTCACTTGAGAGCCATTTAACATTTTTTTAAAAGCTGCCTCAAGCAACTAACTTGCACTGTCACACGTGTGCTGAAAGTCCATTTTCTTGGGAAAATATTCCTGTGACAGGCCTTTGGAAAGAGGGAAGAGGCTGTTGTTTCAGCCACTGCATTGAAATGCTGTCTGTGATGTGATCTGGAGTAGCTTCACAGCTCTTGTGTGTCTCTGTGTCTTGCTCTTTGCTCCCCTCTCCATTTGCCAGGTGTGCAATTTAGCCAGCTCTGTTTTCAGAACCTCAGTTCAGTGCAGAAGACTGTGACACTGCTAGTTCCTTACTTCAAAACCTAAAAAGCTGACTGTGTATTTAATACTATATTTCATACAGATTCCACATTGTTCATTTTTAATATGTCAGTTTTTCAGAATTTGCTCACCAGTGCAGCCTGGTACTAAAAACTTCTGTTATGAATGTTAAGTGCTTGGAGAAAACTAGTCAGTTGAAGCTTACTGCCTGAGTCAGACAGCTGCTTCCAGCTCTACTTGCTCTAGAAGCATTGCAAGTTGTAGTCAAAGACATCACAGATTATGTCAATTTAAAAAAGATGCTTAAAAATGTTAGGTGTGGGTTGGTTTTCTTTGGTTCTGCTTCTAAGCCACGTCTTCAGACTGTGACAAGACTTAAAGATCACTTTTTAAACCTCTGAAAGCTGTAGATTCTCGTGTCAGAATCTGGGAGAAAAAAACAAGTCAGCTAAATATGGAAAGACTTGGTGAAACTAAGTGAGCTGGCAGCAGGGAAAGACATTTTCTTTATTTCTGGTTTAGAAATTTGAGACAAATTAGTACTTACCCTGCTGAAGTGTTTCTAGATCTGGGATCTATTCCTCCTAGACCTTTTGCTTCTTAAAAGCGAAACTCAAACCCCAAAATAAAAGCTGTGAAGGAGTAAAACCAGTGGTGTATACATGAAACTGCCTGTACGTGCTTCAAGATGTGTTTTAACATGAGTCCTGCATTCAAAATTATCATTCTGGGGTATGGTTAGAGTAAAAAATGGAGGACAAATACGTTGTTTAAGAGGATTTAACAAGCAGGCTTTTTTTAGCTTCCTGGGAAAAAGGTGGTGACGAATGAAATAGAGCTTGGGACTGACCCTGTGCTCTTCATTCCCATTTTTGTGATTAATGGGATTTCACTCCCTTTACACAATCCAGAGTATAATAATGAGACAGTCTGGTAGGTGAAAGTTTCAGTTTTCCAGATAGTGTGTTTTATAAAGCATTACCACGGGCAAAAGAAGTTACCTTTGTACTGCCAAAGAACTGGAGTTGCAAAGGAATCCCCCCACTGAAGTGAGCCCACATACAGTATTTATAAATCATAACTAAATGTAGGAAATGGTGAAAAGGGAACCTGGGTTCTAATGGCCATGCTTAATTTTTAAAAGGTTTACGTTAATAGATCAGAACATGTAAAGCAAACTGTCCCAGAAGCTCTTCCTGGATGTGAATCGCGGAGTGATACAACTCAGTGTTTCCTAGCTGCTCTTCAGTCAGCTTCTTCAGTAACGGAAAATGAGCAGAAAAGAATGCTGGAGGAATTAGCACTTCAGGGTCTCCTTTCATTCATCAAAGAGATGTATTTTCAAGCTTAATATAGTTTCACACATGCTGCCATCAGCAAAATCATTACTTTAAGAGGTTTCCAAAGTTAGTAGGGAATTAAGAGAGGCATGATCTGAAACTCTAAGGACAATCATAAAAGACGTCAAAGATTTCCTTTGATCTCCTATTTGTTTTCCATAGGTTCTTCAGTAAAAGTATGAATTGTTGACTATAACCACAACGAGGCACAGTTTTCTGAAGCACTGTTCCATCAGTAAGAACGCTTGCTGGAACAAACCATCAGGTTTAGGAGTATGGGAGAAGTCTTGTTCTGACACCAAAAAATGAAGTAGAGTTGTCAGCCAGAATTAAGTTTGTTTTATTGTTTCACTTATTTACAGTTCTGCTTCTTGCTATTCCAGTGTGTCTACATTTATCTGACACAGAGCATAGATTGTTCTCTTTACTGATTCTTGAATTTTTATCTCTCTTGATTACTGCATGAGTTCATCAAGTAGCAGTTCCAAGCAGCTTATTATTCAGAGTGGGCTAGCATGCTTTTAGGGCATTTCCTTAGTCCAGCTCAAGTTGTGGTGATTGCATGACTTGGTGGGCTTTGGTTACACTGCTGGTGTGATTTGGGATGTTAATACATGATGCCATATTAGTGGAGAAAACACTCCAGCTTTCTCTTTGGAGACAGTGAAAGCCCAACTGTGTAACGTTGTTCTGAGTAGCCTCCTCTAAATGACCCTGGTTTCAACAGGAAGAGTTTAACCAGACAATCTCCAGACTTCTCTTCCCACTGTAGCCATTCTGTGAAGGTAATAGAGGATACCTAAAACTTTTCACTCAGGAATGCCTGAAATAAGAAGGGATCCACAAGTACTCCATGTATGATGTGTGTGCTTACGAAGGTGCTCTTTAGGACTTACTTGCACTCTAACATTTTCTTCCTTCTGAGTCAGATGGCATTCAGTCTTAGTTTCAGGCTTGGAAGTGGATTCACTGGACGATGTTTGACCACGATTCTCAATTGTGCAAGACGTATTTCTGGAGATAAAGATGGGTGATACTAGCAGGAGAAAAGTTGGTGACACAAGGGGGGTGGGGAAAGGACAAGAATAATGAAGGATGACCTATTTCTCTACCATTCCTTGAAAGAAGGACCTTAGTGGAATGATGGCCCCCATTGTGGTAATTAACTTGTAGCAACTATTGAGGGTTAAGATTTTAATAGAGATAAAGAATAGTTGCTCAAAGTAACTGATCACAGCACATTTCTACATAAGTAAAAATGATAGTCATCAATTACAACAAATAGAATAAATTCTAAGAGTTAGCAGTTCTTTTGCTCCAAACTCATAGTTCCTGGCATCAGGAAGATGTTTTTTTCATTACATACTGAGGACTACTTGAGCAGACGTGCTGTACTTCTAGTACATAGCTGTCAGAGGGAGTGCAAGCAGACTTGGACCTTCAAATGCAATAGGTCTCATCATTTCTATCCAGTCAGCAAGTAATTTAAACAGCACTTTTTCAGAGCTAGAAATATAGGACTTAGGCAATGTCAATTAAGACAGCATGAATTAAGACATGCTTTGAATACATTGTTCTTTACTCTTGGAGAAGGCAACACAGCATGGATATTTGGTGGGAAAAAGACATCTTATATGTTGATGCTAGCTGATTAATTCTTTTTTTCCCCTTATCTTCCTATTTCATAGCTTGCCATACCTCAGTATTCAGTGTTGTTATTTATATATGCTTAATTAAAAAAACAGTTTCTGATTGATTCTGAAATTAATGTTGCTTGTCAGGCAGTTTGCTTCAGAGATTGTTGATGGTTCAGCTATACTGTTTCTCAGTCAATGTCCAAAATTTACAGAGCTGTTTCTTTTGAATTTTTGATCTTTTTTTCATTCTTGTTATATAATGCTAATTAAGGCTATTTTTAGTAATTATGTTCCAAAAATGGAACAGACTGCATGAAGTGGGACAAGAATATTTGGGAATTTAGAACACTTTTAGAAGTTCAAAAGGAAGACTGTATCAGGAAAGTCAGGTTGTAACAACAAATTATTGGCTGTGCTCTTGCTGCTGAAGAGCAGCTTTGTGGAGTAAAGCTAAGAGGCAAAGTATATATTTAAAGAATGTATGCTTTTGTACTTTTTCCTACTGAAAAAAGGCTTTGTATTCTCAACAAAGGATTTTATTTTGCTGGCTATACTCTTTCACGCTCTCTGTTCTCTGCTGCTTGAAGTTTCAGATTATCTTAAGAGCTGGTCATCTTTGAAATCTGACCTGGCCAGCCTTTTTCTGTAAAATGTAGTAGTACTAACCAATCAGAAAAAAGCCAGAGATGCTTTCAAAATTTGACACCGCTGATTGACAGTATTGATGTCATGTGACAGTTTTGTAAGGATGATGGAATAGCAAAATTATTTCTTCCCTCCAAGATAGCATTTTTTTCCATTTTTCATGTAAATTGGCCAAAATGTATATAATAAATTAGCTACATTGCAGTCTCAGGGGCCAAAAAAAAAACCCCTGAGAGTTTCAGAAAGATTTCTGAAGTCCTGTGCTTAACCATTTTTTATACACAAAAATTGTGGTGAATGTTCTTATTAAATACATCTGTGCTTTCATGTATTCTGCTAAAGATGCTCAAATTATTGGATCAATGAATGTGTGAATGACCACTGATCCTGGATACTGTTCAGTTGCTGCTTTTTTTACATGATAATGCTTCAAACCCAGCATAATTGTGAATAACAGGTTAACAAAAAGACCAAAATGTACGGAACTGTGCAGGTTGGGCACATCAGTTCTAATCTCTGTGTAATTTACACACCTGCTGTCAACAGAAGAGCACAGACACTTTCTGTTATACTATTAAGAGCATTTTTAATTAAGCCAAAATGTATAATTATACTTTTCAGTGTAGCATAGTTCCTTTACAGATGAATCAGAATTTGATATGATGATTTCTTCAAGTGTTTGCTGAATACTCTGTTCTCCTCTTGTGTTCTTTATTCAGGTACACAAGCATAACTGCATGCAGTCAAACATTCACACATAATACAAGAACATTGCACCAGGAGTTTTGGTCACAGATATTCCCAATTAAATAAAAGAACGGGAAATCTGATGATTGTTTACCTTTGATGCATTTGTTTTCTCCTACAAGTTTATTCTTAAGCAAAACAAAATAGTATCTGAAACTGTCAATGTATTTCTTCTAGAATACCTGGGGAGAAGAAACCTTTAAATGTGTGGTCTTTGGGATCTGTTTGCAAATACAGTTCTGCCTGACAGCTGTGTCCTCCTCTGTGGCCACTGTCCTAAATGGAGCTCAGGGGAAAGAGAGGGTTTATGTCTCAGAAGAAGAGAGCAAGTAAAGTGATGCTTATGAGAGTGTATCTCTTTTCTTTACCCATGGCATTTGGTCCCAAGAGTAAGATCAAGGGAGAATCTGACTGCCTTGCTTTACTATCTTCTCTGCATTATTGTTTTGCAGGGTTGTCCCCTGCCTCTCTTCTGGTCTGGATTGTTCCATAGCTGACCCTATCAGAAATGTTTATATTTAGTCATGCCATCAAATTTTGCCAGAAGCTGATGTGGTTTGAAAGCAAATTAGTGAGACCTTCAAAGNATTAAAACGTGAGGGAGCCTTGAAGCTGTCACACTTTTCTAGCTGCTTCCCAAATGAGAATCAGGACAGGAAAGATGAACAGGACCATACATGCTTTCTTCATTTCCAGAAGAAACTCATGCAAGAAAATCTTGCATTTTGTGTCTGTTTTGTGGTGATAAGCCTGTGTAGTGAAAATGAGTAATGAGTTACTGTTTTAGTGGTAATAGCAGTGCAACTGCATTGGAATCCTGCAGTACCATCTCATTCTTATGTGCTCTTGATTTTTTAGTTATTAGTACTTAAAAGAGGTAGAGGTCAGAAGGCCATACTTTTTTATCTTTGATTCCTACTACTGGTGCCCATAATGAAAAGGTTATTCTTTCTAAGGGGCCAAAATCCAAAACCTCCTTTAAAAATAATGTGAACAAGAGGTGACTTAAGCGGTATCTAGATTTTGTATTACATTTTAAAGAGTGTACTGCTAAGCTGTATGTGTGTTTATAGGTTTTTATATGTTTGAAAATCTGGGGGATCTTGATAGCTGTTGTATTACCCAATTTCATTATTGTATCTGTTTGTCAAAGAGTAGAGGGATCAAGCAAAATGAAAAGTGTTAATAAACAGTTAATTAATGTCTGTGCTTTCAGCTTGTGCCACCACCTCTCTCCAGACAGCAGTCTGGGTTCAGGTGAGGTGAATCATGAGAAAGTGCAGGAGTCAGCAGAAGGACAGGTATACAACTTCAAGGTGGAAGGATGTTCAGGGTGTAGAATCTGATTGTGTAGGAAGATTTTTCTCTGTGAAGAAGAGCTGAAGTGGTGAAAGAGCTTTTCAGTTGTGTGTGGCTAAGACAGAAAATTACATTTGCTTGAAGAGATACAGGCTGAGAGGAGCTTCTGTGGTATCTGCAACCATAGCAGTTGTTGGATGTCTTTGATGTTGTTCCTGAGTGTTGCAGGAGCATATGCCCGTGCAGCACTGAGTGAGAAAGGCTGGCAATACTTTCTTGCTCTGTAGTGTCTTCAGTTCATACCTTGAAGGGCTGGGGCATGGGCTGATGTTTAGTACTATTTTAGGCCATCATGAGATGAGTATTGTCTGTCCTTTCCTGGCATTATTCTTCAGGCTGCTCCTTTCAGCTATTGTACTGTACTGTTATTTTCTAAAGCACCCCTCCTAAGCCTAAGTTAAGTATGTTTCATCAGCATGCTTAGTTCTTATCAGCCATTTAGGCTGTAAAAGCTTTTTCTTTATAACTCAAAAAATACTAGTTCAGAAAGATTGTGTGTCCTTGTGTGGTGTGTAGACATCCATCTATCTATCTATCTATCTATCTATCTATCTATCTATCTATCTATCTATCTCTGTGTAAATATGCACTGTTGTGTATGTGATCACACAGCTCCACTAAGCATAGCAGAGATTTTATTTTAAATTTTTTTAGTAAAAAGGATCAAATTTTGGGAAAACATGTTTCTGGGTACCGGTTTGTTCAGTTCTTGTTTTTCTGATTAACATTCCTTAAATTTGCAGTGCTGATAGCAGATTCAGCATTGTAATGTCGATATAAAGTACCCCTAACTATAAACATGTATTTGTTAATATGGCATGAATTATTCATAGAATCACAGATTATGCTGTGTTGGAAGGGACCCATAAGGGTCATCAAATCCAGCTTCTGGCACAAGATACCCCAAGAATCACACCATATGCCTGAGAGCATTGTCCAAATGCTTCTTGAACTCAGACAGGTTTGGTCCTGTGACCGCTTCCCTGGGTAGCCTGTCCCAGTGCCCAACCACCCTCTGGGTGAAAAACCTCTTCCAGCTATCCAACCTAAACCTCTCCCAATTCAGCTTCAGGCCATTCCCTTGGGTGCTATCACTGGTGACAAGAATGAAGAGATCAGTGCCTGCCCCTCTTCTACCCCTCACGAGAAAGTTGTGGACTATGATGAGGTCTCCCCTCAGTCTTCTCCAGGCTGCAAAGTGGCCTCAGCTGCTCCTTGTATGGCTTTGCCTCCAGACCCTTCACCATCCTTGTGGCTCTCCTTTGGATACTTTCTAATAGCTCAATGTCTTTTTTATGTTGTGGTACCCCAAACCGCCCCCATCACTCCAGGTGAGGCTGCCCCAGCTCAGAGCAGAGCAGGACAATCCCCTCCCTTGCCTGGCTGGTGATGCTGTGCCTGATGCCCCCCAGGACAGGATTGGCCCTCCTGGCTGCCAGGGCACTGCTGGCTCATGTTCAATTTTCCATCAACCAGGCCTCAAAGATCCATTGCCACAGCTCTGCTCTCCAGCTTCTCATTCCCCAGCCTAAACACGGAGCCAGGGTTGCCCCAACCCGGGTGCAGAATCTGGCATTTCCCCTTGTTAATCTTCATGCAGTTGGTGATTTCCCGTCTCTCTGAAGGTCCTCTCTGCCCTCAAGGGAGTTGACAGCTCCTCCCAATTTAGTATTGTTGGCAAACTTACTTCATATTCCTTCAAGTCCTGTATCCATGACTGGCCCGAGGATGAAACCCTGTGGGACCCCAGTATTATTAACAGTATTACTTTGGTAAGTGTCCTAAGATGGGCGAGAGAACAACTCAACTTTTGTGCAGGTGTCTTTAGAAATGCAAGTGGTAATCACTAAGACCCATCTACTTAACTATGACTGTTTACACTGTAAAAAGAAATTCACTCTTATAATTATATTCAGAATTATAGAAAGCTGTTGCTGCTGTAGATTATTTGATCTCTCTGGGGAAACTTCCATCAAACATAACAGCCTACATTTTTACTTTGTTAATTATAAAGCTGTGAGCAAGAAAATGCAAGACAATCTCTACTATTCTTAGTGTAATAGTAGCTTCCTAAAATATTACTGCCTTTATGAGTCCCAGTGGAGGATCTTTCTTTGTGCGGAAAAAAACCCAATACCATCCTCTTGCATAAATGAGGAAATATATTCCAGATATATTAAGCAAATAATCAACATACATATATCATGGTCTCTTATAAATCTGTGGACTTCAGTTATCTGCAGATTTGCTCATATTTTTTTCTCCATCTACCCCATCCAAAACATATGTTGTTTATTCTTTTGAAACTTTAGTTTGTGCCTATTTTGTAAGGAAGGATGGATTAAAAATACCTTCGTCTCTTTGTGCTGATATGGAAGAGCAGTGGAGAATTGTGTAGAGCAATACTTTGCTTTTGACTGCCATTGTGGTCTTTCGTAAAGAAACCCATAAAGATACTGAAAACCCAGTTGGACCCAGTTCTGGTCAGGCAGCTCTAAGTGACCAAGTTTGAACCAGGGCCATTGAACTAGATGATCTTGAGAGGTTTTTCAGGGAATTCTTTCCTTTGGTACTTTGATATTTGTATGTTGCGCTGTGATCAGCTCTGCTGTTGAGTGATAATTACAAATCATCATGGTCCTACTTCTGCAGGGTCTCTGCAGTTACACCCTTCTCAGACCATCATCAGTTTCAGTGATGCCCAGTTGCTGGGCACTTCTAGTTGCAGGACTGAAGCTGAACTAATGTCCAAAAGTAAACATTTGCTAAATTTTGAAACTATCAGGCTTATGAAACTGGAGCTTCTATGATGTGCAGCTGCTTTTTGTTGTGTCTGTGCTCCCTCAAAAGCACACCTGGTGAAAGACACTTTATTGAACATTAAAATGAAATTTCACAAAATTAAAACCAAGATAGCTGTGGGTGCAGAGTGTTTACTGTTTGCTTCAGGAGTACCCCCTAGCATAATTTTGCTTTGAATTCTTCCACAAACCCTTCTTGTCACTCACCTGAGCTTTAAGGTTAGAAGGCTGAAGAAAACTTCTTGCAAAATAAAAATTGATTAGTAATGGTTTTGTGTATATATCTGGAGGATGTGCAATAGTAACTCAGTCCTTTGAAGCTTGTAAGTGATTTCTGGATGGTCACTGAGCACCAGATGGATTTGGCTGCTATTGTTGAAATAATCAGATACGGCTTTTTTTTGACAAGCACCATTTAACAATGTGAGTGATGGCCTTGTGCCTTTATTTCACCAGTGAAACCTGCACTTATGCTACCTTGGGAGACCAGTGTAAGCTTTTGGGATACTTTTAAATCTTTATTGATGATTTATACTTGTCCTACTTTTTACTATTGAATCAAATTTATAGAAGTGTTAAAAAGCAAGTGTATCAACCATGGCAAATACGTAGAAGAGCCCCATATTGATATTGAGGACCCAAGAGTATGTTTCTTGGCTCAGTCAAAGAGTATCAAAGTTGATATTATCAGCAGTATTCCTGCGGCATAATACTTTTTTTCCTCTAATCACCTCCGAGTACTGTGTTGTCACATGTGAGCAAGCCAGACTAACTTTACAATGAGGGTGAAAACATCTTTTCAGTGGTGGCTGCAAGGAGTGGGAGATGATTTGCATGTAGGTTTTTGTCAACATTTCACTCTGATAGTCTTTTTTTCTAGTGGTCTTCATGATCATATAATGCAGAGCAATTTAGGGGCAGACAACAGTACATCTTCTATTTGTGTGCATCGCTTGAAGTGCAGTTGTGCAAATTCACCTTCCTTTCTTACATTAACTATGTGGATTCAAAGGGAGGAGAGACTGATAAAAGCAGACACTGCGGTTTTGCTATCATAGTGTGTCTGTGTGAGTGAATCTTGAGGTAAAAAATTTGTGAGGATCAGTACACAATTGTGATTCTGTGATAACAGCTGGCAGGTTTGCCAGTTTAAGCTGGTCCAATAAAGCTGATGTAGTGATTAGTTTATCTTGAGATTAGTGGTAGGAGCAGAAGACTAGGGAATAGCACACCAGGTTTTGGGTCGCTGGGAGAGGCAGGTGTGTTCTGCAGTCTTGGCAGATTAGTAAGTCCTCAGTATATGTTGGCCACAGAGTAGCTGCAGCAGAGCTGGCTAGTTTACCTGGGCAAGAAAGAAGTGGGATAAACTGTTCTTTCTGGAGCTTCCTGCTGACCTGACTAGGAAGCAGAATTACCTTGTTCAGGAGCGGGCCTGGCTACCTTTAGCCTTTGTGCACCACAGACAGCCTTGCAGTCTCTGTCAGCAAGGCAGGGAGAGGAAAGGGCAATTTTGATTGTCTGAAAGGATTGTCTAAATGTACTTAAATTTTGACTAGGGCTTAAACAAGACATGAATAATGTGACCAGTGATTTTACTGAGTTTCTGTGCTGTGATTAGGTTAATGTCATCTGTGCAGAACTGCATCAAGGCTGGACTCTGTTGAGAAGTTGGGGATGGACAAGGTGGAGGTGCTGGTCCACACTTTCTTTCATCTCCTCATATTGGGGAAGGCATTGGTGCTGGTCTGATTTTGCTCTTCTTGGTTTGCTCTATGTGTTTACAGCCTTTGAGTTGTTTTGATTTCTTTAAGGGTGAAATGTTGCAAAGTCATTCATAGGGCTTCTAATAAAAATTACAGCTCTTTGTCTGTCCTGACTTTCTGGTAATTTTTGTGAATCTGAAATAAGGTGAATTTCATCTGATCTGAAGTTGGATAGTTTAGCTGATTGTGCAGTCAGTAGATGTTTATATGCAGAACGTTGGAAATATAATATTTCTGATTCTTCTCCCACTTGTGCTGCAGGAAACCAGGAATAGTAGCTGTGAAGCCGATAGTATATTTTGAAATAAATTAGAACTGGGCTGATTTTTTTTTTCTTTTGCCATTTGGCTAGTGACAGATCTCATCTGGTCTGAATTGGCACAGCTTCACTGATGTTGGAGGAGCTTTTATACTAATTCACACCAGCTGAGCTTGTCATGCAGTCCAGTCTGTGCAAATGTGGTGGTGGTGTTTTTTCCCCCTTTTACCTCTCCTTCTGCTTTCCATCTTGTGCTCTTGTGCTTGGGGATCTTTTGTTCTGCCCTTCATGCATGTTCCAGTTCTGGCCAATTGACTGCACATAAACTGAAAGCCTTTATCAGAGTAGAGCTTCTGTACATGAATCCATAAGCTTATTTATTTTGATTCTAGGTTGCACAGATATGCAGAGGATTTATTTTAAATCCAAAATGAGGATTTATACTTTTCTATAGGTTTTTTTTACCTATGAAAAACACATACTAGTTTTAATAGCTGAATGCATTTCTGCAAAGGCAAGCTCTATTTATTTAATTTGATTTTTGAGAAGTCAAAATGAATACATGCTGAAATCTGCTGCTAGGGGTGATTCTTTCTTGGAGTTTGGCTGAAGAGCTTATGTTTCTATTGTGACAACAAAAAGTACGAAGGATTTATATTCATCTAAGGATTGCTATGCCTTAGAGCCTATCCAATCTTACCTGACTTGGGGGAATTACATATATTTTGTAGAAAGAAATCTTATGCTAACATACATCCAAACTTCATGTGATAATTGTCCAAGGACACTTCGATTAATCTGGTTGTATTCTAAAGGCTGATGGCATTTTTAATTGTTCAGGAAAGCAGGCAGTCATAATGAAAACAGTGCTCAGATGATAAAAACCTCTTATAATTATGTGCAACTCATGTGCAATACGTCTTAGACACTGACAAGTAGAATGAAATTGTGATCATTCTGTTGTGTTTGTAATAATTTAATTCTAAGTCATGCCTGTGCAACTATAAGAATTTTATAGGATTTTGTGGTTTGCATTCTTAGAGGTATGCATATTTTAAGAGTATGTTAATGAAAAAGAGATGATGAAAGGAAGGTTATCAAGTTCTGTGCTCCAGCTGAGGAGTGCTCCTTCTCACTGTTCTGTCTCATGGCCATTACTATTTGTATCAGAGATAAACAAGGGGAAAACCTGCAGTAGAGAAATGTGGTAACCAAATATTCCATATCTTTCTTTCCAGCCAGGAATGCTTAGCAGTTTGCTGATAAGGCAAAACCTGGTGGTGCTTATTGTCCCACACAGACAGTATAGTGCACGCTTGCAAACATATATTTTATTAAGTGTAGCTTTTCAATATATGTGTAATCTTGAGATTAATAAGGAAGTTCATAGTCTCTTCTGATAAAATAGACTGTTTCAGAATTTTAAATGCAAATCCTGGATTCTTGCTTGTTTTCAGTTCATCATAAAAATGCCTCAAAAAGAATATTAGCAGGTTATTGATTAGATGAAGTAATTTAAAACTGTATAATTAAGATTCTGTTAATGCAGCATTACCATGTGGAATTCAATACATTTGGAAGTTCAAAAGCTTCACAAAGTTGGGGCAGAGCACAGAAACTTCTGTTGAAGTGTATTTTTGTGATTCTGACATCAATTCTAGAAATGAATTGTTCTAAACTGTGTTGTTCACTTAGTTAATTGGTCACTTGGTGTCTTTGAGGAAATGACTAGTATACTTCAAATTCCATCATTTAAAAGACAAGGTTAATTGTAGCACTGCTCTAAGGTTTGATGTTTGCAAGAAGACATAAATAACTGTGTTATAAAAATGCTTCATAAACATTAGTCTCTCAGCTGTGCCTGGTTCTTGTCCCTCACTCTGCACTGCTCCATCACTGCTGGAAAATTATTATCTTTTATTGTTTAATTCCCTTTGGATTTGAGATAAGCCAGATGGTGAGGTTGCCTTCCAGGGGAGTTTTCTGCTTTGCATTATCAATTTTCCAATCCTTTACTAGTAATGGAGGAGTTGCAACATGTAATCCCCTTTGGTCTAGATGGTTTTACGTACCTGTGTGTTGATTTGGTAATTCCTATTATTTCATATATTTAATTTCAATTAAATTTTTGTTTGTTTTCACCAGGATCTACTTGATTTGGGTGATTTATATCAGGATTATGGTAGAAAGTATTGTATTCCCTGCACAGGTTTCCACTTTCCAAAATATTTAAGTAAAATCTAAATAGTTATTTCTAAGGACCTAAAAAAAGAAGGCACAAAATACAGTTTTACATTGTTTCAGGGACTGCACAGATTATATAGGATGTGAAACTCAGCAGTTTACCATGTTAGCTGATCCTTTGCAAAATTCAGTGTCTTGTGTAATTGGACATATGGTATCTTTAGTAACTTGTGTAACCCCTAAAATCTTGTTGACCGTAACGATCCCACTGCAATATTCTCCAATAAAGGAGTGTGTGAGTCTTTGTGTGGAGTTTTGTTTTCATTTATAGAAAAAACCCTATCAAGTAGTGGGTTCTATCTCTTTGAATGTATAAATTATTAGACAGTTTGCAAGTTGGCAGGAACTTGTTAGGTCTCACAATCCCCAGAAGCCCAGGAATGGGCACCCAAAATCAGAGAGCTTCTCTTAAATGAGATTTTGCAACCTTTATCTTGAGATCTCATCTGTGAAATGGTGCCATAATCCCAAGAGCTGTGTTAAATATTAATTTGTTTGTCCACTTTGCCTTGAAATGATGAAGTGCTCCATAAATAACAAGTGACATTTATAGAAGATCTTCTGATTGTGGTTTCATGAGGAAGGTAAGCCAAAGGTGCTGCTTGGAGGGTGTTGCCATATAAAAAACCCAAATTACGTGCTTAACCATTCACTGCAGAAAGAATTGACAGGGGTTTGCATGTAAATGACCTCAGGGTGTGTTAGTTTAAAATGTAATCTATTGAGAAAGAAAATCACACTGCCATGTTTTGCCTCCTTTTTTTTCCTTTTTGGCAATGTTATGATACAGTCTTGCAGGCTCCTTTTATTTTGAAGCCCACTGGAATTGTGTGTAACTTCTATGCATGAAGTGTTCTGTTGAGGTTAGTATTTTGGGCTTTCTCCTACCTGAAAATTCCTCCTAAGCAAAGACTGAGTATGATTTTCGTATAAAGAATTATGGGCACACAGACAAAGTCATCCTCACAGACCCATGTGTGTCTGAGGGGACCTCCTGAGCTCTGTGGTCCAACCCCCTGCTCAGCTCAAGTCCAGACAGAGTTGTTTGCCCTGGGCTTTGTTCAGTCATGTTTTAAATTGCTCCCAGCAGAGCCTGCACCCATCCATCACTGCAGTGAAGTGAGCTGTCCCGTCATGTCTGTAATCCTGGTGAGGTCACGGCTCTGGAACTGCGCTGACTTTTAATTCCTCCTGTTTGCTTCCCGTGCTGCGTGCATGTGCATCCAATTTTGCTTTCAGGAGAGAGGTAGAGCATTCCTAGAGCTAGTCATCCCACTTTTTTTCAAATAGCTGTGGGTTCCCATTGCCTTTAATATTAGCAAGATCTCTTGCCCAGCAGAGGGAAGGGTTCAGAGCCAATAGTGGTAGAGTACAGAGTGAGTAATAGGATTTGAGCTGATTCAGTCTTTACCCCCAGCTAAGCTGATATAACTTTTATTTAGAAATGCTTTTAGTCAGTAAGTTTCAGTGGGTATATGTAGATAAACTGATTATGTGTTCAGATATTTCTTTACAAGATGTACAAATGTGCATCAGCTGTTGAAAGGTGACCCCTCTGTGTTTTTGTTTTGTTGCTTTTTCTTTTTCCATTTCCTGAGCAAGGGAGAGAGTGAGGAGGGAGGCAAGATCTGAGGCTGCTTTGTGCTGGAAAACTTGATGTTATTTGCTGTAAATATGGTAGTTGTGATAAAAAAACTTAGAAAGCCTCCATTAAAGTAATATGCAAAATGAAAAAAAAAAAAAAGAAAAAGAAAAAACTGCCTAGCATATTCTTCCTACCTTAAAAAAAATTTTAATAAAAAGAAACTATGTGTTTCTGTAAAGGGATTAAGATACTCCAGATGGCTGTTAAAAAAAAATTGAAATGGGGGTGGGGAAAGTAAAAAAGAAACAGTTTCTATTGACTTGTTCTTTCTTTTTTGGAAAGGTCACTGAAAATTTACACAGTGACAAAATAACAACCCAATTAGTATCTGTCCTGTAAAACTAAATGTTAATTTATTTCAGATTCTCCTCTATTGTCAAGTGGGACTGATATTCAAGATGGACTTCTCTACATGAGTGCAGGGCAAAAATTACCAGACTGGTTATGAGTTTCTATAGCAATTGCTGTCAATTTTCAAACTGTAAAGAAAAAAGATATAATTAAATACTATCGGTATGTTTATTTTGTAGAAGAATTAATCTTTTAATTATATTTCTGATAGCTACAAAAGACACAATCTGGTAGTACGAGTAAATCTTAAAAGCACAGCATCCCCTTTATCTAGTGCTTAAAAAAAGAGTCCAGTAGAAAATACTATTTCATTAATTGTCATTACATAGGAATTATAGATTTAGGGGGTCTAACATTTCCTTTATCATTCATTTCTTTAGGTGTCAGTGGCACACTACCTTTACACAATTAAGTTCAGTTCATAACAAGAGATTAATTACCAACTGTGAAAAAGGAATATTATCTAAAGAACTAGTGGCTTTTTAGAGCAAGGAATCTCTTTAATAAGGGGCCTTAAATTGCAGTTCTTCAAATGAGCAAGAGAAATTATTCTTCTTATATTCCAGACAGAAAAGCAGATAAATAGTCTACTTTGATAACTCATTTAAGTATTTTAGCAGTGAATTAAAATACCATCTAATCAAAGCAATATCCTTTCTTTTATGTCCTATGCTTATCAGAATATTTCCATTCATGTAGTTCATAAGGAAGACACAAAACTCACTGAGTGCAGGTCAGATCTTTCCTACTGAGTTGCTGTGATAGTGGCACAGACAGAAAACGCACTTGGGCACATCTCTCCTTCCCTGCCAAGACAGTGGTCTGTCTTCCGTGCCCCTGCTCTGTGCCTGGAACGAGGTGATGTTTGGTCAGGAAGGAGCTCTGCTGAGGTCTGCATATTTGGGTTTTTTTTAACTTCAGGTGGGCCTCAGATTTATACTGCTGTAGTTTTGAGTCAGCTTCTAGTCAAGTCTAATTATCTCTTTAGCCCACCTTATTTGTGGGTTTTTGTGCTCATTGGAGGAGATTTATTTTGGGGGGAGGCTAAAAGGCATACAAGCGTGTGTGTTCAGTAAATATTGCTTTGTTTCTCAGAGGCTGGGCCTCTGGGTAAAGCAGAGCACTACTGGGGTGGAGGGTTCAGTCAAATTCATCCCCAGGAGTCTGTTTAGCTCTGGTTGCCTCTGCAAACTTGCAGCGTGGGCTCTCTGGTCCATGACTTGCTGTCAGCTGAACTCATCCAATGTTCACTGTCAGGTGGACCTGGCTGAGTCAGGCCCTCTGCAGCTCAGTCCAGGGCTGTAGGCATCCATGGGCACTTTCCCAGGACACAGCAGGCTTGCTCCCTTGAAACTTTCATTCTGTGTCCCAATGAGACAGAGAGAGAAACTTTCATGTTTGGAAAGCCAGTGTTCTAGGTGGAACAAGGCGAGGGGAGGTTAGGACTGTTTAGGAAGCAAAAGACATTGCTGAGTTTTCTTCTTCTCCTGTGATGGACCACTATCTGAATCAGTTTCCAGGATAGTTCTTCTCTGGATGAATTTGAACTGCTTTGGTGGAGGATACTGCTGTTACAAGCATTTGCCTCGCTAAGGCAATAGTTGGAAAGCCTGAAATGGGTGTCTTTAATGTCAGCAGGAAAGAGCAGTCTGTGCCCTTGAATGCTGCTCTGCCATCTCTTCCTTTCTGAGGAAAAAAGTTCCTAGTTGAACGTGGCAACATCTTTGAACTTAAATTTTTTCGCATGTGGCCACTCACTGTGTGCTTTTTGTTGTCCCAATGCCTGACTTGAGACCGTGGGGTCTGATTTGCAGAAGTGTCAAGTGCTCACAGCAGCAGCTGTAGTAATAGGGAGCTGTACTTCGAACACATTAAACCCTGCGACACACTTGGTGCTCAGAAACATCAGGCCCCAGGTATGTCAGATTGGGAGCAAAATTAATAGATGCTTTTGATCTAAAAGTGCCCAAGTTCCAGCTTCAGTACAGGCGGCGCTAATACTTGCCCAACTTACAAAGACATGCAGAAGAAGGAAAAAAAGAAGTCTAATATTTTGCAAACACTTAAATATTGTGGAACCAAATGCTTCACTGGGAAGCTCATAAAAGAAAGAATGTGTCTTCAGAGCTGGGCTTGAGTATTACTCAGTGCAAGAAGCACTTGGGGTACATGTTCAGCAACACAAGGAATGCAAGCAGGGACCATTAACCATTGTCTCTTCTCTGTGCTGAACTGAGCAAACTCCTGGAAAGATTGATACTTGTTTGTCTCACTGTAGACAGCATTGTAATGTATTGCTAAGATGAGAGCATTTTAGTGTTCCTCAGGCAACCTTAATTCTACTTTTTCAGAATATCTGAATGTTTCATTGAAACACCAAGTGTTGTGTTAAGGCTCGCTTTTGTGGGCCATTTTCTGGATGTTTTAAATTGAAAACTGAAAAATGGAAGTATTCTGTTGTATATCATCACATTCTTATGAGTCATCAGTGTAATATAATTACAAGTATTGTAGAGTAATTCTGTGTGTACATACCTCTATTACATATACAAAATATTAGACAAAATTGAGAATTTATATGAACATAGTGGGAGAAACATTGGGGTTTTTTTCAAACAGCTGTGAAAGATTGAATGCTTTATGTGGCAGTCTTTGTCTCCTTTGAATCTTTTCTAAGGAAAATCCTTCCTCATTCAGAGGTAAATAAAGCTCTTCTGTTCTGTGCTGTTGGCCCCTGAGTAATGGTGTAAACTGTTCTCTAGGGTGCATACACCTAGGCAGAGGGTACTTGCAGGGTCATCCTGCAACCCATCCCTCGCTTGTTTATCAGTTTCCATCATTTTTTACATGCCTTGTCAACTACATGGCAAGAGTAAGCAAGAAGCCTCTGCAAAATGTACAGCTAACGTGCTTGCACAAATTATTTCGCGGACTTCAAGCAAAACCTTTTCTTTTTTCTTTTCCTAAGTTTTTCTTATCTAGTTTAGGTGGGACTTTACAAAGTTACATTTCTTTCATCTCCAATAGCTGGTAATATTGTATTGTGTGAAGCTCCTTCAACCACTTTATGCCAAATTTTAATATCATTTATGTCACTTTTTAACAAAATCATTGTACTTCAGAGAAAAAACAGTACTGCTGCCAGAAGTCGTGAATTTTGTACAAATGAGAAAGCAAATGAAAAAGAGTTACTTTGAACTTGAGGGAACAATTACTTCAACTTTTTTTGTCACCTGCTTCATATGGAGATGGTGGCTTAATTTTAAAGATTATCACCAACTTAAATATTCCACTCATAAGCAAGAAAAGCATGGAGGTATGGCTGGGGTCCTGCAGATGAATAAGATTGCTTGAAATAAATTACATATGTTATAATTTAATTTTTTTAAGTGGCTATAGACAATTGTGCAGTGCAGGAAGAGGAAAATAAGGACAGGGGAGTACTTGAAACATAATTTCCATTACATTTGTGTCATATGAGTACTGAAATCATGAAAGAAGTTGCTGGAAGTGAGGAAATTAATTAAAAGAAATCTGAGAGAGAAATTGAAAAGAGATATTAACATGAAGTGATTGCTCTGAGATGAAAGATTTTTGTTCTTTTCCTTGTAATGACACAGTGATGCCTGTTTTATGGTAAAACTTGAAGCTGAAATGGATACATAGGGTCAAATTCATCTAATCTGATGTACGTCTAAAAGTTAAGTGTTTATCTCTATGTATCTTATGATAGAGTGAATAATTATTTGTGGTGTTTTCTCCCTATTTACAGTAGAACTGAAGGATGTGGTCCAGATCAGATACTTCGCAGTGTGTAATGGTTAAGTAGCCAACAGTGTTCCCCAGAATTATACTGCTTCTCATCTTTCTGCAGATGCCTCTGCATCTTCTTGGAAGTCTCCCCAAATCCCAGAAGAATATATTAATAGCCATCGAATTGTATATGATAAGGTACAACTTCAAAACATGAACTGAGTAGGAGGGAGAACTCTTTTGCTTTAAGTGAAACCCTTCAGTTCCTGCCCCAGAAGAGCTCTGGACGTGGCAGTGCCATTCCACAGTGTAGGTGTAGGATGTAGGGCTAGGCACAGCTCAAGTCCTTTACCTGGTGGTGCATTTCAAAGGGTTATTGCTTCACAGAAGTCAAGCAGTGCACTACAAGCTAAAGAAACTAATTTGTAAGTTCAGATTTTGCTCCATCTGAGTGTTCCTGGGAACCGGAAGATGAGAGAGGAAAGAGGAGATTTTAGGCCCAGGAGCAAGAGCAGGTCATGGCTCACTGTGTCTTTTCCTGAGGCATGGAGTTGAACCCCCTGAGGTGTCTGTCTGTGCTACAGCTATATTCTTTCCCTTTTATGCATGCCTGTGTGCAAAATGTCCCAGAAGACTAGTTAAGCATCCATAGCTGTATTACAGGTGCAGATAAAAGTATTTGCAGGTGTCCAGCTTTGGCAAATGCCAGCTGGAAACACTGAACTCAGGGGCAATAGAGAGAGAAATTCAAGAGGGTCCTTTGTGACATTGTCTTCAAATACCATTTGCTAGTGTCTTTAATTATATGTTTAAATCATATCTATGTCTTCATTAGCAGGAGACCTATTGACATAAAATATTTCATCCAGGAACATGCTATGGTCAAATTTTTTCAGCTGGGGGATGAATGAGTAGGTGTGGGTTGGGAAACCACTCTTTGAAGAGCCCTTTGTGAGCAAAAGAAAGAAATGTCCTTGAAGCTGTTGTAGCACAGAGCTGATGAAGTAGTCCTCTAGTAAGAAGAAAGGAAAACTGGGAGTAGTGCTTCTGAACAAAATTTTTCCATGTTGTGCTATGTGACAAAACATTTAAATACGCACAGACCTTTTATGTTTTGCTTTTTAAAAAACAAATAAATTGTGTGTACCCAGAACCTTCTCAGAGCTCTTACAAAACACATGTAGTGGAATTCATTGAAGTTCACTGAAGTTGGACTATAAATGGTGTACTTCAGTATGAAATCTTCTTTCAGCTTTACTATCGGAATACTGAAGAACTATTGACAGAAAGATTTTGAAATTCAATGTTTTACGTTTATTATGTGTCTTACCTAAATCATTTTAGGAAAGGAAGGACTATTACCCCAACTCCAGTTATAAGGCAAGTGATGCCTAAGTGATCATAAGGCTTTTCATGACTTCCTTCCCAAGAATGAGTTTGTGGCAGAGGAGCTAAATCATAAACCTTACCTGTCTATTATTTTTATATATTGTAAAGCCAAGGAACCCCAGTCATAAGCTCAGGGCTTCTTTATGGTACATGCTGTAGAAAAACAAAATGTGGTATCAGTCCCTGACTGTGGAAGTTGAATTTATTGTGCAGTGTCAAGCTTTTGGAGTAATCATGAGAGTGTGCTGCTGTCAGCTGAACATATTTTTTAACCTTTTTATACAGGTGTTCTGGCTGTTCTGATTCTTGGACAGGAATATCAAACATGCTGAACAGTGTCCTGTGCTATGATAGATAAACTGCTACCTCTGTTTCTTTTGAAGATGTCTTAATCTCTTGAAGATTGTCCCACATTGTAATGATCTTTGTGTTCTTGTTCCTTGCTCTGTCTGTTGTTCTGTAAGAAAAGGCCATCTTGTAAGACACTAAGCAGTCAACTTCGGTGAGATTTTACCAAGAAAGTTGCATCTGGGGGCAATGAATATATGTGAAGGGAATTTGTCCAGCTGTACTTAAACCCTGAAAAAATGAGATTCATAATTGAATTTCTGAGCTGTATTGTAGGCTTGGTCTCTCTTGCAAGTGGGAGCCCCTCATGTATTTCTTTGTAGCATTTATTTTTTCAAATCTACACGGCCCTAGTGTCTAGGGAGATTTAATGGTATTAGAAGATATTAAAAGGCCCAAGCCCTCAAAATCCAACTTCTCCTGAATGAACGAAACATAAAGAAAGGAATTGGAATTTGCTTTTATGTACAAAAAACAAAAAGAGAAATACTATAGCCTGCAGTCAGAGCCAGGGGAAAAAGACCGAATGAGTCAATTAATTTTTTCTCTGTGACATAAATTAGGACAGCAAATTGCACTGTCATCCATGGAAAACGTTCAGCCTTGAGACAGGGGTAAGGAAAAAAACCTCAAAAACTAAGCAAGCCATTTGTTCAGCTATGCAGGCTGAAACACAGAGAAAAAGAAAACCTTATACCATAAAAGTACTTATAGTTAATGACTAACGTCTTGTATTGCTCTTGGGAGTTAAGTGGATACTTTATCTTGCATAATTTGAAAAGTAGAATGCTATTGCAGTGTATGGTTATGAACTCTGAAAAAATATCCTGGGGTTTAAGTAAGATTCTGTTTAATGGTGGATTTGTCATTGATTTTGTTGGGAATGCTTAGGAGGGCTTGGGGGAATGGGAGAGATGGACTCAGGCAAAAGTGGGAAGATGGAAAGGAGCAAGGAAATAGGACTGAGGAATTCGTAACTTCAGAAGCAGAAAGATAAAAAAAATTGAAATTAAAAGTATTTTTTTTTGTTTGAGGTGGGAAAAATAGGGAAGACTCCTCCTTGTTGTTGCTTTGGTTCACTCTTTCCTCTTCTTGCTAATCTGGTTTTCTTGTCCTCTTCTGGTCATCCATTTCTCTCTATCAGAAATGTTTTCTTCCCAGCTACTTGACCTGTTGAAATACTGGTAAAATGGTAGAATGAATGTTAATTACATATTGGAAGAAAGTAGAATCTGGTGGATGGCTTCCCTGGGTAGATTTTTTAAACAGGCTGTTCTTTTAGTATGTACATAGCTCTTTGGGTTATAGAACAAAAATAAACATACTTGTTAAAACTTACTCAAAGCCTTTAAAGTTCTTTTGCTTCATTTTCAAATGGAGAGAACAGAAAGATCAGTCTGACCCAAGAGACATAGCTGTGGTCTCAAAGTGACTATTATTGTTAGAAAATTATTCCACACATGAGATTTAGAAAGAGAAGTTCTCTTTCCGTAGAATAGGCATAATTGAATGTTTACTTCTTTTCTTGAATTCTTGAGGAGTGGCTTTCTTAGCATGAGTAGTCTGAATGCCAAGTCCTCATTTTAGGATCTAATTTAGACTTAATTGCACACAGGAGCCTGAATGCATCAATTTAACTGAGTTACAAGGGAACACTGGGATGGTCTTGATTTTTGCTTTCACTGGAGAGGAGTTCAGAGAAAACTTCGGTAAGCTTTTTGGCCTCAATTGCTTAACATCTCAGCCACATGACCTTGCACTTTCCGAAGCTCTTCTCTATTAGACTGGTGCTTTAGTATTACTTTTTTCCATATAAAACTTTTGACTCCCAACATATGGGAGTTTTATCCAAAATAATTTACAGAAATAATAATGATTTAATTTTAAATGGTTTATTTTTAACACGAGTAAACATGTTTGCCTCATTGCTGTGGCAGTTATGTAGACTATGCATTCCTAGTCTCTAGAAATAAGTAAACATTTATTTTGCAGAACCTGTTTTTCAAAATCTGATGTGTAAGCTGTCCATTAATCACATAGAACTCAAATGTGGGCCTAGGCATTTGTTTCCAGAATTTGTGATGTTTTGTGTCAAGTCACATGTTCATTCTGTCTAGAACATACTTTCTGTACAGTTTAAAGCTGATTTGTTTTGTAAAACATGATGTGTGTCCTTGAGAATCCGTTCACTCTTCCCACCGTTTTCATTACAGAATTGGCTCCATTAACAGTCATAGTTTGGACTGAGAGAAGGAGATCAAATTCAGGTCTTTGCTTCTGGAACTCATCCCAGATTTCAGCTACTAATACTTTGGGTGTATTAATTTTTGTGCATTTTGTGAAGAACACCTTGTATGCAGGCTGTTGTGTATCGTGATTTTGCCTCAATCCAAGATCAAAATTTAATTTCTTTCACTTCTCAGTAACTGCTGAGTATAACAATTTGAAGATCCAATTTAGACTCTATTGAGAGAAAGATTTCTTTATTGGCAGTTTTACAGAAGTGGCAAAAGTTCTTAAATAAAAGCCGGTATCAATATAAAAATAAGTATGACTGGAATATAAACCAAGGAAAGCTTTGTCAACCTGTTACTATGTTGCATAATATCTCTTAAAATTGTTGTAGAGAGCACAATGTCTTGCCTCACACTCCTTGAGAGGGTGAGATGTGGATGTTTCTGAGGATTCAGGGCGATGTAATCCATGATTTCTGGCAGGTCATTATTTATGCTTTAGTGAATAATTAGGAAGATTCCCATTCTGACTGAGGAAATTTTACTTTCATTTAACATTGCTTTTTGGAGAATGACTTGATTGGTCTACATTGCATGTAAACTGACTCACCTGAGCTTGAAGCTGAAGTCTAGGACAAATGACATATCAAGGAAGATAAGGACAATTGAGCTTCTCTGTAAGACACAGCTGCAATGATGCATTCTTCTGACTTCAGATTTGGGCTGTCCTAGCCCCCAGTGTGGGCCACTCAAACTGTTTTCTCCTTTCCTCCTCCATCTTTGGCTACCTGACAGGCAAAGCCTCCAGCAATTTTCTTCTGGTGAGAAGTCAGATTTTTCATGTGAGGCAGCAGGAGCCTGGCAGTGTACAAACCTTTGATGGCCAGTTGGGGGAAGCTCATGTGTCAGGAAAGCTGTATCTGTTGGGCTGTGTTGTTTCAAGCAGTGATGCTATGATTGCCCCACCAGGTCCCTGGAATCTGCTGCTTTGGCCAGGTCTCCTCAGCAGAACCTCAAACTGCTTTTTGCCACATTTAAAGCTGCTCTGTGTTCACTCTTCCTGTCTTGTTGACTCACATTCACTGGACTTCTTTGCATAATACTTGCCAAAATTTGGTGCATTTAAACATGTATTTATGTTGGCAAAGCTTTGGGTTGCTCTCTCACTCAACAGGATGATTACTGGCTCATTTAATTTCTAAGTCACGTGATCTTTTCCAGTCAGAAATATGTTTAGAAGCATCCATTAATCTTGTTGAATCCCCCAAGGCAGTTGTTGCTTTAAGTCAATGCTGCATTGACTTGTAACTTTACAAATAGAAAGTTGGAGAAGAGGTCAGAGGCAAAATAGCTGAAGATTCAGAGTGCAAAGATTTGCTAGTCCTGATTTGAGGAAGAACTTTAATAATCTGGGTTTTCCTTTTTCTTTCAATTATTTTGTCTGAGTAGAGGTAATCCTTCACTGATACAGCTTTCACTGTAGACATTTGAGAGGTTTGTGGTCTGAAGGCTGATAATTGTACAAGGATCATCCAAAAGACAAGTTCAGTTCAGTGAATAGGTGTTTAATCATAGCTCAGATGACAATGCTCTGAACTGCTAGGCAGATAGCAGAATTTCTTTGTCTGCTACAAGTAAAAAAACTTGTGATGTGTCCCGGTCCTTCTAAAGAAAAAACCTAACAAACCATGCAAGAAAACGAGAACAGAAAAGAAGTTGCTGATATAAAATTAAGACATTCATTGCAGAGTTAAAGTTCATAGCAAGTCAATGAGGAAAAAAAGTGTTACAGTGAGAACCATTCTCATATCAAAATATTAAAAAAGCCCAAGTCTTAAATGTAAAGTTCTGCTAGTCAGAATATACACCTGTTCTTATCTTCTGTCATATCTTCTTTTTTCCAATCTGATCTACCAGTAATCAATCACTAATATGGGGAAAGAGGATCATCACCCCCATCATATATACTTTATTGAGCATCTGTGAATTAATTAATGCTAATGCTTAACCTGGCATCTTTAGGTTTCAGGCTTAATGCCTCTGTTGAGATTAAGCAGTGACCATTCAGAATCCTCATGGATATTGCTCCTGGTGCTTTACTTTACCTCTGGTGGAGGGGGTTGGTCTACAGAAATGCCCAAATCTGGCACTTCTGAAATGAATAGGAATTCTGTCACTTAGGCAGGACTTGCTGATCTAGGAAAGGCAAGCTGGAAGTTTGAAGAAGCAACACCATTGCAATGAATTATCTTCCCTCCTTCACAGCCACACAAATGTAATTACTTTAATATACTGGTGTATGGAGAGAAATAGTACTTTCAGCTTGGAAGAGAAACAGTTTATGGTTTATGCTTAAAGTCAGAGCTCAAAATCTCACCCAAACACAAATTTTGATACATTCTTTGTTGTCACTCTGCTTTCTCTAAAAATTAACAGAAGCAAGTCGTGCAGTACTTCATGTAATGTAGCATGGATTGTAGGTTTCCAGCATCAGGTGGGCTCATAGTCTGCTGGTTGGTCTGAGCGCTGTTTTGAGCAGCTCTGCCATGAGGTGCCTTTTGAGTTCACACCCCATCCTCTATTTCCTAGGACTTCCACAGTTCAGTTGATGAACTGTCTGCTTTCAAGTGTCAGAAAGTGCAAAATCCTGCCTTTGAGCACACAAGAAGGGACAGGCAGAATATCCTGACTCTCATATGAATTACTCTTACGAGTTGACCCAGCTCCAGTGGCAGTGCAATACTTCTGACGTGGCAGGAGAGACACAGAGTGGTTGTGTTGAGGACCTGTTATTCCACCAAAATAGACAGGCTCAAGTGAATTAATGGAATTGAAGTGATGTCGATGTCTCTTTTCCCAAGCTTGGCATGCCTCCCTCTATTTGAACAGAAGTCAGGCCTGTTTAGTCTCAGCATGGAACACAACAGGATAACTCAGGATGTCTGTCATCAGAGCCAATAATGGGAGCTGTTTGCTTTCTGATAGCAGAGATAAGGGTCAAAAAGTAGACTTGTGCTTCCAGCCTCCTGCATTAACGTGGGGAAGCTGCTGAGTTCAAAGTTTCCAAAAAATTAGTTTAAATTAATACTGGTAGGGCTGCTGTGGCCCTGTTGCATAGCTGTGGGATGTGCAGTGATGTTGTGTGAGTCAGGAGCACGCTGCAAGTGCTGATGGTGTGGAGTCAAGTCTGTCATACATGCATGCATCCTTTCAGCATGTGTGTTTGTTTAGGCATTTGTTTAAGTTTTTAAAAGCTCTGAGCCTTTGCTGGGGCTTCTGGGCTCTCAGCTTATTTCAAAATCAGTAGGATGATGGCTAAACATAGACTTAGTTTCTTGTGTTTAAAAAATCCCTGTTTAATGAATCATGCTCATGCCCTGTAAATGAGGGAAGGTATGAATATTTACTTTCCTGACAGAAATGTTGCATCATTAATATCTGTACAGCTTTTCTTTATTAAATATTCTTGTCTTTTTATATTTAGTGCTGCATAAAAGAGACTTGTTTATGTGAGAGCAGTGGCTTTTCCCAGAAACAGCAGCTCAGGAGTTCCCTGGTTGGAGGTGTGATGCTAATGCAATGGTGCCTCACATCCCATTGCTCTGTTTCTTCCAGAAGCCTCAAAAGAGGCAATTATGGTCTTTTGAAATGTTGGTAATGATGTTAATGCTCTATAGACTTGACTTGGTCTGTCAGATGAAGAAAAATACTCTGAACAGGGAATTCATGTTTACGTGTCTTATAAAACACAACAGAGTCAAACAAGGAAATGCTCAGCTCTAAGCATAGTAGAGGGTAGTGATGAATAGCATTATGCAGCATTTCTGTCTGAAACTTTGGACACAAATTGTCAAGGCTATGGCTTTGTTTTATTGCCGCTTTTGGTTCCTGGACTCAGTGATGTGCTCAGTCTTGCTACGGTTTTTGATTTAAGTAAGATCTGTCCTGAAGCCCTTAGATCATTCATTTGGCAGTTACTTGTAAGATCTTCTGGTTTGCCATTTCACCTTTTTCTTTTATCCCTCTTAATAAATAGGTGAACATTTTATCAGTAATTTTCCATGTTGTGAACTTAAGCTCTTGAATTTTTATCTTGTTTGTTTGTGTATTGCAGCTGGTGCTCAGGATAAAATTGGCTGGGCATTTGGCTTGGGTTTGGAGAGGCTGGCCATGATCCTCTATGATATCCCTGACATCCGACTGTTCTGGAGTGAAGATGAACGCTTCTTGAAACAATTTATTGGGCCTCACATTTGGCAAAAAATAAAGTTCCAGGTAAAATAATATATAATTTAATGATTTACTGTGAAGTATGTGTAACTCTAGTGAATATCACATAATTAAAATTCTGTGTCATTAAAAGATTAGGTTTTAAAGCAACAGCTTTACAGTTATCATGATTCTCTGATGTACTGCAATAAAATCCAGCTTTTGATAATAACATTTTTTTCAACCAGATAATGTTGTGAGTTCCTGCTGATACCCAGTCAACATCCCTGTTCTGAGTAAAGCTTAAGCACATATTTAACTTTTAAATATATCCAGAATAGGGACTGATTTAGGCCTGTGGTTTAGTTATGTTATGGTTTGGTTATGTCCTTGAGTTGTGTCCGTAATTCTGTTTCATTATAAATATGTGTTTGATGCAAAGCATTCAAAGATCATAACACATTCTCAATTTTTCCCATTGTTTTCACTCTACAATGATTGATGTCAATGTGAGTTGTAGTGTTAACCTTTGGCAAAATGCTTCGTGGATGTGCTTTGCCTTCTTCAATGTCAGCTTTTTTCTCCTGGCTATTGCAGGGAAGAGCGCAGGCTCGGCTTGTATTTGTTTTGTAACTCCTCTGCTGAGGTGATTTTTGTAGTTAGCAACCTCGTCTTGCTTTTCGTACTTGCAAAGCAATCAGGCATAACTGGACTGAGTGAAAATGCTACTTCCATAATGCTCTTCAGCAGGAGCATGGGGAGGTTCAAGTCAGGTGGTGTCAGCTGGTCTTTGGGGGAGTTGAGCAGACATAGAAGCTTGACGAAATCTGAAGTGCTAAAGCAGTAAAATACTTCCTGCAGCTGTCTTTTACCATTTTGTTTGGTTTCTTTGTGTATAGCTTGGTTATGTTTTTTTAAGCATTCTAATTATTAAAGGGGAAATCAACAGTGATAGATGATGTTTGAGTAGTCTCCACATCAGCAACATCCATCCATTTGATTTTAATTCGTGGCAATTCTCACACATCTTCTTTGGTAGAGTCAAAATATTGTTTGAGATATGTTTGGGGGAAAGTTCTGGGTTTTTCTGGTTTGGGCAGAAGTTTAGAGAATTTTTTTTGGTTACTTAGTTGGGGTTTTTTGTTTGTTTGTTTGGTGATAACTGGCATTAGTGCATTTAGCTTATAGTTAGCTATCTTACAGAAAGACAGGTTTTTGCCACTGTTCCTGAAGGTGTGTCTACTTGTAGGTTTCCTTGATCTCCTACAGAATGTTTGTTGTTCTTTTCAGTAAGAAATGCTCAAGTCTCCTTTTCAGCCCCTATCTTTCTGACTGGTTTTGGTTTATAGATTGCAATCTGATGGAGCTAAGATGAGATTTCTTGCTTGCCTTAAAATTGTAGGTCCAAGCTTCAAACTGACATTAGCAGTAGACTGGGCTTTTGGGGAAAGGCCCAGATTGTTGGAATGCTATGGACTGATTTTGGAGGTGAGTCAAAGAGAGGGCTGGGTGTCTAGCCTCTCTAAGTTGTATGTAGTTTTCATGTTCAGTTTGAGGTAAGTCAGGTGTAGTGAAGCAATCTGAACATGTCATAGGCACAGGTTACTGTGGATAAGCTCAGAGGAAAGTACGTGGTTTCTAGAAGGTAAAAGTGATTTTTTTTTAATAGGTGCTGCTTAGTAGCCTTAGTTTTGGTTCTTTCTAAAGAAAGGGTATGGCCAATGTTTTAGAAACAGATTTTTTTTCTCTGGTTTCAAGAACTGCTTAAGGATTTTTTAATTATTATTTCTCTTTTATTTTATTTTTATTCTTTCTTATTCCTTTTTTCATTTCCCCCTCCTTTCCCTTTTAATATATACATACACCTACTCGACTTGGATGTTTCATCTTCAGTGTTGGTAATTCTCCTCAACTCTTAGTTTACATTTTTCAATTCTGTATCTTAATATAGGAGACCAGAGGCAGGCTTAGGTTTTTGTTTGAAAGGAAGTCTGTGTCCAGCTTTTATCTGGTGTCTTACACTGAGCTTTTTTGAGCTCTGTACTGTACATACTGGCATTGCTTTTTAAAGGGTTAATGACCCTTCAAATGAAAATGCTAAAAAGTACTCTTTGGTGCTGCAATCTCAATTTTTTTCTTCTGTTCTATGTTATTTTTCAGGTATGCTATAAAACCAAGTTAGCAGACCTTCTGTTCTTGTCTTCTTTCTAAAGAGTCATAATTAATGAATCACATGGTTTATTCATATGATATTTGAAAGAAAACTTTTAGCCTGTCTTCCAGTGTTGATGTTGTAAGAAATCTCAATGGATATTTTAAAAGTGTCAGATTTTCTGCATGCAAGGTCATGCAGTACTTTTCAGCCTGACTGAACTGAACAGACAGACCGAATGTTTTGAGAGCCTTTCACGACAGAAATTGAATCCTGCAGCACAGAAGGTCTGGGTAAATGTCCATCCTTTATGTGCTTAACTGAGAGAGACCTCTCAACCTTTGGATACTCCTCCAAATCCTTTCTTATAATCTATACATGATCTACCAACATAAATATTTTTCTTTCTGTTCGTTAAAACGTTCTTCAAATACATGAAGTCCACACTGCATAGCAGTAACCTTTAGCTGGGCTAAATATACTCTTGCTCAAAAACTTGAATTTAATTGGAGCATTTGCTTGGGACTTAGAGTGTATATCTTGTGCCTTTTAACAGCCTGAATGTGTCAGACTTTTCCCTGTGTCATCAGTTGCTCAGTACAAGTGTGCAGACTTCAGTAGGTCAAAAAGCTGCTGGGAAAAGCTGACAGTGCTTGTACCACTGTGGCCACTCAACACAGCAGTGTTAGAGTTCTTGTCCCCACAGATCAGATTATTGCCTGGACTTGGATTAGCAAATCACTCCAGCTATAATTTGACACAAGTCACAGGAATGTGGGGATCAGGGTCTGGTAACTTGCCTTCAATTGTTTGTATAGGGCTTCTGCTCTGGCTGTGAAATGAAAGGCTGAGGATGGACAGGGCAGGAAGGACCAGGAACCTGCAAGGCACCATGTAGTAAAACAAATGTCTCAGTTCCAATCTCGTCCACTGTGTTACATCTCTGTCAGGGCCCCGAGCACAGTTCCATGTAATCACTTTCCAGTTTATGCTGAGCCAGCATTCTTATTAAAAAAAAAAGTTCACGGGCTAACAACTCTCAAGGAAAGGTACAAAAATGAAATGACATTTAGAGAAGGAAGGCACTCACAGTTCAGTTGTAGTGTGGTGTGCCCAGAGGTGTTGATTAAGAAGAAAGGTCTCTGGCAGCAGGACGGATCTTGGAGCTTCCATCATTTTGCTGCCATGGCAAGCAAGTGGTGCATCATGTTGAGAGACTCCTGATGTGTTCTCCCTTCACAAAGTCACTTTCATTTGATGCTGCTGAGTCTCTGGCTCCAGTTGTTTTAAATAGTTATTTATTTCAGTTGCTGAGGAGCCTTGTGGCCTGCACTGAGGTCAAGCAGAAGCATGTTTATGGCTGTTCTGGCACTGGTACAGAGGGAATCTGGATCAGATTTCTAGCAAAACTATAGACCTCCTCTGTGAGATTATGGGAATTGCTATCTTCTTCATTTCCTCATTTCTGCATTATCTGTAATATTCTGTAATCTCTACAATAAGCCTAGCACCGCCTATTTTTTACCACCCCCTTCCATCGTCTCCAGGGGCTGCTCCTTCTTAGTGTCTGCTGGCACATGCAGTCCCTCAAAATTCAATTCCTTCATAATAACCTGGTAGCTTCAATACTCAAAATAATAGACTTTCTAACCAGGATCATTTTAATGGTGCCAGAATAGACAAAGCTCCTGGGGCAGTTCTGCTGGGAGACCTGAGGGGATAGTAGCCTTTGGCAGTGGGGTGAGGAGACTTGACAAACAACTTTAATTGCCACTGTTCACCTCCTGCACAGCTGTAGCCAGAAATGGTGTATGTGGCCCTAATCCAGGACACTCTTTCTGCTTTGAAAAGTGAACAGTTGAGGATAGCAGAGATGAGGAAAAGTACATAATCAAAAAGATGTAGTTGTGTGGAAAGAAGCGATTCTTTATACTGGAAATCAAAGCAGGCTGGGCCTGCTTGCTCCCATTTGCCTTTGCTCAGTGTGCCATAGGAATTAAGCTCCTGTTCTAATGACAAAGGATTTAGGCAGCAGCCCAGTTTGCACTGTTTGCTCTGTGTGTGAGCCCTCTTCACACCATCAGACAGTGCAACTTTTCTACCTTACTGTGCACTTCTCAGTTTTCAGGGACAGTCATGATCCCTGTGCATCTTTCCTGTGCACAAGCCTGATTGTTGCTGGGAGACACAGAGCTTGTCCTGAAGCTTTAGAAGATGCTGAAAATAAAATGCACAATCAAGTGCAAGGGGAAACTTTTGCAAATTAAACTGTCCTAGTCTATATCCTTTCTTCCATGCTTGAGAAAGACAGCATCTAGATTATATGCCATCCATTTCAACCAGTTTTATCTTATTGCATTCACTGCACAGGGTGGGTCTGACTGATCCATCATTAATATCCTACACCATATAATTGATATTTATCCCCTTGGTCTGTGATTAGCGTTATTTTCAAATAAAATTTAAATGGATTCCCTGGTTGCTGCATTTTCAGATATTTTTCATCAAGATTAGGTAAGTCCATGCTAAAATGGTTATTCATTTTTTATGTTTATTTTCTAATAGTGCATCTATTAAAGCCAAATATGCTACCATTAGTATGTAAATTTAACTTGGATGTTTGAACAAATAAGGTATAGCTTCAACTGTGACTTATTGTCTAATTAGTTTAAATGTAATTGAAGATACATTATGTGTGTGTCTGCATGTGGAGGTACGATAGAGAATAGATTGATGATGTCGTAGGATAAACATTTTACTGGCATGACTTTGGGAAGGTTGAATTTCTAAGAGTGACTTACGTAGATCATCTTAAATGAAAGTCAATAAAACCTTACAGTGCTGTATATCATCCCAGGTTTGTCTGTATGCTCTGCAGAACACCGTGAAACTCCTTTTTAGTGTTGGATACACATGGAAAATGAGTGAAAATACCTTCTTCATTGCAGAGATACTGCACTAAGCTGCATGATTGAGTTAGAAATCACTTGATCATCAAGTCTTCTCATCAGGATGTTCTATCTTGTATCATTTGTAGACAGTGCTGGTATTGAAGCTCTGGGAATCTGAGCCCTCTGGCCCCAGCCAGGCAAAGTACTGAAGCACATGCTGAGCTTTAAACTTGCGAGCAGTCCCATTTAAATCAATGGGATAGTTCCTGTGCTCAGTCAAACATAACCCAAATGCCTAAATAGCTTCAGGTCAGAGATCTCCACATTTCCTGGGATCCAGCTGAGAGTGATCAGCACCTTGCAGGGCTGAAGCTGTGGAAACTTTCAAAATGACTGTTATAAGCAAGAAGAGTTTAATCTGACAAATCATAAACTCAGTTTGCAAAATGTTTGTTCTGAGCCATTTTTATTGATCAACAGTTGGATAAAAAAAGTCAACAAGCAAAATTCTGGAGAGTAAACAACTCTTGAATTCCTATTGTCAACTAAAGAAATTTGGCTGAAAACACAGTAAGGAAAGAAGAAAGTAGGGGCTCAGAATGAGAAAGTGGGATGGACAGTCCCATGGGACTGAATACAAAAAACCCTAAGTACTGATACACTCATATTAGACAAAGTGAAAGGAACATAGAAGAGAGGAGTGCTATACTTTGGCCATTGGGGGCAATATGAAAAAGTCTGGTTTGAAATTAAGTTTAAGCAGGTTGGGGGAAATGGGATGAAAAGGGAAGAAGGACAGGAAAGGAGAGTTGGTTTAAGGCAAAAAACCATTGAGACTGATGCAGAAGTATTTTTCTAAATAATCAGAAAGTTCTCTTGGGTTTTGTACAGTACACATCTACTCTTGATCTCCTTTTGAAAGATCAACAAGTGTAAGAGACCACGAAAATTATGACCACAAGCCATCAAAGCAAGTCTTTAAATTTTTATCATCAGTTTTGACATGAGTATGGGGGACTTCAGATTTTGCTTCTGGATTTGTGAAACACTTAGTGTGACAGAACCCAGGCCCATGACTAAGGCTGCACTGAGATGATATTCACAGAATCACTGAATATCCTGAGCTGGAAGGGACCCGCAAGGATCATCAAAGTCCAGCTCCTGGCCCTGCCACCCAATATTCACACCATGTACCTGACAGCATGTTGCTGAAACTCTTGGTAAAAATATCCACTGGCAAGGGATGTGGTTCCCAACAGTCTAGTTGCTGCCCTCTGAGCTAATACCAATAATGCAGATTTTCTTGCATACCCTGTTTCCATCCCTTCACTCACCCACTGCAATCTAGTCTCACTGATAGCCTCCCATTGAACTTCAACAAATCAGCAGTAGTTTAATTCCTTTCTGCTTGTTTACTTTTCTAAGTAAATAAAATGAATAAATAAAAAATGTCAATAGCCCTTTCTGCCTAGATTAGTTAGTGATATTTATCTTATGTACTTCATTGTCTGCTGAAGTACCAAAGGGCAAAGTAAATCCATTTCATCCATTTAGCAGCCACCTTGATAACAGTTGGATGTACAGACAAGGTTGTGGCATTCATTAGCAAAAACACCACTCTCTTCCTCTCTTTCAGCTATGTTCCTTGAAAATACTTTAAGTATTCCTACATTGTTTTCGCAGTTTTAGAATAGTTGAGAACTCTCATGTTCACCTCCGTTAACTTGTCTCATCCCAACAGCACATTTACTTTAGATTTACCTGGTGGTGACTCGAAGCAAAATAGTTGATTTGAGGTGTTCTTTTTTGGGTGCTAAGCAGTTTTCTGCCTTGTACACAACTGACACAGCTGGAATTTGTTTAGAGTGGGTGGAGTATGTGTGAATATATATGTTCAGAGAGCAAAAATATTTCATCCTTACATGCCATTGTCTATGCTAACACACACTTTAATCACCAGTAAAATTTTTATGTCATGGCTAAAACCTGGATGCAATTATGTGTTTCCTATAGATTTTCAGTTATGTGAGAGAACCAGGGCTTTACTAACAAACCTTGCAAGTGCCACAGGGAATTTTGGAAGCTAGTAATGTGTGATACCAATGTATCCACCTGGCAGATGTCCTCTCTTTTGACTGCAGGACCAGGGACAGCAGTTGAGACTTTTCTTCATTTGAAGGGGTTTGGTGGCTTTGGACAGCTCATTACCACTCTTTCCCAGAGCCTTGTTTCTCACAGTGTTATGATGAGAAGCACAGCTTTTTTGTTCTTTCCTTTGTGTCCATGTTCCCGTGTGCTGTTCTGCTTTGCTGTTCCACAAGTATTGCAGAAGTGACTTCTGTGGCTACACTGTGAGGTGAATCAAGGAGCTTTTTCCTCTGCACTTCCTTTAAGCTGTATCAGTTCCCTGATCCACTTCTCCGTGTTGCTTCACACCATCAGCACAAGTGATGAGACAGCACTTTTGTTTTTGGAGACAGTATAGAAGGTGAGGGGTGAATATACCCAGCAGGTGTGTCCTCAATACTAGTGAAAGGCATACCCAGCAACTGAGAACAGATCACCAGGGACTTCCTTCCAATTTGTTTTTGAACAAAAAGAAGCTTCTGTAGCCTTGACTGCATTTTGACTGCATCACTTCTACATGATGTAGATAAAAAATGATTTTGCAGTTGTGAATGCTGCTGCACTGTACAGTTATTGTCAGTAGAACCATTTTACTGCTGATGTCTTTTTTTTCCTATGCAGAAGCCAATGCGCCTTAGTCAAAGTACACCCGATACTATCTAAATGATTACTTAGCAAAAACTGCAATAAACCTCAAAAACCATATGTTACAGTGGTTTGCTCTGATCTCTAAACTACATATATTTGCAATTTGACTGGCTGAGGCTACTTGAAACAAATAGCTCACAAATGAGTAATTCCACTGCTGAATATGTCAACCGATCTTTATTGCTTCCCAAATGATGAAGTATAATGGCTATACAAAGTGCTTAAATAAGCCATGGAGCAATTTCCAGCAGTGATATATATGCTGAAACCCACATCAAGTTAATATTAGGTGAAGGAGTAAACCTGGAAATCTAAAATAACAATAGATTTTGCATAGGTGGTACGAAGCTATGAGAACCAGCTGCTAGTGGTTTTGACTGGAATCCACACATGTTCAGAGCTCTCAGTTTATTGTCTTGTGGACAACATGAGTATGTAGCTAGTAAGCTTACACACTTTCAATGCTTTTTCAATACTGGTTTAATTACCCTGTGAATAATAGAATTCTGTGAATAATAGAATAGATATTCAGGAAATATCTTGGCTTTAGTCTTTGGCCCTGACCTGAGAAATTAGTCAAATTTCCCTACCCAATAGTTCTGTTACCCTCAAAATTTACAATTGTAGTTGTCTTGTACCTCCTGCCTCGGCATCTCTTCTCCAAACTACCTTAGGGTGGAAAGCCCTGGTTTCTGGCTGGCAGTCCTAGGTAATTACCACAGTCTGAATATGTGCATGCCTGTAGCAAGGTTAAATACATCTTTGTGAGTGTTCATTATGCCTTGTAAAAATAAACTTCTGTTTAAAGTGTACCTAAGCACACACTATACAAATATGTGTCTTCAGAGATACAGATATGTGCTGGTGTGCACACACAACCACAGAAATATAAAGGGGAAAAAAAGGAAAAAAACCCTCAAAAATAGTAGGAAATAAGCTCTTGTTCTTTTTTCCAGAGTTAGCTGAAAAAATGGGGGTTGTCATACATGAGTTTATTTGATAGTTCTTTTAACATTCGTGCCAATGTTTTACATGTAAAAGATACACCTTGCAAAGAGCTTTTGATAAAGTGATCTTTAAAATCATGCCTAAACCTCTACAGTCATCATCTGTAGCATGATTAGACATTGCAGCTGAGCTGTGGAGTGTCCCTAGGAAATGAAACTGGGGAGAACAATCTCCTTGTGTGTGTGTGTGTGTATGCATGAACAGAAGCACCTTTTGAAGTACATGGTGTTAATAAAAAAGCCTGATTTTCAGCTACCACTTCTCTGATCAGAATATGAATTAGGCTACAGAGAATAGCCAAACAACAGAAGGCACAGTTGGGAAGAACTGTATTATTCTTATCATACCAGTCCTCAATTTCCTTCATCTTGCTAGTGTGAGAGACACATGAACCACTGCAGTGACAGCCTAAACTAAAATGTGACAAATAAGTAATGCTTTGGGGTGCATGTGCTGCAGAGGATTTGGCTTTGCAGTTTTAGAAAAATTAATAATGGGAAGAAGTCCCATCTTTTGAGGATTGCCTACAACCTCCTGCCTGTGTACAAGTGTTAAATCCAATTTGCATAATTATTCCCACATGTAACCTGTGGGAATAAGAAAGTGTGAACCCATTTTCTGATTCTTGTAAAATAAGGAAAGGCATTAAAGAAATATCTGTTCTGCATCAGGGTTCTGCTTGTAGAGATTTAAAAATTCTTTACATTTTGTCATTGCGTACTGAAGTGCTTAGTGTACTTTTTGTGCCTTTTTGTGCTTGGTCTGTTCTCAGCTTAGGGCTTCTCTGTAGTTCTCTCTTTCTAAGTGATGTTACTTTTTAACAGGAGTCCAGCTTTAGGAATGCTCAGGGTCTGTCTGAGAGAGAAAAGTTAAAGGCTTTTGTCCCTCTTCTGGGTGTTGGACAAGTAAGTTTCTCTCTAGCTTACCTACTGTACTGGAAAGTTTAGCTTGCTTGGTATTTTTTATTATGAGTTTTGAACTTTAGAGGTTGTAATTTGTGTGAATTCAGTACTTAAATGGGGGGAAAAGGTGAAGTTGGCTGCTCTGGAAACTAAAAATAATTGATTTTGCCAGGAGTCATAGAATCATATAATCCTTAAGGTTGGAAAAGACCTCTTCAATCACCGAGTCCACTGTTACCCTACCAGCACCATATTCACCACTAAGCCATGTCTCCAGGTGCCACATGCTCTCACTCATCTTTTGAACACTTCCAGGGACAGCGATTTTACCACTTCCCTGGGCAGTCTTCTCCAATACTACTTGGACAGTTTTCCCAAGTCAAGAAGGAAACCCAGCTATGTCAGTGGTACTGGAAGTCATAAGAACATTTCAAAATGACCAGTAACCCACTTGTGTAAATTGCTGTACATGGCGAGATGGTGCAAATTAGCTCATGTTTGGGAAGTGTAGAAGAATGAGGACATTCCTTTGTACCATAACAATGTCCAGGGCTTTATGTGAACTTATGGCCAAGAAATATGAAGCATCATTGTTGCTATATTGAAAATTGCTATGCTTTTTAGGAAGGAGAGAGAAAAAAGGAGTATAGGTTGTTAGGTGGGAAGGATGTTTTCAGGTGTTGCATGGGCCTGTAAGATTTGCAATGCCAGCCTATTTGGTGTAAGTCACATTCAAATGTCCTGGAGATTCTGCAATTTAAACAGTAACTCTCTGGAATGGTGCATTTAATGAGAAGAAAAGGGAATACAATCAACAGTGTTTTATATGAGGTTTTCCATCTAAGCTGAAATAAAATATTGGGTGCAGTTTGTTTCCATTGTTATGCTATGTATTTGGAAGAAATACATCTTCATATTATTGCAGATTCTTTCCAAATACTTGCATTGTTTATTAAGATATAACTCTTCCATATGATTTTTTGATGGGTGCAGTATTTTACCCCACTGGGCTATTTATCTCAGCATTATTATTAAGCATAATGAGGAAAAAAAAATATACAAAACAAACCATCAGAAAGGAGGAAACCTGACTTCTGAGCCAAACACTGAATGCCTACAGCAACCAAAGCCTTCTGCAGGAATTGCAGGTGCTCAGTATTGCTGAAAGGAAAATTCTTAGTATCTCTGCTGAGAAGTTGGGTTTCTGCTGACTTACACCAGTCTATTACCTGTTCCTTCCAGGCATGGCAGGAATTTTTTAGAAAAGTGCAGGACACATTTTTTTTTTATCTGTTGATAGTTTGTTTTCTGAGGTTTGTGTCTTCTCTTCTTTTTACCCTTGCCTGTGATTTTGCCTGTGGGGTGGAATATTTGGGTAGGAAGGACAGACAGAATATGGACACCTGTGCAAAAGGCAGTCGTAAGTGATAATTACTAGGTCTGGTGTGAGAATCCACTTTACCATTTTGGTCATTCCAAATCACTGAGTTCCTTTCCCAGGATAGAAGCTTGCTTGTTTGTTATCGAAGACATCACAGCAGGTAAGGATTGTCCCATCAGTTCCATTTGGTGTCACATCAGTTCTGTGGTAACAACTGCTCAAATGGAAAAGTGATAACAGAAGAAGCATTTACCAGTTTTTAGTTGTTTCACAGTGATATAGCTGTGATTGAAATGGGGGAAGATGAGCACTGTAGAACCAACTAACTCTGTAGGCCATCAGCTAGGAGTCTGGGAAAGAAGCGTGAGGAAAACGCATTTTTTCCACAGTGGACAGAACTGCTGAAGGAAAATGTCAGGCTAATCTTCTTCACCCTGATACTTTCAAAAGGGGTTTGTAAGGAGCTGAGATGTGGGAGCGAGTAGTAGAGAACCATCCCTTTTGGTGATTCTCCCTGTGAGTCCTACTCTGTTCTATGGAAATGAGAAGTCATTTTTGCCTCATTAAGCACAGAACATGAAGTCCATCACTGGTATTTAGGAATAATTTATACTTATCCTTTGGTGGTTTTTGTAATCAGATCACAAGGAGCAAGACATATCCAAATGCCCACGGGATCAGGTATCTGGGAATATCTTTGCTGTATAACATCCTTACTTTTAATAGGATTTCGTCAATACTTTCATCTTCTTTCCTGACTTTTTTTTCAGTTCCTTACTAATAATTTAGAATCATAACCCTTTCAGTGGCAATAGAAGTGCTCTTTTGTGTCTGAAAATCTTCTCAAAAGTCTTGTCTTATTTCTCAGTTTTCTGACCATAGGTCAGTTTAAAATGCATATTTGCACTCAGAGAAGTATATTGTGACTTTAAACTTGACGCATTTTGCATTACAAATTTAAACAAGCTTGACTTTGAAATAAAGTTATTGCATTTTAATAAAGTGTTGTAAGAACACAGTGTCCCTTTCCAATGAGACCACAGAGGTTTAGGAACCAACATTACTTTTGGGTGGGTGTGTGTAAAGGCAAGAATTTTACTCACTCATTCTGCCACAGCACAAGTCCTCTTGTGCATTCTTCCTGCTGCTTGGAAAAGGTGGAGCAGCTTATCAAAGAAGTTTGATCTCTTCACTGGCTGTTACACATCTTAATTTTTTCAGTGTCATATTGGGTATTGACTTTCCTTTGTCAGGCAGGTTCCTCTGTATGAGCTGTAACTTTTTGCATGCAAGAAAGGTTGCACTTGTTCCTGTGCATGTGCACGTGTGTGTGCATTTATTTTGTGTCTTCAGGGAGTTTTCCTGATCAAAGGTGCTTGACTAGCATTGAAAAAGGTGGTTAAGTAGGATGATATGGAGAGCTACCTGGTGACTGCTCAGGCAGAATATAAGCAATTAAACTCGTTTTTGTTTTGCACCTTCAGGGAACCTGGAATGGGGCTCAAGAAAGAAATTTTTATCTCCAACAAGATCCCATAGGGCATAATTTAGGTGGGAAGGGGACAGAGCTCTCATGGTTACATGCACCCCACAGCAGAGAGGGACCTGGCCCACAGATTTGTGTCATCTCACTTTGAAGGCTGAAACTTAGCTGGAAAGAGAAGTCTGTGCCCCATGACACCTCCCTGTTCAACCTGGATGCAGAATCACAGAATCACAGGATGGGTCAGGTTGGAAGGCACCACAGCAGGTCACCTGGTCCAATCTCCCTGCTCAAACATTGTCATCCCAGAGCAGATGGGACAGGATTGCATCCAGATCATTCCTGACTACCCCATGTACAAAGAAAACCTCTTCCACTCAGAATGGTCCATGTACAGGCAGAGTGCCTGAAATCCATGATGCACTTGATGTTCCCATGAACATATGCTGTTCCCTGTACCTGTATGTGAGCTTTTCAAAGTTAAGGACTCTGTTGGGGTGAGCAGATTGGCGTCCATAAAGGGCTGATCATACTTCTGTGTTCATTGGCCGAAAAGCTCAGAGCATCAGTGGAGGCTGATACACTTCTGCTACTCCCTGCAGGAGGACAGAGCAGTGCATTGATTCCAGACTAGTCCATTTGCTTTGGTTTTAAGAGCTTAATCCCAGAACATATTTTATATCTGCTTATCAGACTTTATGGTAGTTGTCTGTTGAAATTTACATTTTCTCCTTTGGAGATGTGTGTGTGTGTTTAAACATAAAAATCTATACGTGTGCGTGTGTGTGTGTGTGTGTGTGTGTTTACATGTATGAATATATAGAACTTCCTATATATAAATAAGGAAAAATCAATTTGGTAAGGGGGGTAGAAAACTTATAATAATGGGGAACATTGTGACTGAATTTTAAGCCATGGCAGCCAAGAAATTCAAAGTTACGTTCCCTGCAGCAACCATAATTTGTCTGCACTGGTCATAAATACAGAAGTGTAAATCTAGAGGCATACACACTAATGTATACACACTAATACAGGAACCTTCATTATGTGCAAGGAGGGTAAGTTACTGCTGCAAATTTGCAAATTTGAATTTCATGCCTGTTACGTGTTTAAATTTCCTATGATAATACTGAATTAATGTGGTTTCACCATGGAATATATTAAGAAAGGCTCAATTATTCCAGGACTTTTGTTTTCATTTTGATGGGAATATGATATTGCATTAAAACTGTATAGTTTATGTAGGTATTTCTCCAAAACATGGGCAATGCAGGACTGTTAAAGCTCAGCAGCCACAATGCTGCTAAGTCTCACATTTTTCTGACTTAGACTGGTGATGGCAGTAAAGCATGGCTGACTTTTTAACAGCTTGGCTGCCATGGGGCTGCTAACCCAGTTTCTGGTACGTGTCGTCGTTAACCTTGCATTTGTGTCGCCGCTGTCAAAATACAAGTACAGCTTTTTCCTCTGCTGTGTTTGTCGCTCTTTGGTTCTGTTCCATCTGCAGCTGGCAGCAAGGAAGGAATGGAGTGAGCAGCCACAGCACAGAACTTCTGTCCCCTTTTCGTGTTGCACCCATGGTTACTGCATCTAGGGAGAAGTGGCTTTTTTTCCTAATGACACTTATTTGTGGAAAGTGCTGGTGTCCATCCTGGTTTTTTGGGACTCTGGGCTAAAGACTCTTCATGGCCTTCTGTGGGTTATTCACTGGCACTGGCTGTGCATTATCCCCTGCTGTTTTTGCTGCAGATTGGGAGGATCTGCCCTCAGAAGAGATTTTTGTCCCCTACAGCTGTGAGGTATTTGGATCCAGCCTAACTGATGATCCTTTGCCATGTGTGGATGAATAGATACCACTCTCATGGTGACCACTTGATTCCTACTGCCAAAGCATCCAGAGTAGTGCCCTGGTGTGGCAATGTATGCAGAGCCCAAGTATTTGCTATTTTGTGCTGACAAATGAATTCTGGTGGATCCTGTTGCTGCTTAGCTGTCCCCCAATGACTCAAGCTGCTGCAATTCTTCATCCAGCACATATTAGCATAAACCAATGAGAGGGGCAATTTTCAGCTGGTTACAGCAAGCTGTGAACTGCAGTGGTGGAGGAACAGGCACATGTTTGTTTTAGCTGCTACAGGGACAGTAATCTCAGACAGAAAGGCAGAGAAGAGAGGTGGGGATGAGGAATGCCCTAAATTATCATAAACCCATATGAAAGAGTAAAAGCCCTGTGTTTTTAGTGGTGTGTTCCTCAGATACATCTAGGCATGGGCAAGGCAGGCTGGCAGAGCAGGTTATAGCACTGGTGTCCAACTACTCATTTCTATACTAAAATTAGCATCCTGAGAGGGAAAAGCTTGCTGTTTTAGAAAGTACTTGGCTTATTTATAAGCCAGAGAAAGAACTTTGACTAATGACTAGTAACCATGAATCACTGAGGGTGGATCACGATAAAACTTCCATTTTATTACTTAAAAAAATCATAGTAATTCAGCACTCCTAAATGCTTTCACCTTGGGTGATTGAAAAATGTGATGTCATTATCTGCAGTATTTTCTAAAAGATAGGTTCAGTGGAGTCCTATAGATAGTGTAATTTCTGGGAAAGCACTGATTTTCTGAGGCTGTTGAAAAATGTCAAAGATAGTACGCTGAAGTGTTGGAAATGGAAAGTAAACAGAACATTTAAAGTAGCCCTGTGGTGGCAGATCTCCGATGGAACCAAAAGAAGGGGTGCAGGGATGTCTGTGCATCAGCAGTGCTTGCTGACACCCTTGGCCACTGCCCTGGAGCAGCACACTGCAGGTAGGATCAGTTCTACCATTTCCTAAACCTCTTCTCAGTTCCTCAGAAACCTAAGGAGGTGATCAGGGAGTGGAAGCAGGAGCAGCAGGGCTTCCAGGCTTGGGTAGTGTGCTAGGGTCCGGCCAACACACAGCCTGCAGAACCAGATGTGTCCTGGTAGCTTCTCCAAGCATTGTGCTGGAGGACTCACTCCTAAGCCATGAAGAGAATGTAGCAGGAGGTGGTGGCTGGAGGTGACAGCAGAGTAGAAGATTTAGTGGGAAGAACACATTTTTCTCAAGGGGAGCCTTTGAAATGTCTGTAAATTCATAAGGAAATGGTCTCCAGGGTTGGCATTTGCCTTGAACTTGAAAAAGGATCAAAGTCAATGGACTTTAGACCAGTCTGCTGTTAAAGAGCAGGAGAGTTTAGAAAGGATCAAAGAATGGCAAAGGGATCTTTTGGACCACAGTGTGTATTTGCTGGAGTGCCTGAATACAAATTTATGAACTTCATTTTGGGCTTGCCAATTGGAGACTCTTTAGTAGCCTATTCTCATTTTAGGTGTAGCTAATAAACTATTATGTGGCTCATGTAGCTCTACAACAAACAGATCGATACATTTGAGAAGTAGGAATTTTATCCTTATACTAACTTTAGTGTTGATATAAGACTTACTGCAATGATATTGACTGCAGCCAGGTGGTGAAGGGACAATATAATATGGGATTATTGCCTTGTCTTTTACCATAAAAGATTTTTCTGTGTTACAAGGCTCTGAGAAAAGGTTAGTAGCTAATAATAAAAAGTTATGCTTATGTTATGTTTTAAGCATTTGTCCTTCCAGTCTTTGTAACACACACAAGCACACACACAGAAAATTACAACAGTTCTGTATCTAGGCTAGTGACACCAGAGAGAAAAAGCCACACACGCAAGAAATTAATTCCCTGCCTCCCACAGGCAGGCAGATGTTCAGCCATCTCCAGGAGAGCAGGGCCCCATCACAAGTAATGGCTACCCAGGAAAACAAACACCATCACTCCACATATTCCCCCTTCCTCCTTCGTGTTCCCACTTCATAAACTGAGCAGGGTGTCATATGGTCTGGAATTCCCCTTTGGTCAGCTGGGATCACCTGTCCCAGCTGTGTCTCCTCCCAGCCTCCCAAGCACCCCCAACTTTCTTGCCAGTGTAGCTGTACAGAAAGCAGAAAAGGCTTTGGCTCTGTGCAGCCCAGCAATAACAAAAGCATGTCTATGTTACCAAGCTTGTGTTCAGCACAAATCCGAAACACAGCCCTGTGCTAGCCCCTGTGAAGACAATTAATTCTTGCAAAAGCCAGCACAGGACATTTCTGAGTTACCTGAACATGTAATTATTTTTCTTTACTGTCCTTGTACCTGTGTGAATGAAAGTAGGTGCCTGGTCTTGCTTAGGCTCACGAGCCACGTCTTCTGGTTGAATAATTAAATGTCTTGAACTGTGAGTTCAGTGAGTTTTGTATTAGTCCCACCAAGCTTTGAAGGGTGTTCAGTATATTCCTGAACTATAGCAGTGGTGAATAAAGTGGTAGATAGGGATGAGGTGAGAATATAGGGGTCTACTGGAGGATTATAACTTCATTTACACTAACACATGTATCAGGTTGCTGTCTGAGGAGCATCTCCAGCATTTGCAGCTGTGACTTCTGTATAGCAGAGACATTCGCATTTCATTCATTAGTGATGTATCAAAAGCTCTTTTGCAATGGATTTGTTGTGCAAGTTTCCTTTTTTTAATTTGATGTACAGGATATGAATTCATTTGACAAGTTTATTCCTTTAACAAGTTCAATAATCATTTGCAATTCCCCATTTTATTTGCTGGGGGGGTTATTAATTTAAAACTTGCACTGTATTCCTTATCAGATATTTATTGACCAGTTTACACTCTGCAGAACAGTATTTGAGTAAATCAGAATGCTATAAACTTGCCTTATTAACAGGTTTATTGCTTTAACAGGTATTCACTTAAGTTTCCACTGCTCCATCATAAAACGTTCCAGCCATGGAATGCATTTTTGAGTGAGATATTATACTGTATAGACCAAGGTGTACACATGGGATCTCTTCTACATATAAACAAAATAATAAAATAGATGTTTTCTCCTGCAGACTCCAACTATATTGTGCAAAAGTACTTTTTTCAACTGCAGGGAATTAATGCAAGGCAAAAGTAAGATACTGTATGACCTAGAGGTCATGAAAGGAGAGCATTACCATTTTCTGTTCTTCAAAGGGAGAAATATCTCACCAAAGGTGAGATCTGAAGCCCATAGAGTCCAAGGAAGTTTCATCAAAACTGAAAAGTTAATTGTCTGGTTTTGTTTCTCTTCCTGTTTTTACAAATACCAAGTTACACTGTCTGCCCACAAGATGAGGTCTTTATGTCTGCAGCAAAGGTGCCCCTTTGTGTTTAAAAGCCTGTTGTGGTACTTGTGGAATGAATAATTATGTTAACAGCCATACCTCTGTTGTTGTTGTAGATGTTTGGATGTCCATAAAAACCACCGGAAAGTGAACTGATCTCTCTTTTTAAGCCCAAGTGTGTTTCTTATTATAACATTTTAATAGGAAGGTGCCTATTAATAAAACTTTGTTAAAAATTCGACAGTAAAAACAATAAGTATGTTGTGTAATACAAGAATCCTATAAAATACATATGGATTTTATATCTGAATGTGATAAGAAGTTTTGAATCTGCAAAAGGTCTGAAAAATGCTTTTAAAAAGTGCAGTTCTACCAGTGAAAAACCACCTTATATTATCTCTTCCTTCTAAACAGCTCTGATGCAAAAGTGTGTTGGGTCATAAACACTGATTTTAAAAAACAAAACAAGCTTTTTCTTCTGAATGAATAAATCAAAGTTGTTATGAGGGGATCTTTAAAAGACATTTCTTAGTATAAAATCTTCCGTCTCAGTTGTTTATGAGGTCAGTTTGCACTTCAAAAAGCATTTCAAAAAACCTCTAAACTGCATACTTTGTGCATTATGTAAGTTCAGAACACTTGTAGATATAGTTATCAAGTCTAGCCACGTATGAAGGTCTGTTTTTTAATTTTTCTTTTAGCCACTCAGCAGATACCCACCTCTGATCAATGACATCTCCTTTTGGCTGCCTTCTGAGACATACTCTCAGAATGATTTCTACGATTTGGTTCGAACCATTGGTGGAGACTTGATAGAAAAAGTTGTCCTGCTGGATGAATTTACCCATCCAAAGTAAGTAAAAACTTTAGCACCTTTTTCCTGTGGTCACAGTATAAATATTTTATGAATTTTTTAGTTCAGTATACCAAAAAGTTCTTGATTCTTACAGTGTTTGCACATTTCATTTTTTAGCTCCAAAACCTTCTTACAGCCAAAAATAATATTTTTTACTTGAAAGAAATGCTACCTATATTTCGGTTTTCCGCTAGTACTGAGCTTCTGATATTCAGACTACCCCAATGCTTTGTGCTCAGGTTTTGACAGCAATAGAGAACAACTGCCTTCCTCAGTACATCTGGCAGTGCGTGTCACTACTGTCCATTGCCTGTCTGACATTCTAGTCCTGCTCTTTGCTAAGTGACTGATGTTTGTCTCCTTGTCCTCTTGCTTCTTCTAGTCCTGACACACCAGTAGACCTTTACTATAATGTCAGTGCTAATAATGGTTTTTTGCAGAATGCTATTGTTGGTGCTTAACTGGGAGAAAAAAAAAAAGAAGACCTTGTTCCTTTTTTTCTGACACTTTTTTATATGCTGTTGAACAATCTCTCATGTTTCAGAGCACCATATGGGTATAGCAGCACTGACATGACCAGGGAGTGCACAGGGTATTTGTCCAATTCAAAACCAGACAAGTATTAGCTATTACATATGTACTATTTTTCAATTTGCTCTTTCCAAATCAAGAAGTAGAAAAGCTGCTAGCTACCTGGCTTTCTAAAACTGAGGTTTAAAAGAATTTGTCTTGAGACTTTTTCAAGTGCTGTAGGAAGGCAGATAACAAACCTTTTTTGAAGATGACGGGAAAATTCTTTGTGTTCTCCAACACCTATAGATTTTCAATTTTCTTCTTTCTACATCCAAGTATTTAACCCTATTGTTCTTTTGAATTTGATATGTGATGCGGGCCAGATGAATAGATTATTCTATGGCCTAGTTTTCATGATGTTTCAGTGGATTTTTATTTTTTGAGGTGTTTTTTTCTTTTTACCCTTTTTGTGTAGTGTTCTATGAGACTGTTTGTGCTGTGTGAAGAAATAGAAATGCAAATTAAATTTGTGTGGGCATCTTAAAGCTTTGAGTCATTAATTCTTGAGTGATTCTCATGTGCAAATAATGCAAAAGGATCTTAACCCTTTGCTCAAGATGGTGTGTGCAGATCAGTTAGCACAACTCCATAGACATTGAAGGCTCTGCACACAGATCCTGCTGTTTTCTATCATGATGGTTCTGATACAGTACAACCAACACTTTTTCATAAAAACTGGGTTGTTGAGCGCCTTTCTGGAACTGGTTCTTCCATTCATTCATGCTGAATGTTTATTGTATGTGTAACACCTCTGTGCTCATTGTCACTTTTTGTCTACATTCTCCTCAGTGATACCAAACAAGCAATTATCTTCATTGTTACCTCGTCTCTTAGGGGAAAACCCTGTATGTAGGACAAGCAGCTCTTCCAAGTCTGAAGGTTTGGAGAAATATTGTTCCCTGCTCCCTCAAACAGGCAGGATGTTCCCTACATCCCTCAAAGTATGATTCTGCCTTGCTGAATGCTAGTGAGATGCTCTCAGCATCTTACTGGGGAAATCCACATACTCTGTGACAGCCTGCCAGCAGCACTGCATCAGTCATGGCTCAACTCACAGGTTATGCTTCTCTTCTTTGCTGAGAATATTGTCTTCCATACTAGTAGAGTGGTGAGGTAGAGACAGTATTCACTGCTCTGAGTTTCTACTATGTGTGTTTTCTCCTTTAACATCCTTTGATACATCTGAAACATATTCCAGGGATGAAAGTTGTTCCTCCTCAAGGAATACACCTCTGGTTCACTCTGTGACTTCTGCAAATAGATGGGAAAGTTGATTGCTCGCAGAGAATTGTCACTCAGATTTAGGACTTTACTAGTTTTGTTCTCTAAAACTATTAAAACCTCACTCAGCAGACATCCAAATATGTTTTGACACAACAAGGAGGAAAAATTTCTCACCTTTATATCTGAAGAACTTGAGAGGTGACACTAATGGATTGTTGGTAAGAGATGTTGAAGTCCTCTTGGTTTCTTTGCCTGCAACAACAGTAAAAGAAATCTTTTAAAATGTCCCATTAAAAATCAGTAATTCCAAGGAGATAATCTACTGCATTAACAAAAAATCATTTAAAAAAGACTATAACATAATGGTTACTTTGCCCTTTCTTCTTAGAACAGGATGTGTGCAGATGTGTAACTTTTGAGAACTGATGATGTAAGACACATAAGTAATTTTGTTTGATTTCTAAAGGCCTTGGAAGACTGACGTTCTGAAAAGAGTTTTCTACTTAGTCTTAATTCCTAGATAATAATCTTATTATGGGAATGATACAGTGGCTTCTTTAGTTCAGCGTTGCAGAAAAGCCTCTGGGCACAGAAATTAACATAGAAGATCCTCAGCATTGCTATGGATCTGTATGTTACAGATCTAGGTACTTGTAATCATTATCTTGAATTTTTAGTGAATCTGCTGTGGAGGATGGGAGAAAAGTGTATAGGATTGGAAAACCTGCAGTGCTGCTATTTTGAATGTTAGTTACTTACAAGCAGCTAAATATGTTCATGCTTGTAGTTAATCACTTCTAGAATTTAGAATTCAGATTTTTTTAATCCTTTAAAAACACCAGTTTCATGAGGAATTAGGACATTTGGTAGTCTTATTTTCCTTCTTAGCTACTTTTCTTAGTTATAGGACTATAAAGATCTGAAAACAGAAAATGTTATACAAATAAAACTAATTTATAACACAAAAGGAGGTCTTTAAATTAAGATCCTTTATAGAGGCTGTCTGTGTAATACTGCATAGTTGCCTTTTCTGTGGTTCAGAAACCTTTCAAGGTTTCACTGAGCTTTGGACTGATACTCCGGTGTGTTGCAATCATGGTGTCTATTAGCAGTGAAAATATATTTCTCTACAGGGAAAAGAAAAGTGGGGGCAGGAAAAAGTTGGGACAGGTAATTATTTAAGCAAGGAAGAGATGCCTGAATTCTAAGTAAATCTCAATTATCTGCTTTGTAAGGTAATAATATTGAGACAACTTTTAGGGAAGCACAAGCAGTTCAAAGATACAGCAGAAAGAAGTCTCACTGCTGAAAAGCACAAATTTAGGAGAATGCCATGTTTCTGTGCTGGGGTAATTAAGAACTGTTCCAGCCTCAATGCATCTTAGGTAAACTTAACTGAGCAAAAACCAAAACACAACATTGAGATAAACTGAGTAATGTGTGATGTGTGACACAGTCAGGGTTTAACTTCATCCAAGATGAATAATGCAAAACATGTCTGTAACACACCTGTTACTCAGGTATATAAAGAATCAGCCAGCATATGTGAGGGAAAAATTGTGACTTTTCTAAGTGCCAAGGAAACTGAGTGAAACTGTGGTGGTTTTGGCAAGAACAGGAGCAGGCCATCTGTAAGACAAGCAGAATAGAGAAGTGTCACTTTGCAGTGAGCAAAACATTTTCCACAGTCCATCCTCTGTATTGCAGCTATTTTTGCTTGATGCATTAGCTTCAAACAGTTAGACTTTCATACATTTGGTTGGTGAAATATATTTCTCCATGCATGAACCATGAAGTGAGTTCACTGTGACTTGCCTGGAGTTGTCAGATGTAGCATGAGCCATGTAACCAGACACTGGAAGGCAGTGGCGAAGTTCTTGCTACCTGGCTGAATTATTTCTTTCAAATCCTTGGAGATCTTTAAGGACCTTTAAGCATTGCTGTGCAAATACATGATGAATGAGGATTTGTAGCTGACATTTCCCCTTTTGGAACATTTTAGTGAACAAACATTTGCAAAAAAAAAGAGAACGTTTTGGACTATACTGATACTAAAGGGAGAAAATAAAGGGTTTTTTCCCTTACTTTTTGCAATGTCTGTTTTATCCTCCATTTCTATAAGTTTAGGCCTTCTACTACTCAAGTTGCCTAAGCTGTCTAATCAACCTGAATAACCTTCAAAGATTAAATCAGAAAGTAATCTTTTTTTCAGTGGTTAGTGCTTCTCAAGTTTTGGATAGGAAACAGATTCCACTGGAAAGAAGAATTTGTCTGAATGGCAGTCAAAAGGCGAAAAGGTCTCTGCCCACTATGAATAAGCAAATCAAAACTGCTGCCATGCAGAGAAACTCAGGAAGAGAGATTTACATTCCTTCATTCATTCAGTGTTACATTTTGGTGACATTCAGGCAAGTACTGTGGCTACACACATGTAGAATTTCAGAGATGGCAATTAAAGCATACCTGGAGAAATTAATAGAGGAAGTACTAGTTAATCACACATGGTAGAATGTGTGATAGAAGTGGCACAAGTCATTTGTGATCCATGTTGTCCCTGATGAAGAGGACAGAGAGAGATAAGAGTCCAGGGGTGAGTACCTGTTCTCTAAAATGCAGCACCAAAATCAGCATCCAGAAATGCTGAGGTTGTTTATCTTTGCTTTGGGCAAGACCTGCAAATGCGTTTTTCAGCTTAGCATGCCATGTTTCTCTTGTGTAAGGTATCTTGTGTAATCCCATCATATGTGACAGCCTCACATCTTCATTCTGAAAATGTATTTTCTGCATTTTGCTGTAAAGTTATTTTCCTATTGGTCTTTCAAAGTTAGTTACTAATATTTCTCTCTTGTTAGAAAGATAAGGGAAGTGGGGAAGGATATGGCTCCACATCTTCCTTTGCAAGGAAGATACATAGGTAGGCTGAAAAAAGTTATACAAAATTGTAATCAAAACATGCACTGTGTCCTCAGTGGTACTTAAGAGGTAAATTTTTAATCAGTGCAACTAAAAATATTCTGAAAGGGCAGAGTGGAGACAGTAAGGGGGGAAAATTGATTTGCTGCATTTTGATGGCTATGCTGTTAAAAATATAAGTGGGAAATAGGTAAGAAAGGATTTATTCTTGCCTTTGAGTCAATTACTTGCACACTTCTGGGGTGAGATCTGCACATTTGTCACAGTCTGTTAAATTAAGTGAGAGGAAATGTATTGGCTGCTGTGAAGCAGGGAAGGTAGGTGCACTGTGGCACCATCTTTAGAGAATTTGGGAGTACTCAGATGACCTGTGTCTCTTCTTTTCCAAACAGAAAAGGAACAGATCTGACAGCAAAGAGCCAGATCCTATTGACCTCTGTGTTGTGTCAATGCAAGCCCCTAGCACCTTGGTAGTATATAGAAAATACAGTGTAAGAACATCACTTTCCGGATGCCAGATTTCGCACTTTTCCTTATCTACATGGGGATAAAATCAAATACTTTTAGGTCTGGTTTATTCATTAAAGCTGGCTTGGTTTTGTCTTGCTTCTGGAATAGGTGAATTAAGCAGAATAATTCTGAAGTGCTGCTTGCTGCTAGTATTATGGAAATTAAAACAATCAAGTCAGTCCCCAAACACCTTGTTGTTCTTCAGCCCAAGCACTTTACAATTTGCTGAGGGATTCTTTGAGATTACCCTTAACTGCTGAACTGGCAAAGTCCCAGCAGCAGCTTCTCTGCAGAAAAAAACAACCTAGAAGCTGCTTTTGACTGTAGCTAGTGGTTTCTGATTAATGAACAATGTTCTCCAGCTCTGGATTTTTTTTCCCTTCATTTGGTCACATGAATGTAAGCCTATAATATTTTTGAAATAGATTAACTATTCATGGGAGGCTCTGTCAGAGGATTCTCGTTCACTTCTGAGCCTTTTTTCATCTGTCACAGTAGAGCTTAACCACGTAGTGGCTAATTAAAATACTACAGTAGTGCCCCAAATCCATCTTCTCTCTTTTCCCTCTCTTGTCCCAACCAGGATCAGTGCCACCTGGCTTTTCTTGAGAATAACAACCTTTTCCGTCCTTCCTGCTGCAGTCATGCTGATGGCAAGGTTGTCTACATATGTCAGAGCAATGCCAAGCACAAATACAGGCTGGGCAGAGAATGGCTTGAGAGCGGCCCTGCGGAGAGATTTTGGGTGTTGGCTGATGAGAAGCTCCACATGACATGGCGCCATGCGCTTGCAGCTTGGAAAGCCACTTGTATCCTGGGCTACATCCAAAGCAGCGTGGCCAGCAGAGAGGGAGGGGATTCTGCACCTCTTTTCTGCCCTTCTGTGACCCCACCTGGAGCACTGCATCCAGCTCTGGATCCTAACATAAGAAAGACATGGGTCTGTTGAAGCAAGTCCAGAGCAGGGCCACAAAGATGCTCAGAGGGCTGGAGCACCTCTCCTTTGAAGACAGGCTGAGAGAGTTGGGGTTGTTCAGCCTGGAGAAGTGAAAACTCCAGGAATATCTCAGAGCACCTTCCAGTACCTAGGGACTCTTACAAGGATGTTTAGTGACACGACAAGGGGGAATGGCTTTAAACTAAGAGAGGCTAGGTTTAGATTAGAAGGAAATTTTTTGCTATGAGGATGATGAGGCACTGGAACAGGTTGCCCAGAGAAGTTGTGGATGCCCCATTGTGAGGGACTGGTCTGTTAGTGGTTAATGACTCAAACAATCGACCATTTTCCCCAGAGGTGGGTGTGTATACCCATCACCAGAGGCTACAGCTGGGTGTTGACCAAGATAAGGGAAGAGGCTGATAAGAGGCAAATCCTTGGAAGTGGGATAATGCATTTTATCATGCCGAAGTTCTTACACAAGTGGCTCAGCTGTGAAAATTCTCTTCTGGAGTAGTACTGGGGCATTCACACATAGCTTTAAGGTATTTGTCCCTGCTGATGTGCCATGACTGCTGTAATGTCTTAGACGCTGTGAAAATTCTCTTCTGGAGTAGTACTGGGGCATTCACACATAGCTTTAAGGTATTTGTCCCTGCTGATGTGCCATGACTGCTGTAATGTCTTAGACGGTGTCATGAACCATCAAACACTCCCAGAGTGTCCCCTGATCCAAGTATTGCATCATTTGGTGTAAAATTCCTCGCTCCCGGGGAGGTACCTGGGCATTCCCATCTGAACCTGAGTGAATATAAACCCACTGGACTCTGTTTTGTGGGCTTCCCCACCTCTGATGGAGGTCACCATCTCCACTGAGAAGATCAAAAGAAGAGGACCAATGGGATGCCATCAGCATCCAGAGTGGTGATACTTTTCTGACTCTGTTACTCTCTTTCTCCCTTCCCTGCCCCGCCTTTCCTATTTATTTCTATCTCTGCCTCTCTACCTCACATTTACTGTTAAATAAAAATCTGTACTGTTGACTTCAATATATGGTGTTTGCTCCTAAACTCAGGCAGAAGCATTTCTCTAATAATTTTAATAACCCATTTAATAACCCATTTAATAACGCCCATTCCTGGAAATGTTCAAGGCCAGGTTGTATGGAGCTTTGAGCAACCTGTTCTGGTGGAAGGTGTCTCTGCCCAAGGCAGGTGGGTGGGAGCTAGATAATATTTGAGGTTCCTTCCAACCCAAATCATTCAATGATGGTTTTATGATTCTTTTTCCTTGTGGCCTTCAGCTTAGGTGACATGTGTGTAATGGAGTTCGGGTGCATTTCACTCCTGATGTGTGTGTCAGGCATCCCCTGTGCCCCAGACCAACCCAATGGGCAGTGGTGTTTGCTTGATTCCCAGTCAGGGTGGCCCCAGCTACTCTTCAGGCTCTTCCTCTTTGTTGCCTTTTTTTCCTTAGAACAGCAGCTGTGTGGAAATAACAGCTCCATTCTCACAGCAGCCCCTGCTTGGAGGTGGCCAGGGACTTGCTGGCCAAATTCATTTAGAGTAAACACTGGGCTGCTCAGAAAGAGATGCTTTATGAAGACATGTGGGTTCTGTTCATGTCCCAGCAGAGCTGAGATAAGCTCTCAGGTGATAAAGTTTTCATCCCGACTGTCTAAAGGAAATTTAAAGGAGCCAGGAGTTGCACTCCACGTCAGTAAATCCAAGATAATGCTGCCATGCTAATTGATACATGGCTTCAGCAGATCTTGCACTCCCTACTTTATAGCAGTCATGATGCCCTGCTGCTCCTCACCAGGACTGAGGTTGTTGGAGTTTAGCTTTCCCAGATATCCTGCACAGTGACAAGGACATTAATGGAGCCCAGAGTAGCCATCTGCTAAGGTTTGTTGTTTTAGGGTTTGTTTTTTTTTTTTTGAGGAAACTGAACTGAAAATCTTTTAATTCTTCCTTTTTCTCCCTGGCATAAACATTCCTGATTGAAATGAATAAAGAGAATTAATTGAGTAAATATGCACATATATTTGTTTAGAAAATACTTTCATATATTTCAGTAATTCTGAATTTCAAATACCCTTGATCCAGCTTTTTTTGTAGTACAAAATAGGGTGAAGTCAGTGACAGCAAAAATGAGAGTGCATTTCTGCAGCATAAGCCAGAAAGTATTGTTTGATATGGAATCAGACCTTTTCAGTGCATATTTGTTATCTGTGTATGTATAGACTTGGAATCTGTGCATACTTTTGTTAAGCATCCTTTTCAAGGGTATTTCACTGCTTGGCCTACAGCTTTTGAATTCCCATGTGGATTCAGACACTTAATTCCTTTGGGTTGCTTTAAGAGTCCCCCAAAGAGCAGTTCCCCATCCAAATCCAAGTATCATGAAGAATTATGAGAGGAATGAGAAGAGGAACAGGGAAGTCTTTCCTGTGGAAAACAGAAGCACTTAAACTGTTCTACAAAAAAAAAACAACCCAAAACAAAAAAAAAAAAAAAAAAAAAAACCNAAAAACCCCAAAAGTTTCTTGCTTTATACAAAAATCAAGTGAGTTCTGTGACTTATGTCTTTTTCCACAGCTTCTGACTGCTAGTTCAGATCTCTGATGCCAGTGTTTATTTGAAGACCATCTAATTGGGGAAGCAAAAATAAAAGAAATAATCAACTGGCCATGAAAGACAGATTCTACTTTCTTTGCTCTCCTCAGAGTTCAGACAGGCACCATGCAAATAGCTGTTCTTAATGGGTTCCTATTGAAGTCTGAGGTTTCCTTCAAACCACTGCATTCAAATCAATTGTGGGGCAGACAGTGTTCTGCTGTGCCATCCCTGGCTCTCCAGAGTCTTCACTGAGAGAATTGTCTTTACCAACTGAAAATAATTTACTGTTAATGAGCTTCAGTAGGAGTCCCATTATTCTTTGGTGGGAGGCTGGTGGCTAACACACAGGCTTGTGGGAGGATTGGTATTCAAGAAAGGAAAAGGCTGAAGTAACCACAGGTTCCCATTAGAGGGTGGGGGGAAACACAGCCCTGAAGTGTGATGTATCACAGGTGATATTCCATAGGAAATGTAATCACCCCTCACAGGTAATGAGAAGAGAGGAAAACTTAAGTACATGAGCCACACAGAAGGCAAACATCAAGTCCCTTACATGTTCAGGCAGATGCAGAGGATAGACTTGCTGTGTAGAAAAGGGATAGCTGGAGTCACAATGAATCATTTCTAAGAGGCTGTTCGGCTGAAGAGCTTAACCTTTCTTCCTCATGTCAACCTGAAGTCAGCCATTCACCACCAGTTCTCAGATGCAGCCCAGAAATCTTTGCTACAATTCCCAGAGCACTTCACAGGAGGTGTCATAGGAATTAGCATGGTGATTTATTGACAAGCAGTGGGATGGTGAAAAATGGCTAAAGGAGGCAGCTGCTGCAGGATGCACAAGGGATAGCAATAGGCTCATGAGTGCTTCTGAGTTCAGAGAAAGCCTAGTGAATTGCTGACCTTGTAGAAGAGAGGTAGAGGCTACTTCTGTGCAGAACTGTTTTTCCTAGTATGCAACTGTGAGCATACTGGAGTTTTAGAAGTACTGCAATGGGTGTATGTCAGAGAGGGAAAGGTTTTGTAATCACATTTGTTAGATGGTGGACATTCTCCCTCTCTACTCACGGAAATGGTTTTCTCTGCCTGTGCCACTGCTCTGACTCTGTCTGCTGCTGCCTGGGATGCTCACGGCTCTGCTCTGCTGTCTATCTGGGGATGGGTTTCCATATCCTTCCCCTCTTGTTTTGGTCTCTATCCCTGTCCCATTCATTCTCCCACAATAACACTACAGTCTAGGAAGTCAAGGTGGAGTAGTCCTGTCAAGGCCACCAGTGATGGATACCAACACTGCAGGCTGAGAATCCCTGCAGAGGAATATGTGTGAGGGACAGAAGTGTGTTCTGGCTGGCTGTCAGGCCTGTACCTGAAAGTAGTTCTTCTTTAATACAACAGATGTATCCTCCATGTAACTTTTGTCCCTCTCCTCCTAAATCAGCTATTAAATGAATGTTAGTGCACAAGTGTGGTATGTTTGCTTTCTGCAGTGTCTGAGCAGTGTGGAGAAGCAGCACACCTGTAGCACATGCCAAGCTCTCTCAGATTCTCTTGAATTCTTGACTGGAGACCTGCACAGGAAAGTGGAGATGGCCCTATTTGCTCATGGCTTACAGCAATCTTTGTAGCCACAGAAAGTGACCACAGTACCAAGGCACACTTTCCTTGGGATGAGGAAGGACATCACTGGCCTCTGTGTGTTGGGATTTGCATGTGTGTGATGCCTGCACATATTTGCACTCACTACAAAGCCTTCTCAGAACTGTAGTGAGTGGGATAACAAGGTGGCCTGGCCCTTAATTCTTAGTCTAGACTCAGCTAACATACTTTCTATAAAGCTGCCAGGATAGGAGATGGGAGGAAAAAGTCCTTATATGCTTCCTAGTACTGCATGGAAGAGTGATGGATATAGCACTAAATAATTAATCCTAGCTTTTATATTTTATGGATCCAGAACACATTTTTGTAGGGATAAAAACCCCCTATAGCTAGGAAGTGTTTCTTAAGCTGAATCAAAGCATTATGTAGCTCAAAGGTTACTTGTCTCCATACTGGGAAATGTCAACATTCAGACTGAGGAAACAAGGTTTTCTTTAATTTCAGAACCAGAAAACGTCAGGATTCCTGAAGCAGATCACAGTATCTTCCCACTGTTTTTGTGCTCAATGGATATTTTATTTTAACCTACCATTACTATTATTTAATTTTAAATAATATTTTTTAAAAATTGCAACCAGCAGCTCAGTCTCCAGGTAAATTGAAAGGAAATTCATGGACCTGCACACCCCATAGAATCTGTATATTGGAGAGATGATCCTGAGCTGAAAAAAATACATCTGGATAGTGGCTGCTGCCATACCAAATTCTTCCAGAATTCAGGTTTCTGCCCCACTTCTCTCAAATGCTGTCTGTTAACATTAATATTAAAACTAACACCATGCAACTGATCTATTATTTATCAGGCATCACACAGAAATGCAAGGGAAGGGTGCCTTTTAAAAACCATTCTGATGATGAAGAAAAGATTTATGTTTAGTATTTTCATGCCTATTAGTACACATGTGGGATAGATGAATAGTAAGGAAATGAATTACTCTTCATTCTTTGTGAATGAACACCAGAAAGGAGTTTGATGAAGACTGATTTAATGTAGTTCTTGTGTTGTTTTTTTTTTTTATTACCTTGATATATGAAGGTCTCATGGTTCTCAGCTGAGATATTGCCACCCTCAGCCTGTGGGCCAGCGACATATAGACTGAAGTATTAAGTGACATGTCTGACAAGCCACAAAGGAATTTTAACTGGTCAAAACATTGTTTTCAGCTGGGGCGATGGGATGTGCATTGAGCAAGTGTAACTCAGCTAGGATGGTGCAGCAGATATAAGTTTTTCTTGAATTCAGTGACTAGGCTCAATTACTCAAAGCCAAGTGTTTAATTGTGTTAAACGTAGGCAGACATTTTTCTTAGTGTCTGCTAATGCAGATATTCCTGGGTTTGGCTTTATAAAATGAATCCTTATTTTCAGGGTTTCTAAGTGTTAGCAACTCCCACTGAAATCAGTGAGTACTGTGGGAACTCCTTTTCATGGTAATTATGAATTAAAAGAAGTATCCACAGGGAAATAATAGATTTGCACATATTCTGTGATAACCAAGTAGCCAAAGATGCTGCAAGTTTGACGGGCAAGATCTAAAATCTGTGACTGGTCAGACTATCAAATGGAGGAAATGCTGTGCTCAGTGCTGAAGAACAGTTTTTTCTTGACCCCAGCTGTGTTTCCATAATGTACAGCCTACAGAGAGCAGCAGCACCTTAGAGAGATGCTGCAATTATGGCTATTAGTTTTAATTGAAGAATTGTGTTCTTAACTCAGAGCTTACAAGTAATTTATTGAGGTTATTAAAGGAGGCGTAGACTGAAGTAATATCTTGCAGAGCACAACAGTAGAAAGAAAAATACCATACAGGGGAAAAATGTTATGTATTTTAAGCTGTATATTATAGGTTGTAAATGAAAAAGTCCCATGCAACCTGTCATCCATGGTAAATTACTATTCCAGTGTATTAGTTTGTTCTGACACATTCCACCAGTTCCACATGAGCAGACCATTTTGGTGCTGAAAAACACCATTACTAAAAAAATTAGACTTGAAAATAAAATATGCTGTCAGCAAGCCACCTGTAAGTGATGTTGGGAAAGATTATAAAACATTTGGAGCGCTTAACTTTCTTCACAATCAGGGTTGGCACAAGATGAGCCTCCTGAGTGTCATCCCAAAGAATTCTTTTTTTTAAAAATGCAATCTGAAGTTCTCAACAATTTATTATTCTTTTTCCTGCTTGTGATGGGGAATTTTCCATATTGGGGAAAGGGATAATATTAGTTCTTGAAGAACTTTCCTTCTTTGAGTGACACTGAAACTCCCTGTGGCTTTCAGTGAAGCTGACAGTGCAAGAAGTGCAAAATCATGACCTCAGATCTCCATCCAAAGCCCACTGAAGTCAGTAGAAGCCATCCCAGTGACTTATGTGGGGTTAGGATCAGGCCCTTTGTGGTTTCCTTGCTCATTAAAACCCAGTCTGTCTACAGAGAGCACAGAGTAATTTCTCTTCCAGGAACCCGGACTTTATTGCCAGTGAATTTGGTTCTCCATTAAGAAATACGATGACTGTTGTTAGAAATGCTCTTGTTATTCAGGAGGGAGATGTTGATATTTGCTCAGTAAAGTGGTAGTTAATAATGAGATTTGCATTACAGTTGCATTCAGAAGTCCTTCCAGTTTTCTGGTATTCTGGAACTACAGAAGGCATCAAATGTTGTAGAAATACACTTATACTGTGCTTAGCCACATTTTTAAGCATTGTGAAAAATTCTCACCTCTGACTGAAACATCAGTCATCCCCAACTTTACTAAGGACTGTCTTGGTTTAAAAGAC